>JBCNYH010000008.1:12175987-12186701 GCA_039654325.1 Tandanus tandanus | reverse complement strand
ATGTCCAACCGGGAAGAGACCCCGGGGTTGACCCAGAACACGCTGGAGGGACTACGTCTCTCGGCTGGTCTGGGAACACCTTGGCATCCCCCCAGAAGAGCTGGAGGAAGTGGCTGGGGAGAGGGACGTCTGGACCTTATTGCTTAGGCTGCTGCCCCCGCGACCCGACCCTGGAAGAAGCGGAAGATGAATGAATGAATGAATGAAAGTCCGCTTAGAAATCTTACTTGTGGATAAATAAGGCCGTACCGGTAACTAGCCGCAGTCTTACTTCGGATGAACAAGACGTTCCCATAGAACATACAGATCCTTCTCGCTGTGCACGGGCTGCTCACTGGCATACAATGGTACGAACAACAACATATGACAACTTCTTAAAACAAATAACAATGAAATCAATATGAATTTAAAACGAACTACAGCGTATGAGAGCAAATGCAAAAAAATTGTCCATACGCTAACATGCGCTGGGTGAATTCATCATACTGTGAAGGCTGCTTAAATGCTGCACTGATTGTCTGCATGTATAGCATGATCTCATGCGCATACACACTGCTCGCTGAGCCTTGGAGCTTCTGAGGCCTGGAAGTGGTGCTTGTGCTGTGACATGTAGTTCAGTGAACAATGCACTGAATGAGGGAACCCCGTTACAACCCACTCCTGCTGTTTTTCCCCTTTCCACTTTCAGATTTTTAAATGCTATAAATTTACTTGGGATTGATTTATGTGCAAACGAAAAACTTTTTGTTCAGAAATTCATGAATTGCTCTAGAAGCTTATAGTACAACATTATTAAAGTATTACTATGTGAAGAATTTTCCCAAACATTCACGACTTTACAGAAATAATATGCTCATAAAATTGTGAATCATTTGACAACATATTCACTGACAAGCTAAGAAAAAGGTTCAAATCCCTTGAAGAGAAGGACTCAGCATAAATGTTTAGGCTGTCAGTGTTAGTGTATTCTTTCACTTCTCAGTGAGCCAGCAGCAGCGTCACTGAACAGTCAGATCCTCAAACAGCATGAGAATGAAAAACCTTTGATAAAAGGTTGATCAACATTACGAAAACTAAATCTGGTGTTTTAGTGTTTATGGACAGCGTGACTGTACTGATGGCAGTATGGTGGTGTAGTGGTTAGCGCATTTGCCTCACAGCAAGAAGGTAATGGGTTCAAGTCCTGGACTCAGCAAGGGTGTTTCTGTGTGGAGTTTACATGTTCTCTCCGTGCTTGAGTGGGTTTCATCTGGGTACTCCGGTTACCTCACACAGTCCAAAGACATGCATATTAGGATAATTGGCAGTTCAAAACTGCCCCTAGGTGTGACTGTGAGTGTGAATGGTTATGTGTGTGTATGTGTGTGTGTTGGCCATGCCAACATCCGATGTGGACTGGTGAGCTGCTCAGGATGTATCCCACCTACGCCCAGACTCGGCTGAGATAGGCTCCAGTCCCCCTGCAACCCTAGTAAGATAAAGCAGGTCAGCAAACAAATGAATGAATGACTGTATTGAACACTATCATCATGGGCTCATCATGATGCTTTCTGCACCTTCACTGATCAGCGTAGCATCCCTTTGGTGACACCCTTTGCTGACGCTTTCACTTAAGCACCGTCAGTGTTGTTTAGCTCTCAGCCCCAAATCTCGAGGATTTCTACAGGATTCAAACTAACCATATACAATGATAGGGCAAATGTTTTTATGTTTTCCTTGAAGAAGGAAATCCAACAGAGTGTGGCAAAAGATCTTGGTGGCCACCAATCCGTTGCATCTTAAACCTGGTGCAAGTAGAAAAAAAATGGGTAGGTCAGGTCATATCATGCAGCACTTTATCCTTGATTACGGTCACTGGGAGGCTGGAGCCCATACCTGCTGACTCCCAGTAAAGGTATATAAGACAGTAGTGATGCCAGCTATGCTGTACGGTTTGGAGACGGTAGCACTGGAGGCGGAGCTGGAAGTGTCAGATGCTGTGATTTTCCCTGGAAGTGACAAGAATAGACAGAATTAGAATGAATATGTTAGAGGGACAGCAGAGAAGAAGATGATTGAATTGTACAGAAAATGCAGGAGAGTGTGATTATCCAGACTCAAGCATTTACTCATAATATCTTTATATATTTGCCATCAATAACACTTTCACATTCTAGAGGCAAAAATTCACATAAAAATCACACTTTACTCCAATTTATTCAGAGGTAGCAACACTTCACATTATTTAATAATTTAAAAGATGAATCCCCTACCTGAACATGTTTAGTAAAAACAAATTTTAAAAGACTTTATTTCACTGAAATGCTGATTGTCTGAAAGTCTAAACTGCAGTGTGCATTCTGTGTCATCTTCATCCATCAGATTTTAAGTTGCTTTATGAATTTAACTAAGGCGATTCATTTAATAGTTTGAGAGAGAGAGAGCGAGAGAGAGAGAGAGAGAGAGAGAGAGAGAGAGAGAGAGAGAGAGAGAGAGAGAGAAATATTACTGTGTATACTGAGGATAATTATACTGATTCACATCAGAGTCATCTGGTTAAACGAAAAAAGTTCAAATGATTCAGATGTGGAATAAATTATTTCCATGCTGAGATTTGACACAAAACTTTCACTAGAGATGAAAATGATATAAATAATAATAATAATATAAGCAATAAACACACACTGCTTCAAGTGCTGGTACATTAATGTTAAGAAGCTTTAAGACCGTACTCAGGAAGGATTGCGCCATGATGTGATGATTAGAAAGTCACTTTCACCCACACACACATACACACATGCACTTGTACACACGACCCTTTCAGCAATAATTTATCTCCCCCTTGCCTCCTACACACATATTACAGAATGACAGATCATGTACACATTCATACACACATGGGGTCTGCAGTCTCTGTACCGCAGCTGTAAAACAGCATTAACCTCTTGTTCTTTGGCTTTGTTTATGAACTCATTTATTTCAGGTGCTACACTGACACCTATAAGACAGGCTATCCTTTATAAATGTTATTTTTTTAAATTAATAAATAAATGGGATTTTTGTGATTTTTTTTTAAACTGTGGAATATCACACTAAAGAACTGACAATTATACCATGTATAATATCGTAAGTATTATTCTCTAATGTCCTGTTAGCAATTTATTTTGAAGGGTGCTTGCACTGGGCATGCATAGCATTCAAAATCATTCACAATAATAAATATTATAATACAAAGGTTTAGTGACTGCCTGAAGTTGGAGCTCCTGATAGATATCTCTATCCGAGGCAGGTGTTTTAAGAGTAGCACGGCTCCTTTAAGAGTAGAATCAACTTCAGCCCGGAATGAAATAAATAAATAAATCTCATATGTTTCAAGACATCGCTCACTGTCTGTGGTGAGAAGCATGTAAAAGAACCATTGCTTTCGTTCGTAAAGTGTAGGCCATTGAGGTGCCGTCAGCGTGTTTCTGCCCTGCGATGGCCTGCTGAGCTGTCCAGGGTGTGCTCTTCCCTTGCCCAGAGTCGGCTGAGATGGGTGCCAGCCTCCCCGCGACCCTAATTTGGATCAAGCGGTTGAGAAAATGATGATGATGAAGATTATGTTTCCCAACTACAGTCTGGAGTAAATGAAGGAAAGGTTAACACTGAGTTCTCTTTTTACCGCCTTTCACTCACTGATTTCCGCATAAATTTGTATCATTGGTGTTGTTAGTTTAATTATCCGTAGCAATACTGGAGAATTTCAGTTACCTTTTGGTGTATGGACGTATTTACTGTACATATGTATTTAATGTGTAACAAGGTATTAAATTCTCTTTAATTAAGACCATTTGCATACAAATCTATTATGAAACACCATTCCAGTTACTTTTCTTTATGAAATCCATATGCCAGCAATATTTTCTATTTAATACCTTCAGACAAACATGGCAATCCAATTTGTAATTTTAACACTGTTATGTGTTTACAACTTAAAGTGACGTGAACATGATATTAAAAATAAATGAAAACTCATTCATTCATTCATTTTCTGAACCGTTTAATCCTAATTAGGGTCAAGGGGAGGCTTGCGCTCATCTCAGCCGACACTGGGCGAGAGCAGAGCACACCCTGGACAACTCGCCAGGCCATCGCAGGGCAGAAACACGCTGACAGCAACCCAATGGCCAACTCTTTACGAAAGACAGCAATGTTTTTTTTACATGCCTCTCACCACAGACAGTAAGAGACATGGCTGGCCTTTGATAACCCAGTTAGCTGCACTGTGGGAACAGCAGTGACAAATCGATGATAGTGGGGCTTGAACCCCCAACCTTCCGATCAGTAAGCCAGCACCCCAACCACTGGGACAACTAAATGAAAACTTTAAAATGTAAAAGTATAAAATACTTTCATAATCAGTTTTTACCCCTCAGCCAGTTATGGCTGGAGAGGTATTGTCGTTGGCTTGGCGGGCAGGCCAACCTTGCACCTTGTCTCCTGCCATGAGTGACAGCTTCCGTTTCCATTTTGCAGCTGTGGCACATTGAAAGAGTTTGATTAGCAGGACATAAAAGGATGCCTTTTGTTGAACCTCATGGCAGGGAATTAACATCATCTGTTTAGCTTTGATTGAACGGGTAACATCAAGACTTCTAACGATGCTGGAAAGTTCTTAATGGATATTGAGATATATAATAGATCTCCTCTGCAAGTACACTGCCTCTGCTGGTCTCAGAGTGAATGTCAAGAAGACACAAGCTATGGCCAGTGGACAGAGCACCTCACAGAGATCTTATACAGAAGAAAGTGCAGTAGACATCCATGTAGAGGGACAACCTATATAAGTCTTTATAGCTTCAATGGGATTTCGCTGGTATGCTCATATACCTGAACATTGGCTCCCTAATTTCCTTTTGACATGGAAACTCAACTACAATAAATGCTTTAATGAAAGACCTAGAAAGAAGTAGCTGGAATGTATGCTGAAATATGCAAAACTATTTACTGACAACTCTACTACAAGTTTTGACGTAATTGCACAGGTAGCACAGTGATACTTGAGGGCAGAGAGTTTTGTGGCGCAGGCCACTCCGGTGATTAGGAGCGGCCATAACCAAGTACACATAAGTTCAGTTTTCTTTACTCCCTGTTTTCCTGCACCATATGTGACAGAATTCTTCATCCAGCCAATGGATGCAGCATAACCGAAGGGGAAGCACGGTACTCTGTTGGAGAGACTGGCTCTCCCTCACTGCTTTCCCTTGCTGTATGCACTGTACCCCTACAACAGAGTGATTCTCTTTGTCGGACAGGTTTCTTGTTTAGTCCCACATTCTGCACGTGTTCCTGCTGGATTCCAAACCATAGGGACATCTCTGGGTCAGCTGCATGGTCCAAGGCTTTCTAGACAAGCACGTCAGTGGGACGAACACCTGCAGCTGACCCAGTATGCCTGCATGGGGGACACCAGGAGCTACGGGGAGACGCCGAGGAGGTTCCACTGTGCTCACCGGAGGGGGAAGCCCCTAAGTAAGGTTTGGGGGATGGCTATGCCAGAGAACCCCCCAGAGGCCAACAGGACAGCCTGTACTCAGAAACACTCTCTATAGTTTGATCGTAAGCTTGTATCTGTACTTGCTTCTGTTCTTACTTTAAATTCCATTTCTGTTTCCGTACTTGAGTCTAAATCTTTTTCATTATCTCAATCTTTTCTGTTACCTAATTCTGTTATCCTCTGGGTGCATTTCTTTTCCTGAGTATATCTGTGTTTGAGTATGTCTCCGTATCTTAGTGTATGTCTGTGCCTGAGTGTGTCTCTGTGGCTGACTGTGTCTTCCTTCGCTCCTTTAAGTGATCTCTTCCCTATACAATAGCATTCCCTCAGCTGTTGGCAGTTCTGTCTCTGAGCCTGTGTATGCCTCTGAGTATGTTTATACCTCTGTCACAAAGTCCAACACAGAGACTGATTTGTCTCTCGTCACTGACCCTGTCCATGTTCCAAGGATCATTTTAGAAACTATTCCTGAGTCTGTGTCTTGGGTGAGTCTGTGTGTGCCCGTAAGTGGTCCCTCAGAGTCACACCCCTGTCCACAAGCCCAGGTCCACCCAAATATGAACATGTGGGTGCCTCAGAGAGGTGCCCTTACCCACCTCTGTATCCTCGCACTACACAGTTGATACAGCGTTATGCCTGGTCTCGCAGCACAAGTGACAGCTTCCGGGTTCGTGCCAGCATGTGCAGCAAAAACACTGTGTGATGCTGTATAGCTGTGGTGAATTGAATGAGACTGGACATAAAAGGTGCCTGATGTTTAACCTCATTGTGATGAATTACATTCATCATTTCAGTTTCCTTCTCTCTCTGCTTTTTCCTGCAGCATATGTGACAGTGGGGACACTCACTGACATAATGCATTCCCTAGCCATTTACTCTAACCTTAACCAACACACCCAAATGCCCTTACCCGAACCTAAAACTAATTCTAACCTGAAACCTAAAACCAGGTCTTAACCCTCAAACAGCTTTTTGAATAAGTGAGGACCAGTTAAAATGCCCCTAAAGGGACCAGCCAACTACTGAGTCACACTGCATCTCTCGACATTTCTCAAAATGTTTAGAAAACTCAGGTATTTTAATCATTGTTCCTGCTGTGAGGTTAGAAAGAAAGCTGCAGCACCTGTTGCTGCATGCTGATGACTCTACAGGGCTCTGATTGTGAGTGTTTTTATTCTATTTAAGTGGTAGTAGTGTTACTTGCATCATAAGCCCTTATGCTGTGTGTGCAGTTTCACTCTAAAGTAAACTTGATTAAATAAAACACAAATACTCTGAGTGAGGCGGCATGGTAGTGTAGTGGTCACAGCAAGAAGGTCCTGGGTTCAAGTCCCAGGCTCTGTGTAGAGTTTGCATGTTCTCCCCGTGCTTGGGTTTACTTTGGGCCCCGGGTTTCCTCTCACAGTTCAAAGACATGCACATTAGGCTAATTGGCTGTTCCAGATTTCCCCTCGGTGTGGACAGTTGTGTGTCTGTTGCCCTGTGATGGACTGGCAAGCTGTTCAGGGTGTATTGTGCCTTCGCCGACAGTCGGCTGAGATCACAGAGTCCCAGAGTCCCAGTGAACCTAATAGGATTAAGCGGTTCGGCAAATGAATGGATGGATGGACAGTAACTACTTTGAAATCTGTAGCAGAGAAGCATGACTCATTATGCAAGCAGAACACAGCAGAAGATTTTTGGAGGGTTTGATAAAAATAATATACCATAATACCTACACTCCCTAGAGCTGAACATGCAGAACTCCTCCAGCATTTCCCCCATTCTTTCTTTCTCCCACTTCTCCTCTCATTGCATCTCTCTCACCATCTCTCTGTGTGCTGATGTATTGTACTCAGCTGACGTGCTCTCGTTAGTTCCTCCTACTGTTCTCTCCCACTCACACTCACACACACACACACACACACACACACACACACACACCTTTTGCTAATGAATGAGTGGGAGAACACTCTCATTTCCATTATGCACTGCTCCAGCTTCAGTGTGCCTCTTAAACAAAGCCTACTGTTTTCTCCCTGCTCATTTTCCTTCACCTACTCTCACTCAAGCACACACATTTGTTGATGATTAAATTGATAATTAAATCCTCTTCTTAAATGCTGGCTTGTAGTGCAGAAAGATATTAACATCGTTTCCTTGTGAACTGCAGTGGAAAGACGTATCACAAAGTCAACAGAGCACATGGGTGAGTAATAGGGAAAGCAGAATGCCTTGAGCGTGACCAATGCAGCAAAATAAAACAACACAAACATGGGGCTCGGAGAGATTTCTATTCATTTGGGAGCTCTATCGTATAATGGGCTAGACTGCTTTAGAGGGGCAGTAAGTGTGCAAACCTGATGACACTCGCATTACTAGAAATCCTCACTTTAAGCTGATCAAGGCACAGCAAATCTGAAATGAAGAACATTTGGTTCAAGGTTGTATTAGAGAAACTGCTTAAGGGTGTACTCCGGTGAGGTAAGATTTACATTTATTAGTGATCTTTTTCCTAACAAAATATACATGCACAGGCATATACATCCCCATATACAGTAGTGCCTGAAAATTTGTGAACCCTTTAAATTGTCTACATTTCTGAATAAATATGATATAAAACATCATCAGACTTTTCACACAAATCCTAAAAGTCGACAACAAGAACAACAAGACAACCTTCTTGTGCAGTGATAACTGCAACTGAACATTTGTGGTATTTGTTGATCAGTCCTGCACATCAACTTTTACACAGAACAGCTTGAACTCTGGGATATTGATGGGTTTCCTCACATGAACTGTTCACACAACATCTCTATTGGATTAAGGTCAGGACTTTAACTTGGCCATCTTAACACATCTATTATTCTTTAACCATTATTTGGTAGAACAACTTCTTGCTTTTGGGTCATTATCTTGCTGCAGGACCATTCAAGACCATTCACCCTCTATCCAGTAGTTAACCAACAAAGGTCACTCCAAGAGCAAGACATGTAATTGTCCACAAGGTCTCAAAGGAACCCAGTGTAATTTCTAAAGTGATAAAGGCCTCACTCACATTGGCTAATGTTAATATTCATGAGACCACCATCAGGAGAACATTGAACAACTATGGTGTACATAGCATGGTTGCAAGGAGAAAGGCCCTGCTCCCCAAAAGAACACTGCCACCCATCTGCAGTTTGTTAAAAATTACATGGACAAGCCAGAAGGCTAATAAAAATATTTTGTGGATGGATGGATGAGACTAAAATAGAACTTTCTGGTTTAAAGGAGAAGTTTTATTTTTGGAAAACACTGCATTCCCGCATAAGAACTTTATTCCATCTGTGAAACACTGTGGTGGCTGTATTATAGTTTGGTAAGTTTGTGAACGCCTTAATAATTTTATACATTTCTGCATAAATATGACCTAAAACATCATCAGATTTTCATACAAGTCCTAAAAGTAGATAAAGAGAACCCAGTTAAATAAATGAGGAAAAAAAAACATTTAACTTGGTCATTTATTTATTGGGGAAAATGATCCAATATTACATATCTCTGAGTTTCACAAGTTTGTGAACCTCTAGCATTAGCAGGTAATTTGAAGGTGAAATTAGAGTCACGTGTTTTCAATCAATGGGATGACAATCAGCTGTGAGTCAGCACCCTGTTTGATTTAAAGAACACGGATCTATCAAAGTGTCAACACATGTTTGTGGAAGTGTGTCATGGCACGAACAAAGGAGATTTCTGAGGACCCCAGAGAAAGGGTTGTTGATGCTCATCACACTGGAAAAGGTTACAAAACCATCTCTAAAGGGTTTGGACTCCACCAATCGACAGTAAGACAGATTGTGGACAAATGGAGGAAATCTAAGACTATTGTTACCCTCCCCCCCGGAAGTGTCGACCAACTAAGATCACTCCAAGAGCAAGGCATGTAATAGTCATTTAGATCACAAAGGACCCCAGGGTAACTTCTAATCAACTGTAGGCTTGTCTTGCATTGGCTAATGTTAATGCTCATAAGTCCACCATCAGGAGAACACTGAACAACAATAATGTGCTTGGCAGGGTTACAAGGAGAAAGCCACTGCTCTCCAAAAAGAACATTGATACTCGTTTGCAGTTTTCTAAAGATCACATGGACAAACCAGAAGTAAAAAAAGAGAGCAAAAAAGAAAAAAATAACTTTTTGTTTTGAATGACAAGTGTTATGTTTGGCGAAAGGAAAATACTGAATTCTAGCATAAGAAGCTTATCCCATATATAAAACAGTGGTGGTAGTATCATGGTTTGGGCCCGTTTTGCTGCATCTGGGCCAGGACGGCTTGCCATCATTGATGGAACATTGAATTCTGATGAATCTCAAGAGAAAGTGTGTCATGCAGCAAGACAACGATCCTAAGCACACAAGTCTTTCTACCAAAGAATGGTTAAAGAAGAATAAAGTTAATGTTTTGTAATGGCCAAGTCAAAGTTCTGACCTTAATCCAAATGAGATGTTGTGAAAGGACCTGAAGTGAGCAGTTCATGTGAGGAAACCCACCACCATCCCTGAGTTGAAGCTGTTCTGTATGGAGGAATGGGATTACCGGAAACGTTTAGTTGCCGTTATTGCTGTAAAAGGGGGTCATACCTGATACTGAAATCAAAGGTTTACACACTTTTGCCACTCACAGATATGTAATATTGGATCTTTTTCCTTAATAAATAAATTTAACTGGGTTCTCTTTATCTACATTTAGGACTGTGTGAAAATCTGATGATGTCTTAGGTCAAATTTATGCAGAAATGTATAAAATTCTTAAGGGGTCACAAACTTTCAAGCATGTCTTTAGACTGTCTGAGAAAACCAGAGTACCCAAGGAAACCTTGTGGGTCATGAAGTGACACAATGACCCTAAAGACATAAATTATTTTACCAAAGAATAATTCAAGAAGAATAAATGTAATGTTTTGGAATGTCCGAGTCAATGTCCTGATTTTAATCCAATAGAAATGTTGTGTGATCAGTTCAAGTGAGGAGACCCACCAGTATCCCAGAGTTGAATCTATTCTCTATGAAGGAATGAAATAAAATCCCAGTACAGGACTGATCAACAGTTTCCACAAACATTTAGTTACAGTTATTACTGCGCAAATTGGTCTGAAAGTAAAGGCTCACACACACACACACACACACACACACACACACACACACACACACACACACACACACACACACACACACAC
>JBCNYH010000008.1:12146344-12163112 GCA_039654325.1 Tandanus tandanus | reverse complement strand
ATATACACACACATATATATATATATATTGTTCTCCCTGCTGGCCTCTAGGAAGAGGTTCTGTAACATTCAATGCAGGACGACCATTTTCTGTAATTGATTTTTTTCCATATTCCATCAGATTGTTGAACTCTCAATGAGAACTGCTGCTCATACCAGACACATATTTCTATACTGGTCACCATGTCTTTTGTGCACTCCTTCATAGCTTTTAATTTTACTTCGTATCATATACGAACAATCATCTTTAAATTATTCTTGAATTTTTGTATTTTGCACTACTAGGATTCCACGGGTCACTTTCTCACAGTATTTTGCACTATTGTAAATTCCACAGGTCACTTTACTACTACACTTTATAGTATTTTTGCTGCTATCCATATTTACAGTTTCTATATTTCAATCCTGTGCTGAGCCAGTTGCAACCAAATTTCTTTCTTTGTACACTCGCTGTATACTGAATGACAATAAAGTTGTCTAAGTTATATATATATATATTACTCGTCCATGTATTTTTTTGTCCCTCTTGCACTTATGCAGTCTTGCTGTTTTACAAATTTTCACAATCTACATATATGTCCAGTATATTTTTACTTTAAAAACAAAATAGAGTAGCCAACAGAAAGTGCCAGTAAAAATTGCCTCACGGGCTGGAAATGTAATATCCCGGGTGTACATCATGTGCTGAGCACTAACAGTGACCCCAACAAGACTTTTTAAGGCAGAATAACTAAAAGAGCCAGAAGGTAACAGAGACTTGAGTTTACCCTGGGACACGGCATTCCACTGTCAAGATGTATGACGATGATAATTCTAAACTCTTGTCAGACTCTTTGGAAAGGAGAGAGGTGAAGTGATGCAGGTGATGCAATGTGTGGTACTTGTGCTAGGCAGTCTACCTTAACTACTACCTAAAATAAGGTTTCTATAAAAAAGATTTCATATAAGAATATAAAGATGTGAAAATGTACATAGTAACTACAAAACACCCAGCAACTGATGGGGAAAAAAAACATCTTGCTGTGTTTGTGCTTCTGCAGGTGTGGGTGTGGTGTCTTGGTCTCCTCTGGCATCTGGAATCATAACAGGAAAGTATGAGAATGGTGTCCCAGAATCCTCCAGGGCGGCAATGAAGGTGGGTCTACATTATAGATTGATACAACAGCTGGAGGATATTCCATAACACGAATTACCTCGATAACCCAATCATGATTTTAATAAACCCTGCATTTTTCCATCCAGTTTGGTTGCACAAGTCAAGCTAATGATAAGCACCAATAAATGACAAAATGTGATTTAGTGATTAGTGGGTAGCACGTCCACCTCACAGCGAGAAGGGCCTGGGTTTGAGTCCAAGCTTGGGTAGGGTTTCCTCCGGGTACTCCAGGTTTCTTCTGAAATTATGAATTACATAATACGCAGTAACCTGCATATGCACAACTTACTGCTTCAGAATTGTTGCCTTGTTTCCAGTCACTCACAATCCACGGCACTCCAATCACCTTTTCATATAACACACTGACTGCTGCAAGATCTCACTTTCTCTGCAAGCTTCACATTAGAAAATGTCCTCGCATTCAGCATTGTAAAAACACAGAAACACTGGTACGCCACTTAAAGTTTGTAAGACACTGTATCACATGATATGCAGCCCCAGTAATCGTGATGTAAGTGCTAAGTCTTTTCTTTTTATGATTTATATATTTGTTTTCATTTTATGTTGTTGTATATATATTCTGTCATGCTACTTCTCAAGCTTGGTTGTTTTGGTATTGCTTTTTTCCCCTCGAAATAATGCATTAGTACTCCTCATGCAATTTATTTTAATTGTATAAGCCACTCAGCTGGAGAACAAAACCCCTCTCGCTCATCCACTGCCATACCACTGCATCCTTATGTACTACTTACTCACCTACTGTATCAAGTCTTAAATATTGACTTCCAGCTGGAAATAGTGGAAATAAGTTGCACCTGAACCTCACTGATGGAACTTACTGAGCCTAATTCAACCTGTAATACTAAATAATAAAACAAATTCATATAATTTCACTTTTATTCACTTCCTTGAATACCTACCTGTCAATCATTAATTTTGACACATCAACCAAATACTGTATATATAAAATAAGTGTTTTAAAAAAAAAACAATATTTCATGTGGAACTTCATTATTATTCATATCTCGTCTGTTGCCTAACTTGCTGTGTTTTATTGTGTGTGTGTGTGTGTGTGTGTGTGTGTGTGTGTGTGTGTGTTCTGTGTATGGAGCCAGTCGTACCAATGGTTGAAGGATAAGATTGTGAGTGAGGATGGAAGGAAACAGCAGGCAAAGCTGAAGGAGCTGAGTCACATTGCAGAAAAGCTCAGCTGTACACTGCCGCAACTTGCTGTGGGTGAGACAAAACCTAGAAATTCCCATTTACCGAGAAACCACACAGTGATTATTGCATTACTAAATAAAAAATTTAAAAAATTAAAAAAAAATTTAAAAATAAGCCTGCAGTAATAATTACATTTTCATCTTCTGTCATGAGGGTGAAAATAATTCTGGCTGCATAGGAACTTTTTTCCCTTATGTTTACAATGAAATTATTATTAATTGAGCTTCATTACATCCTAGTAAAAGACTTCTAACTATTATTTTATATTTCAGTGTAACAGTATTAATCTGGTATTAGGTTTTATACAGTCATGTTATTGTAATAAAATAGTACTAATGGCTTCAGTTGGGAAGTCAGTCAAACTGATGAGATGAATCTTCTGAAAGAATTCTTCTGAAATACTCTCGTCTTTCTTCTTCTCATCTGCAGCTTGGTGCTTACGAAATGAGGGAGTGAGTTCAGTTCTGCTGGGAAGCTCCAACCCTGCACAACTCACAGAAAATCTGGGTGCAATACAGGCAAGAAAACTGTTGTTATTTCATCAAAATCAAGACAAAATATCTCCAGACTGAGTGTTGAGGTGACTGTTCAATTCAGAGACATCCACCAAGCTGCATAATTGTTTTGGTATATACTTATATGGGAGCATTAAAAAAATAAATTTTTCTAAATTATTTTTACATATTTTATCCATTACAGAGTCGGATCAGGTGAGATGCACACACTCCGAACAGAGCTGTAAAGTGTTGTGTAGTTAAACCCATTCAAAATTCCAGTGCATACTCCATGGAAGTATAAGTGAACTGCACTGTAAAGGTGTGTTTTTACACTAATTCAAAGTTTTAGTATATACTACACAGAAACACACAAAAAAACTAAAACGATTTCAACTTTATTTTAAAATGACACAATGATAAGTGTCCGTCATTTCAATTCAAGCATTATCCAGTCTGACTAATGTTTTTTAATACCCTGATAGCCGATCAATCATATCACACTGGTTCCATGTAGTGTGTGACGAGGTTCTTTGTGACGAGTGAGTATGTGGATGTGGAAGAAGGTTGTGAGTGTGACTGCAAGGGAGTGTGGGTGGGGGGTGATGGCTTTCACAGCTCTGTGGAAGAAGCTGTTTTTGAGTCTGGTTGTGCTGGTCTTAATGTTTCTGTACCGTTATCCTGAAGGAAGAGGTACAAACAGTCCATTTCCCGAGTGGGTGGGATCCACTGCGATGCGGCTGGCTTTTTTCTGGACCCAGAGCATATATTGTATCCAGATCTGGTAGACGGCAGCCCATGATCCCCATGTTCTTTCTGTCCTTTGCACTGTAGAAGTTCTTGAGCAGCTGAGAGGAGAGTCCAGTATGTTTTAACTTCCAGAGGAAGAAGGGCCTTCTTCACCAGGGGTGAGGTGTTGACAGAACAGGACAGGTCAGATGAAATGTGGACGCGCAGATATTAATACTGTCCACACGCTCCACCGCCTCCCCATGAATGCAAAGTGGAGCATGCTCTGTCTTCCTGGTCCTCCTGTAGTCCACTATGACCTCCTTGGTCTTGCTTGGTGCTGGATCTCCTCTCTGTATTGGGTCTCATCGTTGTCCGATATGAGACCCACCACGGTGGTTTTGTCCGCAAACTTCATGAGCTTGTTTGTGGAGTGGATAGCAGAGCAGTCGTATGTGAAAAGGCTGAAGAGGGCCGGGCTGAACACACAGCCCTGCTGTGTTCCAGTGTTCCCTATCCTCACCACCTGGGGTTGGTTGGTGAGAAAGTCTCTGATCCAGGAACACAGTGAAGCTGACAGTCCCAGGTTGTAGAGCTTCAGTACCAGCTTGTCCGGGAGAACAGTGTTGAAAGCTGAGCTGAAGTCCACAAATAGCATCCTAACATAAGTGTTAGGTTGTTCCAGGTGGGTCATGGCTGTGTGGAGTGCTAGCGAGAGAGCATCCTCCGTAGAGCAGTTCTCCCTTGAGGCGAACTGAAGGCAGTCCAGACCAGCAGGGATAACATCCTTGATGTGGTTAAGGAGGATCCTCTTGAAGCACTTCATGATTACCGGGGTCAGGGCAACCGGGCGATAATCGTTGAGGCAGGTAGAGGCTGATTTTTTGGGCACAGGCACAATGATGGAGACAGGGACCTTAGCGAGCTGCAGGGACAGGTTTAAAATGTCCAGAAAAACCCCGGTCAGCGCATGATTTCACGGTCTGGCCCAACACCTTATCTGGTCCTGCAGCCCTGTTGATATTGATCTTCCTCAGGGTAGAACACACTTGGTGCCACTGCAGGACGATTGGCTGCTGCTGCTCCTCTGGCAGGGAAAGATGTACAGTCTTCCTGCTGCTCGATGAGTTGAAGCGTGCAAAGAAGCTGTTCAGGGTGTCAGGCAGAGTGAGGTTGTGGCTGACCTGCTGGTCACTGTGCTTATAGTCCATGATGGTCCTTATACCTCTCCATATGTTGCGGGGGTTTTTGTTGTTGAAGTGCTCCTCAATGCGCTGTTTGTATCTGAGTTTTGACAACTGGATGCCCTTTTTCAGTTTTTTCCAGGCCCTACTGTAAGCCAGCCTATCTCCTGACCTGTAGGCTGCGTCTTGGGCTTTAAGCAGGGGCCACGCTGTGCCGTCCATCCATGGCTTTCAATTGGGAAAAGCCGTGATGGTCTTTGTGGGCAGTACAGCGTCAGTGAAGAAATGAACATAGGACAGAACAGCCGACGTGTATTCCTCTAGATCAGCACCCTGTTTAGGTCTCGAAGCAGTCTTGTAGTGCTGAGGAAGCCTCCTCAGTACAGATCTGCATGGTTCTGGTGGTGGGTTTAGTCCTGCAGATCAGAGGTTTATAAACCGGGATCAGCTTCACTGTGATGAGATCTGACACCCCCAGGTGAGGAACTGCAAATGCTTTGTATGCTCCCGGAATGTTACAATAAACCTGATCTAGTGTGTTACTGCCTCTGGTCGGAAAGTCAATGAATCTGTGGAATTTGGGGAGCACTGATTTCATTTCTACTTGGTTAAAGTCCCCAGCCATGATCACAGCCGCCTCTGGATTAGCATTCATCTGTGGAGACAATACAACTCCTCCAGTGCTAACTTAGCATTAGCTTTCCGTGGTAAGTAAGCCGCTATGATTATAACAGAGCTGAGTTCTCTAACCAATTTGAACAGTCTGTACTTCACTGTCAGATATTCCAGATCAGGGGAGCAGAATGTTCCGATAACGTTGATAGCAGTACACCACAAGTTATGAATGTAGAGCCCCAAACCTCCGCCTTTGTTCTTGCCTGAAGCTGCAGTCCTATTGGCTGCAGTGAATTCGACCTGTTGTACCAATGCGGGCCAAGCTCTGGCTCCGTTGGTAGAGAGACCGAATGGCACGGAGCAATAGGTCCAGTACACCGTATTCCCGGAGCACACCCCTCAAGATAACCCAAGGGACACATCTGAAAACTTTCTCTAAATCCACAAAACACATGTGGACAGGTTGGGCAACCCTCCAAGATCCTGTAGAGTGTATAGAGCTGGTAAAGAGTGTTGCGGTTGGGACGAAAAACACACTGTTCCTCCTGAATCCGAGGTTTGACCATCAGCCAGATCCTCCTTTCCAGTTTTCCTGCATAATCTTTCCCCGGTAGGCAGAGGAGTGTGCTTCCACAATAGAACACACCCTCTGGTCCCCCTTTTTAAATAGAGGACCTACCACCCTGATTTGACAATACAGAGGTACATCCCCCGATGACCACGCGATGTTGCAGAGACGTGTCAACCAAGACAGTCCTAAAAAATCCAGATTTCTATGGTCTGCAGATCACTCTGTCTGGGTATGAAGACTTTTTCTATTTATGTGAGTTAAATGTCACGGTTTCTTCCGTTCACCTCAGAGCTACTTCCAGATCCAAAGACATGCACGTTAGGCTACCTGGCTGTTACAAATTGCCCCTAGATGTGAGTGTGAATGATTGTGTGTGTAGGCCCTGTGATAGACTAGTAAGCTGTTCAGGGGTATCCCTGTCCCTGTATACTCTGAAAAAAGTCACACTCAGAAGAAACAATTCTCACACTCAGGAAGAAGTCTCGCATTCAGCAAAGAAGTTTCTCACTCAGGAAAAATAACTTACACTCAGCAAATCTCAAGGCGCCTGATGGGGGAATCGCACCTTCCGCTACCTAGCAATTATAAACAATTGGCGGGCATTTTGCTGACCTTGAACTTGACATACAATGACCTACATAAACTTGTTTCAGCCTTTGGTCCCAAGTTGCGACCCAGAAAATTTGACAGTTATATGTCAAGAAGTTCTTGACATATAGGTATGCATAGCCACAAAAAAGCAAACAAAAAAACAAACAAACAAAAAAAAAAACGACAGAAGTGAAAACAATACCGGGTACACTATTGCAGCTGTTAAAGATCTCTTGCACTCAGTTAAAAGTCATCACATTTAAAAAAATAAAATAAAATAAATTAAAAAAAAAAAAAAAAAAAAAGTCATAACAGACAGAAAAGTCAAAAATAATGCTTGTGCTTTTTTCAGGTCCTATAGTTTGAGTTGTCGATTATTCTAAACCTGGGGATGCTTTGGCACTGATGTGCTATCTACAGCATGTTTGTTTAATCCTCTATATGTACAATAAATAAGAGTACAAACAATGCTGCTTACATTCATTTGGTGTTACTTGGAATATGTATAGTCCACTTAAACCTTTCATATTGGATTTCAAACTGCCTTTTAAATGGAATATTAAAATTACTGATTCCTATCAACATAAGATAAATTGTTAAAAAAAAAATAATATATATAAAAATAATTAATAAAATGTATCTCTTTATTTCAGGTGCTTCCAAAGATTACACCTCATATCGCCTCAGAGATTGACAAAGTTCTGGGTAACAGACCCCACAGTAAGAAGGACTATCACCACTGAAGGATTATGGGACTAAAAAGGATATGTGTCAGTGTGTCTCTCACCTGCTATGCGTCGTTACTGTAGACTCTTATTGTTATTAACATCATGGCATATATTCTGCCCATTCTGTTTCAATGTGTCTTGAGTGAGTCAGCAGGGCCATGCATGCTTAAATGGGTGTCAGTGTGACTAAAAACACACCTCACAGTAACAGCACAAATTTTAAAGATGTTCTTCTGTTCAACATGCATAATAAGAAAGTGTTAACAGGTCATCTTACAAGTCAGTTTGATTACGTTGGACCTTTGAGAACATCTGTTTGAATCATTGTGCCTGAAGATAAAATATTAGACTTTACCATTTAATGAAATATATTTTGATAAGAGAAATTGCAGATAGTGTTGATAATAATGCCTGTAGAATTGCACTGAGTGATTCTGACTGACTGTACAAACTGGAACAAGATCGAATGGCTGGACAAATACTGTGCTTTCCAAATTGTGTGATGTTCCCTCTTAAAATCAAAATTCCTTTTTCATACCAGTGTAAACCTGTTCTCTTTTCACAGTTTTGTAGTGTTTGTTTTAACATATAGATATGGATATGTACCCATTCTGGAGAATTCTGCTGCTGGATTTGGAATTTAAGTTCTGGTATTATCTTGTGTTTTATTTACATTTTTTAATGGAAATAGCAATGATCATGCTGTTGTATTTGCGTGTGTTTAAGTTGCCCTTGTATATTTCAGTTTTAGAAAAAGATGTAGTGTGACACCTAGTATAATACAATTTGTACAAACATGACTGTTCCAATGAAATGGTCAGAGTGTTTACAGATTTGTGATATTCGGCTGAGTACCTTACTGTTCAGTTTGCTTTCAGAAATGAAATAAAAGAGCTCCACTAAACACTGATGGGTCATTTTTCTTGCAGCTTAATGAAAGAGCTTGTTGCAATTACGTGTTACTGTCATGATTAAAAGTCTGTTTGATTATCTTATTGGTGACTTACTGGCTAAAAATTAATTAATTCTCTCATTCATAAGCCAAACCGTTTAATCCTGTGGCTGGAGGTTATCTCAGCTGACTCTGGGTGAAGGCAGGGTACACCGTGAGCATCTTGCCAATCCATCGCAGGGCAAACACGTATAAAACCACTCATACTCACACCTAGGGGCAATTTGTAAAGGAAAGCCAAGCAAACATGGGGAGTTTATCTGACAGCCTTATTGGGTTTCCGGTGGGGGTACAGACACAGACAACCATCCAAATCATATTCCATTTCTATGGGGCTCCAATCAGGAGCTCCACCAACCAAGATGAGTTGCTTGGTTTTCAATTTAACACTGAATACAGTAATATATTTATATGCTTCTGAATAGGTTCTAGGGTTAGTTTAGATACCTACCATCCAATATGCAAAAATATAATATTTATAACAATAGATTTACTTCGTAAAATATGCCAAAACAAACGCATTTAAAAATAATACATAGATCAGATTTCATAGGGGGAAAGCTCCGCTCAATGAATTCCTGATTGGTTGATTTTGTCTGCCCTGTTTGTGACCGCGGCTTTTTAATTGGTCGGTTGTGGCGCGTCATAATGATTCGTTTCTCACAGCGCGCGTACCGAAGTACTATTGTACCGAGTGCAGAAGTTGCTAATTCACATGCTAACAACAACAGGTGTTTACCTTCGGCTCTGTTTGTTATATCAGATGCGCGCGCATTTACAGAAATAACTTTAACATCTTTTTGAATTGAGTTTTAGGCAGAAACCGTGTTTTTGGTGAGTCGGTCGAGTGAAGTGTTTAAACTGGTGGAGTAGAAAAGGTTAGTTTATTTATAATACATCAGTCGAGAGAGAGAGAGAGAGAGAGAGTTGATTACCATGGTTACTGTTTTTGCTGATGTTAAATGTTTTGGTGAAATTAAATGTTATTGTGTGTGTGTGTGTGCTGTAATTGTAGAAAATGTCGCTGTGGCTCCATGTAGTGGATAAACAGAAGGTTGGTCGTGTTGGTACTCCGGGTGTGTTGACTGTTGCTAAGAGTGAATCTGCTCTGTTGGGACTTGAGGACTCGGTGAGGAGACTAAATCTGTCTCTTCCAAAACATCCGGTAATGAAGAGTGTATTTAAAAACACTCCAGACTCCACTAGAGGTGAGAAAAACATTTAAATCATCACTTTACCTTTCATGGAACCAATCTTTATAAACAGTGGAACACGTGACAGATCCTTGTTTGGTGTGTTTAAGTGGAATTCTGGGTAATGTTTTCATAGGTATTAAATAAAGTTAAGTCACATGCCTCTATATTCAGATCATGAGATGCACTTATTTATCTTTAAGTAATAGCTTTCACTGATTCCACTTACTAGTCCCTGGCACTATACTGATCCAATAGCAGTAATACAAATATTGCTATATTTAATATATACAGGGCACACATAGCAAGAAGGTGATGGGTTCAGGTCCTGGGCTTGGTTGGGTTTAGACTAATTGGCTGTTCCACATTGCCCCTTGGTGTGAGTGTGAATGGTTGTGTGTGTTGGTCGTGCGATAATTCGGTGAGTGGTTCAGGGTGTACCGTGCTTTTGCTCTGAGTTGGCTGAGATAGGTTTCAGTCTCCCCATGACACTAGTAGGATTAATCAATTCAGCAAATGACTGAGTGTCCTTTATAACCTTTAATAAACGGTTCACTAGGCTAGGGGAAGAGTACCATAACAAACTTAATGACATTAACATTCAGAGAAGTATTGATTTCTGTTCATGTCCTGGGCTGTTTGGCCAATCGTTACAGCACAACAATTCATTTTGGAGATTCTGTACATATACACTGTACATTAAACTCATTATTGTTTACCTGTCATTCAGAGAACATTATAGTTCTTCATGGTTATTTTTATAAGTCACTCTTATTAGCGGTCATACCAGCGGCTCTTAGCCTTCCTCTTATTCTTCTGCTTGGTGCTTTTATCCTCAACATTCTTCTCCCACTATACCCCACATTCCTTTTCTCCGCAAAGAGGAATCATCTGAATATCTCCATGCCTCCACTGAGGCAGTACCAACTGGACCAGTCCCCTTTCAACTCTTCGATGTTCACAAATTCAGGATTTAAAAAAGTGCAAAATTTTAAATAATATTTATTTCAATGGTACGAATTCGACAGGTCAAATTCCAAGGCAACCTCCAGGACACCAATGATAGCAATTCATTCAATTTCATAGACTTATAAAATATAATCAGAAAGATGGAATTATTACATTATGGAATATATGTGCACACACACACACACACGTACAGGTACATCTCTATCCCTTTGTTTTTTGATGACTGAGGGGTGATTAGCGAGGATACACACGAGAGCCGCCTTCCTGCGTATAAATAACCTGCCCTTTACATCTGAAAAAAATTAATAAGATGGCAGAAAAGCAGTAAGAGTGTAAATGCCTGTTATTTGGCTGAACATTCTGCACTCAATACACTAAGCAGGCTGAATGGTAGCCATAATGCTAAAAACATGCCTTACCTGTAGATTTGTCGATGTTAGCAGAGCATACCAAGATGGCGGCGCTGTCTGTCAGGTAGCCTATCTATATTATTTGATATCTGTGACTGAACTGTAGATATAAACTGCACTTTTATCAATCCTTGAGTTCCAATGTGCACTTAATATATAATAATGTTTTTTTATTTCATGTCCAACATTTTGACCTAATTAAAGCAATTTCACGCAACGCAGTTCAAGTGATAATCAGTCAGAGCCTAAAGATACAGCTGATTGACAGACGCTGCTAGATTGAAAGATGCACGTCCACCTCACAGCAAGGGGGTCCTGGGTTTGAGTCCAGGGCTTGTTGAGGGCGTTTTGTGTCGAGCCAGCGTGTGGTTTTTTTTTTTTTTTTTTTTTTTTTTTTAAAGTTTGTTTTAAACAGTTTCCTGTTAATTTTATGAGGATAATAACTCTAAAGGGAATGCTTGGGTCCGTGTTTCTGAAACAGTCGGCATTTTCTGTGAGTTTATATATGGCTTACTCTTCCTGAGTAAGCCATATATTGCAACACTACATGATGCACTAGAGTCTCCATTCTATTACACAACAATAATAATGACAACTTTAAACTATTTATTAGTAAAGTAGCTAGATACTGCATTTGGAGCCACACTTCCTGTAAACAACTAGCTGTTCACTGCTCACGGTTTCATTGGAAAACTTTTGGAAGTGGAAAACATGTGAAAAGGTTACCTAGGCAACCAGAGCTGGTCACAAGCGAGATTTGTGTGTGTCGCAAAGTGATTTCGATGTCGCTCATCACTACTTGTGTGGAAGCCGCCTGACTCTGTTCTGTAAAGCTGATTGTGCAGTGTAACACGAAAGGCTCTAACAGTAGGTGATTTTTTCCAGTTTAAAAAAAAAAAAAAATTCATTTTCAATAAACATTTAATCACAATAAAAAGGTGAGTAATGGCAAGTCGAGCTTGTCTGTTTATAATGCTTATGGTTTAGAGGTGGTGTCGCTAAATTGTAAAAGAAGAATGATGAGACTGAAAGTTACAGATCACTGAATTACCCCAATTTAACGTGTTGTATGTGAATGTAAGTGTATGTTCTATAACATGAAATAGTAACTCTGTTTACTTGTAGGTGATATTAGAACCAAGTCCCCAGTAATTGTGAAGGATGCATCCTCCCTTTCCTGTTCTTCTGGGCGCTGTGAAGATTCGGGGTCATCTCTGGCTCCGTTACAGCTTCTCTCTCAGATTCCCTGCCTTGAGAAGAAAGGGCTCAAGCTCATCCACAGCCCTAATAAGGCTGTTGTCACTGTGGACCGTACCACAGAACAGGTACAACATTAATGTAGGGGCAACCGTTCAATTTTCCAGTACTCCACATTAACAATACTATTAAGCAGTCAATCGGCAATAAGCTTTGAAAGAAAGCTCTAAGAATTAAGCTCTAAGTGTTAGTGTTACTAAGCCCGAGTGCTTAGTATGAAATTTTGTAATTAAAATTAAATCCTTTTATAGAAACTTGCACGTTACTGCCATTAGTCAATTTGCTGAACAATCTTTGCAAGGAATCATTTGGCCAACTCCTTCAGCCGTCTTTCACATTTTGTCATTTTTACATAGATGTGACCTAAATATATCTTTTAAGTAGATAAATAGATCTGTCTCTGACAAATTATGTTGAATCGTTATCGTTTTGCCACCGTTAACAATACAAATGGGATGCTAGTTGAACGTTAATATCACAGAAGACAAGCCGAGCTGATGCACGCACTGCGCATGGATGTTCGTTTAGTTCCTAGTTCCCGGGGTCATGAAGGCAGGGAAATAACGGCAGGCAATTGCAGAAAAATGGCATGTAAATAATAACACAGCTGCTTGGTGCATGAAAAAAGGCATGGCAATCACGTGAAGGGCATGGTGCTGCGCCATGCTAAAACAACCTAGCTGGAACACTGATAAATGGATTTATGTCAGGACTAAAGTGTCCAAAAATGTAATTATTCTGTATTTGTAAATGTGAACAGTATGTTGCTCTTAGTCGAACTCTCGAGTAACGATTTATATACAAGGAAACATCATTCAACTTAAATACTCTTAAATAAGCACCACATACTACGAGCACTATCATGGAAGGATCTTTTAAAATGACCCAAATCTTCAGACAGCTTCTTCTGCTGCAAACAAAAATTTATTAGGCAGGTGACAACAAATATGCTTGGTTTTCAAGGCCATGCCTGTAAACTTTAGGACATGGAGAGCATTAATACGGCCAAGAATTGAAATGTCTCCACCTGTGAAATAAAAGAACAAATCAGAGTTCATTAATTATTTCTTTTTGGTAGCCTGAAAAGGGCAAGTCATTACAATGCAGCATGGAAGGACTGATCCCCAACACTAAAACTGTTTTTCAACTGTGCACACCCTCTTAAAATTGGGGATTAAATAAATTGGTTTGTGTCATAGCTGTGATTTGTGTATTTAATTGAAAGTAAAAAGCCAGGGTGAAGATCCTTTAAGGATGATGTTAAAGTTTCTTGGATCAGGAGAATCGTGTACAGACAGACAGTTATTTATTCATTTATCAAAATTAATTATCAAAATGAATGCACCAAGCCACACTACACACACCCACACATGCTCACCGAGAACCAACTGCTGCCTTCTGTCTCTCTAGTCACCAGCTCCTCTCTATTTGCAGCACACAAAGACGATACACAAACAGGGCCAGTCATTACACCCCGATGCACTCATTCATTACTTGCTGGCTGTGCCTGACTCCTCTCCACCTGTCCCTGTTGTGATTTTATGTATGACAGCAATTCTACTATATTCTTCATACCTAACAACAACAAAAAAGTCCAAGTCTGAATAAAGTTTACTAAAACTTACATCAAGTCTCCCAAAAGCATGTGGAGTAATGTGTTCTAGACTGGTGAGACAAAAATTCAACATTTAGGCCATAATTCCTTATTCCTTGACCGTGAGCTGAAGTTGCCCCCCACAGTGTCTTACTAGAAAAAGGTGAATGTTCTTGCAAGGCCTAATCAGAGCCCAAAATTAAACATTTTCATTTACAGCATGTAGCAGACGCCCTTATCCAGAACAACTGACAGAAGTGCCTTAAAGTTAGCGTCAGTGAATACATTCTGATACTGGTTCCCTAGGACACAGGCTCAGTATACCATCAGTCAAAACTCAGTGAGGTTTTTATTTTTATTTTTGTGTGTAACATGGTGCTTATTCAAGTAGGTATATTCACTTCAGATAAGTATGAAGCTGTCGTTTCAAAAGACCCAGTGATTCAGCTGTCTGGACATCTAGAGGAAGTTCAGTTGCAGAACAGAGAAGAGTTTAGATGCATGTAAACCCTACTGAAAATCTGTAGAATGACTTGAAGATTGCAGTTGGCCAACCATCCAATCTGACTGAACTTGAGCAGTTGTGTAAAGAAGAATGGGTGAATATTACTCATATACTTACAAAATATACTCACTCTTTTAGTGTTTTGTGTGAAAGAACTCATGACCAAAACATTTCGAGCATGTTTATCGATATGTTAATCATATGAGACAAAAAACCCCGGTGTGGTAACACCTAAGAGGTTATTTACTAGGTTCTAATAGTAAATCACCCAAAATTAGATCATGAGGCATCAAGCTATTTAAAAAAAAAAAAAAAAAAAAAAAATTAAGAATGCTTTGTGAACTGTTCACACTTGGCTGTAGGTTAAAAGCTATTATACCCAACAGCAGTGTTATAATACCAACACCATGAATTATATGGATATAATACAGTGTGTGTGTGTGTGTGTGTGTGTGTGTGTGTGTGTTGTAGGTGGTGGATGTGAACAAGCAAGCATGTGGGCTGTTTGAGTACACAAGCAGTGAGCTGATTGGTCAAATGCTGACCTTTCTCCTGAAGCCCAGTCTAATGACTGACGAGGTTTTGGGAGAGGAATGTCTCGACTCTGCTGGCAACTTAATGACCATCTCAGTAAAAGTGGTATGAATCGTCGGGGGCTTTAGGAAGGAAACGGTTATCATTTTCCAAATAATAAAAATAACAAAGATTATTTGCATTCATGAAATCATGTGTAATGCACATATTCAATATCACAATCACAAAATTTCATTTATCTGTAGTCGGAGCTTTATCCTAGTCAAGGTTTTGAACATGTAAGCATTTCTATTGATATAACTGCAGTGATAACTCTTTAATGTGTTTGCCTAAGTAGAGGGTAAGTACAGGGTGACCCAATAAAACTTCCCATATATCAAAGGTAAGTTTTAAAAAATTCTAATAATTAAAAAAAATTAAAGAGAAATAATTATTATTTCATATGTGCAGATAATAATTTGATTATCTTTAACCTTTTGGGGTGTTTTCATTCACCTTTGAAATATAGGTCACCCTGTATTTACTTATTTACTTTTAAAGTTCAATTAACTCTCAGTAATATGGTGTTTTCTTTCTAACATGAAAAGGTATGTCCCATTCTTCCATGCAGGTAAATGCAGTGAATAAACCAGGCTTAGAATTCCCTGTGTCTGCGTGGACACACTCACTTGATCAGAAAACCTGCGTACTGTTTTTGGAGAGAGTGGAGAGGATATCAGCCCACTTTGCCTTCTCTAAGGAGGTGAGTATTATATTTCTTGAGTAGTTCGAACTTTTGGAAATAATTGATTACACATCAAATTATAACTGGGCTCCCAAGCAGAGCCCCAACAGCATGGAACATGACTTCAGTTTTTGACCCATGTCCATGCCTCAGTTGATGCTGATTTAACCCAATAAATAGAGGCTCATACAACACTGCGCCGACTTGCATGGGATAAACACACAGTCTAACTCGGGTAGGGAGACAGACTTTCACCAAGCAAAACAGCACCAAACATTAACGGGAGCACGGAACATGAACTTTTTAAACGGTTAATTAAACTAACAAGACTGGTGAAGACAAATCAAGGCAAAAATCGCTCCAGACAGTAGTTGGGAAACACAGGGGAAATTTATTTGTTGATTTATTTATTTCCTCATTAAAGGAGTCACGCTACTCTTATAACAAAAGCTTTGGACACCTATTAATAGAGATGTCTGTTGGGAGCTCCTCCTTTAGGCAGTCAATAAGTCTATACATTAGCTTTAGAGTATAAATTATGCATTTAATTTAAACCAGATGAAGGTTTGGTGTTTGTGTCAGAAATGTGCTCTGGCTCTTCAGGATTAAAAGCTGCAAATTATAGCTTTTAACTGCCCTTGTTTTTTTTATTTATTTATTAACTTCCCCCCTGGTTAAGAGTATGGGTGGGAAATAAGAAAACTGTTGTTCCATATAAAGACGTTTTAAGATTTCTTTTATTGATGCACACTATTTTAGTTTTGCTTACAAAATGCACATTAAAACCTATGAAAAAATAATGCTGCTCTAGGGTGGAATTCTCAGCTGTGACTCGACCTTTGCTCATCTTCATGGTTACTGTGATGCTGAGGAGGTTATGGGGCTTCCGGTCACATCTCTGATGCCAACACTTCATGTTCCGCTGCAGTGTCGGACCATCCCAAAGGTTCGAAGCACTTCATGGTTGATATTAATGGAGCAGGAATGTGAATGACTACATGGATTAAATGACTTGTTCTCCTGTAGATGATGCGTGTGCAGAGGTTGTGTGTGCAGAGCAGGAGCAGCGCAGAGCTACGTGTGTGTGTGCGACTGCGTACTGCTGTATCCTGTGGGAGGTCTTTGAGCCAGATCAGCCAATCCCCCTACGCTGAACCTGTAGTACAGAGTGATGTAGGAGCAGGTCTGTATTCATGCTTTAATGCATTTTATCCACAGGTTCTTCTTGGTGGTATCCAGAACTACATTGTGTAATTTTATTGCTTAAAGGTCCAGTCTTACATAAAATATTTAGTCATGTTTTTGTTGCTAATAGTTCATGGTGACTTAATAAATCAAA
>JBCNYH010000008.1:12115198-12138948 GCA_039654325.1 Tandanus tandanus | reverse complement strand
TCTATATAATCTTGCTGGACCTGACTGGAGGGGACAGAAAAAGAAGGAAGACAGCAAAAAGAAGCAAAAGGGAAAGTTTAACAGGAAGTTCAGACAGAAAAACTATTTTGAAACCGTAGTGTCCGAGCTCTCCGCCACGTCTCTTAAAGCTGCTGCTATTTGCCACTGGAAAGGTGTGACTGTGTTCGGGGTGGAAACCAGTGGAAGCTCCTTTAACCGTATTAGAGTGGATGCATACAGCAAAATATAAACCCAAACAGATCTGTTGTTAAAATGCTTACTTATGTGTGTGCAATGTCTCTCCCTGGTGCTGGAGTCTGTGTGGAATTGCCCTTAAGGAATCCACGATCCTGCTTTGATAACTCTGCTGAACACAGACCACTGAGTATACACGTATTGTCACAAATGCTGCTCACCCTACCAGTAGCCCCGCAGAATTAGTTATTTTTAGCTAAAACTTGGATGAAATGCAAAGCTTACCTGGTCTGAAAACAGTTCGCTTAAAATCCTTCTGGTCTCATAGTTGTCTTCATCTTTCAAACACATCTTCAGTAGTTATTACCATTTTATTATATTTCTGCTCATGGAACCTTTTTTAGGTTGGGTAAAATTTCTTGTTGCTTGCTTTCAAGGCTGAGTTCATTTTTGTTCGCAAGACAGTTTTCCCAAATCTGGCAACCTGAATGTGTAAGTAGTGTTTGGAAATGTGCAGTGGGACAGCAACACACAGGCCAAACGACAAACAGAAAATCCAACACAGAATAAGAATTATAAAGAGCCATGTACTGTCTGTGGTGGAGAGTGGGGTAAGATGATCCCCATTCATATTTTGGCCATTGGTCCAAAAAGTATGGTAGCAATAATGAGGGTTAGTTGAATAATAACGTCTGCATACAAATATTCGTCACCCAGCCCCTTACAAAAATGAGTACATCTTAGTAAACAGCTGGAATGTGAGGGTTTTAAAAAGCATCTCAGCATGATCCCACAAGTGGGGTAAATAGATCAGCCAAGTACGTTACAAATTTCTATAATACTAGGAACACAGAAGCTTTAGTTAAACATGAAACAACGTTTAATAAGCAAGTAAACATGTTTTCTGAAGTTTAGAAAATATTTAAAGAACAAATCAGCATTTCAAAGAAAATCTGTGATAAGTACTTATGTTTATATATTAAATATTATTGTGTTGGACTTTTGTAACTAATTGTATCATATAAATAATATTAAATGTATATTTTTAAATAACATTTATTAATACTTTTTATTAATATATCATATTTATAAATAACAGCTGTGTAACTGTATTTTATATTATTTTTACTTGTGAATTTTTTTTTTAGAAATGTTTAAACTTATTATATTTGCATCTATTTTATGTATAGGCTTATACACACTTAAATTTATATGTTATGATCATATGTATTATTATTATTATTATATCTTGTTAATGTATATAATTCGGCCATGTTGTTCTATATAGATACTATAGATTATAGATATTTTATAACTAAAAACAGTTTAATCACAGCATAAGAAAATATGGGAGAAGTTGATCTCCCGGATCAAAATGCCCCACCCATGAGTGGTCATCTTGCCCCACAGATGCCATTTTTATTCAGAGATCCAGTATATAGAGAATTAAGTGAACTCGTCTGCCATCTCCAAATTTTACTCTGATGATCCGAAATCAGTATTTCTGTGATATTGCAGACATGTGTTTCTGAAATGCCATTTGGTTCTCACAGAAAGGAGCTGATGTATATACACCCAACATTAGAGGGCAGCACAAGTCATTCTCTTTGTTACAGGACTTTTTTATCTTTTTTATCTGACCCCATTCTCCCCTACAGTTGCTGTCAGACATGGGAAGGGAGTATTTTAAATTCAATCTCTGATGCCTTACACACTAATTTTAGAATTTATTACAGTAAATAAATTATATCTTGCTTTTGAATGTTTTGAATATAATTCTCTGTTTTCATGAGGAGCTCTGGGTTTGTTGAACTGCGGCAGATGTTTTATGATCATGATTTATTCCATACAGTTTGGAGGACACTGCAGTCTTGTGTAAGGAAGCAGCAGAAGCCCAGTGTGACGTGTCTGTTCCTGCTGATTCCACCACAGATCTACTGCACACCTTTGCATTGCTTGAATCCCAGGATCATGCAATCCAACTCCAGAACTCCAGCTTTGAGGTGATCTCCCTTAGCAGTCGCTCATCCTCAGGATTCTGTGAAAAGTGGGCGGGGCCTGAGAAACTGGAGGACACTCAACAGGAAGTAGATCTAGCAGATTCAAGTAGCTGTTTCCTGGACCTGGATCTTAATGGTGACGCAGTTGCACTTGGTATTGGAGAGCTGGAGCTTAGTGAGTGTGACACCGTGGAGCTCCTCCGTACACCATCACCTTGTATTGTGGAGTCTGAACCCGAGCCCGCTGATGTCCCGGAACACAGACCTAATGAACAGGAAGGGCTGGATGTGTGTTTCAGTCCCTCATCCAAAGAGTTCTCATTTTTAAAGGGAAATCTCAAGCAGTGGAACTTTGATCTGAGAAATTCAGAACCGTGTACTCCATTCTCAGAACTCTGTAAAAGTGGAGTTCTGTTATCAAGTGACAGGCCAACAACCTCCACCCCAAAGAAACCACTGTCCACTGCTGGTGCACCAATCTCCCCACTTGCCCTGATACAGGAGGGCAGGTTTCGAGCCAACTGCTACCACCGAACTGGAACACCTATTGGTACAGGAATATATTTTAATTATTGTTTTGCTTAAACAAAGTCACACCTGTAACACAATTTATTCCATGTTCATAGAACAGAGCTTTGATCTTTTATTTAATCTTTCATAGGTATTTTCTACTTTCACCAAAATAAGTACATCCCATGGTTTCTTTTCCCCAAAATTTTCACCCTCTTTAATGCAGTGTGCACAGATAATGATGATAATAAAGATAATAATTATAATACCGTCCCTCACTGTTGGTATGAGGTTCTTCTCCAGTTCATGTATGTACTGTAACTCTAGAGCTCTATTCTAAAAGGCCTGGTATTAGCCTATCTGTTCATCTGTAAGCTGTAGTCTTGGTGTAATGTTTTTTTTTTTTTTTTAAAGATGCTTTTTCCTGCCACACCTCCAATGCAGGTCAAATTTCCCAATCTCTTTCTAATTGTAGACACCAATACTTTCATGTAAGCAGTTGCAGGATATATGTGTTGTTTTAGAGAGTGCTTCGGATCTTGTCATGATGACCCCACACACTTCAATTAAGTTCTCTTTAAAAATAAAATCAGCTACTTCTATGAGATGTACTTATTTTGCACCTGACTGTGCGTTTTAAAAAATCACGGCAAGGCTTTTCTTTCCTCACATTGAAATGAAATGGACAGTAGTAGCTGTCTAGCATTATCCTCCAGTTGGATTAGACTCCAGAAGTCTCACCTCCAGTTGTATGCTTGTATGTTTGTCATGTAGAGCTGCAGTGTAATGTGCGCAGAGCTACCCTCCCAAGTGGAGGTGCATTGTTCTGTGTGTGGCTGAGTGGGAGTCATCTGTTCCTACATCAGCAGGAGGCACTGAAGAGCACACAGACCTCCACAGCAGAGTCTTCCACCGAGGAAGGCTTGGTCTCCAGCATGCGAGAGGTGATTTTGGCAGCTCATTTATTTGCATTTTCTAAGTCAGTGTATATTAACACAACCTGGTGTCTCTTTTTTTCTTTTGTTAGGTGATCAGTGAAGCAGACCACGGTAAGGGCCTGCGATCCTCCATGAGTCTGGAGCAGTCTGGAGCCTGGGCAGGACAGTTTGAGGAAGACTATTATCCGCTGCGACCCATAGGGAAGGGGGCATTTGGTGTTGTATGGCTTGCCTCACGACATCGTGATAAAAAGGAGGTTAGAACTGAATGGATGAGGTGCTTAAAATTTCTAGTCTGTTTTTTATTAGGACCCCACAGTGTGGAAGCCCGAGAGTGATCAGGGTGTTTGTCCATGTGTCCATGTCCCCGTTCTTCTCTTGGCTGTAACTTCCAAATCATTAAAGGCACCTGCCTCAGACTTGGTGGATATGTATAGGGTGGTAAGGCGGTATGTCATATACTAGCATCAGGTCACTGTGACCTTGACCTTGACCATTGAAGAAAAAAACCTTGTCCAGGCCATACTTTCTATATGGTTGGCCTTAAACATACAACAATATGTATGGCTAGGTCACTCTGATGTCGACGTCGTGGTTCACAATCAAATATCAAATCACTGTTGCGTTAAAAGATACAGCCCAGCAAGATGTCTAGTTCACACAGCATCTATAAAATTCGGGGTTTACAGCTTTTGAGTGTCTGTATCCTTCAGCCCTCATTGAAGGTCACCATGACACAGGTATCCAGTTATCTGTGTTCTGTTTACGTTCTCTTTCTCCTGTACCGTTCCCTAATCTCAACCTCTTCTTCTCTTTTATTTTCAAAGGTGGTAGTGAAGTTTATCAGGAAGAGCAGGGTGGTGGAGGAGTGTTGGGTGGAAGACCATGAGCTGGGTCAGGTCACACAGGAAGTGGCTATACTCACCCGATTGTCTCATCCCAACATCGTCAATGTACGCACATGTTTTTTAGCCAAACACCATAAAATGATTGTATTGAAAGTCACCCAGAGTTTTAAGGTGTATGTCTGTAGTAATGATTTGATTTTCACACTGGATAAGTGATCCCTACATCTGTAGCTAAAGCCAATCAAAACATGGGTAGACATGTTTATTCTCTCTCAAAACAAATTGGAAAATATGCACTTTTATGCTTGATCTTTTTTTTAGTATGAACCAAATTACGTATTCTATTCTGATTTATTCCTTTAATCTTTTATCTTTGTGCAGGTGCTGGAGGTGTTTGAGAATGAGAACTTCTTCCAGATGGTGATGGAGAAACATGGAGATGGACTTGACTTGTTTGAGTTCATTGACATGCAGCCCAGGCTAGACGAACCACTAGCAAGCTACATCTTTAGGCAGGTGTGTCTACAATGAGAAATGTGAGAAATCTACAAAAGCTGTAGCTGTTGAAGAAGGACAAGCATTTATTAACCCATGATAAGGGCTTTAATTAGAAATTGTCTTTGCCCTGATTACCCTGGTGCATTAACTTTTTATCAGTAATAGAATAAACATGTGAACACATTGTTTTAATTAATGTCAGATACCCTTTTTTTATAATACCCCTCATTTATTATTATTATTGTTACTATTGTTGTTGTTGTTATACTCGACATAATCCTCTTCTTTCTCAAACATCTCTCATTTGCTGAACCTTGGCCACCGGGTATGCAGTCACTCTGCCATAGAGGCTACTGCCCCGTTGTTGTTGTTGTTGTTGTTTGTGATCTCTCTGTTATTTGCACTACTTAGTAAATCAAGCCCCAAGAATCTCATATGGGCTGAGAACACAAAGTACAAATGAAAATGTATCCCATAATGCATTGTTCCTTCCAATCATGATTTTCAGTCAATTACAAAGCATTTCATTGATCATGGGTCTCAACACCACCACCATCCTCTCACATGTCATAAAAGGAGAATGCCACAGAAAATTAAATGTTTAATAATTCAGAAAGTGTGTGTGTGTTTTACAGTTGGTGTCAGCAGTGACTTACCTTCGTGGGAAAGGTATATTACACCGGGATATTAAAGACGAGAATGTAATCATAGACACAGAGTTTCGTATCAGATTGATTGATTTTGGCTCTGCGACTCTGCTGGAGCCAGGAAAGCTCTTCCATGCGTTTTGCGGCACACTGGAGTACTGCTCACCAGAGGTGCTGCAGGGAAACCCGTATGTACCCAGTATTATCTCCTTACCGTGCTGGAGTGGTGTTGTCCTGCTTTTGGTCTCATTTATATCTGTTATTCTGAAGTTTATATTTTTGGGACTTGTAGTTTTGTTTAATGAGACTTGTATATAATTTAAATATGCAAATTTAATATTTAAATAGTTTTGCTGGCTTCTGTGATTACTGTAAATATCCTCGTACCTTTGATGCATTTCAATATAATACAAGTGATGACATCACCAAGCCTTAGCTTAAACACCATTACACTTTAGTTTAGTGGAAAATAAAATTATACCGTGTTCGTACGGGCTTTTTCTCTAAAACGTGTGTTTGACCAATCACCATACAGTTGTGTCACCTATGGCTGGAGGGTTATCTGTGATGTAAAGGGGGAAAATATTAATAAAAAATTAGTTCTCAGGTCCTACAGTACAGGTGCACCAGAAACAGGGTACTTCCTCCAACCCTATGAAAACATTCCTCTGGTCTGAAAGTGCTTATTGTTTACACTCCTGATGATTTACATTGGATTAAAATTTTGTGGCCATCAGTGAAAAGAACTTTATTTTCAGAATCACCTCTGAATATTTTTTTTCTGAAGTTCAGTCTTGTTTTGGTCGATGTCTCCCACTGAAGTTTTTTTTTTTATTATTTAATCATGTTTAGGTATAAAGGACCAGAACTGGAGATGTGGTCTCTGGGAGTACTCGTATATACACTGGTGTTCAGTGAAAACCCTTTCTGTAGTGTGGAAGAGACCATCGAAACCCAACTCAACATTCCCTGTGAGATCTCAACAGGTACGTGGTGTGCGCATACATGTGTGTGTGCTCCTTGGTTAAAGTTATGTATGCCAACACCAGTGCTCTGTACATTTTCTTGTACTTGGACATGTTCACTGTACTACCTGGTCACAATCAGCCTGGGCAAAGGGGGGCATTGGGGCAACTTGCGTATTGCGTTTTGTTATAACCAGGTTTTTGCCTGTAATGTCCTGCAACTGTTTAAATTATCCTCTCTTACATTGGGTGTACTGTGCTTGAAAATTTGAATCTTTAGAATCTTCTTTATTTCTTTATCTGTATAAATGTGACCAGAAACAGACCTAAGTCCTAAAATAAGATGAAGAAAACCCAAATAAATTACAAAAGTATGAGACAAATATATTGCACTCAATTATTTATTACATTAAAAATGACAAATATGTGAATCAGAGTTTTAAATCAGCATCAAACACAATTATGATTTTTATCTGTTCTCAGATTATTAGTGGTTGACGTAAGGACCGTTAGTAGATTAAAATATGTGAGATGCACTTACAAGCATAAAACAAAATTATCAACATTCTTGAAGTGCACAGAGCAATAAAAATATTTAAAAAAATATATTGAGTGGTAATAAATGCCATTTTCTTTGTTCCCTGAACACATGGTGACCGACCGACCGTGTGTGTGTGTATGTATATGTGTACATGTTTACATACAAGCACATGCATATTTGCAGTGGTGTATGAAAGTGGTGTGCATAGGTCTGTATTACTCAGTAAGGTCTTTTAAGGTGTTGTTTGATGACATCATAAAAATATTTAGAATTATTATCCCAAATAAATTTTAAACAGTCCATGTAGGGTGAAAGCATGGTGAACACCCCAATATTTGGCTCCTGAGGACTTAAAAATACATTTTCTGGCAGACACACGTGCAGTGCATCAAATGAAAGCCGTTGTACTGTGGCTTCTTAAAACATACAGTAAATGTTTAATAAATCAAAACAAGCACTTAGTGTGAATATTTAGGTAAAATACAGATGATTTTACACTTCTAAGTTGCTAACATTGCAAGGGGAATTGCGTCTTCTGAGTCAGACATTGTGATTTAACAGCAGTTCCAGCTGCTTAAATTACCTGGAAATAACAAAAAATATACCAAATATAGTGTGCTCAGAGCAATCAATCAATTAAGAAGGAATCAATCAATTAAGAAGGAGGGCCACTGGTAGCATGCAAAAATGAGTAAATGATGCAATGTTTGAAGTTCTGCTGAATGATTATTTTTAGGAGTAGACTGCTGAAACTTTCAAAAGTTGTGCAACATGACTGATACATGCTAAAAAATCAAGTTGGTTTGAAAAAATTGTTTACTGTGCTTTGACCCTGTACACCTTTCAGCCATAGCATTAAAACCACCTGGCTATTATTGTTTAAGTCCTACTCGTGTCATCAAGAGATCTGCTCTGACCATCAAACCATGGACCTCCCAACACTTCAGTGGGTGTGCTGTGGTACCAGGCACCAAGCAGTTCACAGCTCATCCTTTAATTCCTGTACACTGCAAGGTGGGGCTCAAAAGCTGTTCTGGAGAATCACTGAGGAAGCATAGATTCTGTTGTGTTGCACTGCTCTTATTAACCTTTTATAGTCCTCATCATAGTAATAATAATAGTAATAATTATTATTATTATTATTATTTTCCAGACCGCTTAATCCAATTAGGGTTGCAGGGAGGATAGCGCCTTCTCAGAGCCAGACCCTTGCAGAGCCATAATCATAATATTAATAATAGTAATACTAATAACAATAATGATAATAACAACAATAATAATGATGGTGTTAATATTAATAGGAACAAAACATACATTATAATGTGAATTTCTGTGGTCGGGGCATCTAATACATGAGCCTTGTGTGACGCAATACTGAACTCTGTGCTCTGAACATCTCCAATAACACGAACAGTCAGTTAAATCATACAGTTTGTGTGCAAGTTGTAAACTGGTAATATCAAAGTTTGTTTATTATATGGATATTTTATGTGTGTGTTTAGACTTGCACATTCTGTTGGCCGGTTTGCTGCACCGAGAGCCGACAGAGAGAATGACGCTGGAAGAACTCCTGCAGGAACCGTGGATCCGTCAGCCTATTAACCTGGCAGAGTACAGCTGGACTGAAGTGTTCCCCTGCAATCATGGTACACACACATACACTGCTGTTCTTTTGCATGCCAACAAGCAGCTGGCTGTACACAATTTGAAAATGGGAACTATCAACACCAAATATGAACAGGGAACACGGAACATGAACTTATTAAACGGATAATTAAACTATCAAGACAGGTGATACAAATGAAGGTGGGAATCAGTTCCCACCCATCAGGTATACCTCCGTGACCACCACCAACCAGGGAGTTATGTGTATCTTTTTGAACTGCTGTGCATGCATATTCAGGGGCATCATACCACACAAGGTGCTATCACAGATGTCCATGATTAGCTGGTGAGCACTTCAGTGACAGATCACACCAGCTGCTTAATTACCTTTGTTTATTACTTTAAGTATTAATCACACCGTGTATTAATTATCAAAAGTTGCAAAAATAAAAAACATCTGTTCATCAGTGAACACGTGCTTCCAATAATATTAGGGTGGAAATCACAAATAATATCCCCAAATAATACATTTAAATCTCACCCTGACCCATGCTCTGCTGTGTTCATAGTCAGTGTCCGGGTTAAACCAAACGGCTCTACTCCCAATGAAGCCAGAGTTAACCTGCCGGCAGTTTTCAGTTCATCCCAGTGATTAAAATACTTTCCAAACTCATCTGTATTAATTAAATCTTTCCAGCTGAAATTATTTAAGCTTTCTAGATGGATGTAATAAAGAGAATTTGAGAGTCTGATCATTTACACCTGAGAAAGGCGGCGTGTCCATCAAAACCTTAATACCCGCACGTCTCCTGTGCATACTCGAGCAAGAGAAAATCCCCAGTGCACAGACTCAGGATGCAAATCTGAGGCGATATCTAACAGGGTAGATGTTTCACTTCAGTATGGATTTGATTTTTCTTTTTCTTTTCAGACTCTTCAGAACAAAATCAATGCAGTCCAGGTAGGCCGCAGGAAGTCAGCGCTTGCGCTCCCACTGATGAGACACCTCTGCAGGATGAAGATGATGAAGAAGAGGATGAAGAGCAAAGGAGAACTATGGCCGCACTGGAGTTCGAGCTCCTCAAGTATCTGACTGAAGACTGAGGAAGCTTTAGGGCTGCTTTAAGGAAGAGGTTCGGATTACAGGTGGAAGGAAACATCACCACGCTGCTACTCTTTCCACTTGTTTTGATGAACTTGAAGACTGTAATTAGCTCTCAGTCAAGATTCCTGATGTGCTGCATGAACACCAGCGTTCGAAGTACATCTGTCTTTGTCTGTGTTTTAACACTTAATAATGACCGAGAGAAAGCGAGCTGTTTTTGGCACTGGTGATGTAAAGAGATTAAAGAAGCACTGAATGTGAGAATTACTGCACACTTGGTTTGAGAACATTTTTCTGTGGAAACTTCGCCGCTGCTTCACCAAAGAGGATAAATGAGAAGGAAAAACAGAGAAAAACAGTGTAATGTTTTATAACATGAAATGTCTGGTGTTTTTCATGTTTATAACAAGATTTTTTCATGTTACGAAATATGAACTTTCCTGAGAGTGAAACTGATCTGAATGAGAGCGTGTGAAGAGGATGGATAAACAGGAAATGGTTTGATTAAGCTCTGCTTCATGCTTTAGGATGAAACTTGGTGAGATTCTGCTGTTGGTGTGGAAGATAAATAATATATTGTTTTAACATGGGGGTGACACAGTGGTGAAGTGGGTAGTACATCCGCCTCACAGCAACAGTGGTCCTGGGTTTGAGTCTCGACTCGGCGAGGAGTGTGAAGTTTGCATGTTTTATTTGTGCTTGTGCGGGTTTCCTCTGGGTACTTTGGTTTCTTCCCACAATCCAAAGACATGCATTGTAATTTTGCTGTTCCAAATTGTCCCTGGGCATGAGTGTGAATGGTTGTGTGTGGGTGTTGGCCTGGATGGACTGGTGAGCTGTTCAGGGTGTACCCTACCTTCGTCTAGATAGACTCCAGCCTCCATGCGGCCCTAGTAGGTTTATTGAATGAATGTTACAACATGAAAAAATCACATTTTAACATTAAATGTTTCATGTTATAAGATAAATATTAAGTTTGCGAGGCATTAAAAAAAAAAAACAAAGCTCACAGTAAACGTTTCACGCTATATGATACTGATTATTTTTTCCCTGCTGTGGCAGTAATAATCTTCTGTAGTTTTCATACTGAAGGGGTTTTTTTAAAGGCAAGTTTTAATATCCTATTGAACAAAAGTAATTATTATTTCACCTGTAAAATTTCTCCTGTTTTTATCTCCTCTCTAGATTATTAAAGGAAAATCTGCTGTGTACTCATTAAATTATTTACATTTTAATTATATAAATCATCTCAATTTAATACAATATTGTTTTTAATTTTATGTTTTTATGCGTTAGTCTTATTTTCTGGATTTAAATAAAAGAAATCCAAACACCTTTTTCGTCCATTTTTTTTCCCCCACCCCGGAACCAGGTGTATAAGCGGAACTGTATTCAGGGGGACATATTTTTCTGCCGGACTGATGGGTAGCCAAACACGCAGTGCATTGGGGGTGAGTGAGAAACTGCAGAGGATTTACTTTACTGTCTGTAAATTACTTTACTTTCTGGAGCTGTTAAATAGGAGTGTGTGTTTAGGTTTAGTTTTCCAGCCGCTGATAAAACGGTTAAAAAAACCTAAACGGTGAAACCCAGGACGGTGTGTAGAAACCATGACTGTATACTAGAGCGGATTAAACTTGGTTTAGTACGGTTCAGTAGTAGTAAGAGGTTATTTGAGATTGCCCTGGTGTGTGTACAGCACTGCTAGGTCTCAATATTTTCGTCAAAGGCTAATCTGCACATTCGTAGTGTTTTACCCTTTCCGGTGCAATATCAACATCCGGTTTTGTGCGATAGTGATTGCACGTGACGGAGTCAGAGGTTTAAGGTGTCTGGTACCCTGTTGTCTGTCCACGGATGTAAACACACTCAGTAATGGGTTATTTCAGAGAAATGTTTATAATTCCAACAACAGTCTCATAATTATAAAGTCTCTTCTGACTACAAGAATCCTTTTTTTATGTATTTTGCCAGAGTTCAATTTAACTGTATTGTACGACGGACTATTAGGGCCACATTAAGAAAAATGTTTTTTGACAGACTTCGAGAATAAAGTTGTAATTTTACGAGAATAAAGTTGTAAACCTGTTTTAAAAGAGGAAAGTCGCTAAAATGAGAGCCGTGGAGCATTTCGTGAAGTTATACTTCAACATAGGTTTCACAAACCAGGAGAGACTTAATCTTTTGGCACATCAGCACCACATTATTATTAGTATTAGGACTTTGAAAAGGGAACCACAAAACCCCTCTGAATGGCCCGCTGATGGATCCATCCATAACCCTGCAGTCGACCAGTTCCAGCCATTTCCCCTCCACAAACGCAGCGATTTCATCCAAGTCCGCCTGGTTCTTTCTGCAGAATAGATGCATTTTCTTGCAGATTCTTTACAGAGTCCTGTCCAGTGACGTCCACGCCTTAAAAAATTCAAGCCCGAGAAACAACAACAAAGTACTGACTATGAATGTTTGTTTATGATTCTGTAATTTAATAATGTGGAAAATATATACAATAAAGTCATTAAAATAAAAGTTAAAATAATTGTATTAAATTGTTTCCTGAAGCTGAAATGATATACATTTATGAAATAAAACCTGGATTCGTGTTGAGTCTGAATTATTCATGTTAAACTTTTTCCTCTTTTTTTTGTTTTTGTTTTTATTTGTGTTTGGCTTCAGGTTCTACGATGGACCTGGAAAATCTGCTCACCAGAAGGTTTGAAAGAATTACCCCGGGCACCATCAGTTCTCCTTCAAAGACCCCTCTGTTCATCACGGCTGGATTCACCTCTGTCTACCCCTGCACACACCCTTCAGCGTGACAGCACACAGTTAACCGTCCAGGCTCTGGCTGAAATGGGTTTCTCTGAGAGCCAGGCCAAGATGGTACATGAAGCTGCCAAGAAGAGGCGTTGCAGGCATGGCGTGCCCGCATTAGCTGTGCTGTTCAGTCTCGGATTAAACCCAGACACTGTACTGAAGATAATGGAGAAATGTTCTGAGCTTTATTCTCTTAAAGACACCCAGTTACAGCAGCGGGTTCTCAATCTAAGGAAACTCGGCCTGCTTGAAGGTGAAGAGATTCTTACTGTTACCTCATCTTTTATTTTATCGTCTTTCATTATAATATTCATTCCTTTAGGCAGCCGTGGCCTAATGGTTAGAGAAGCGGCTTTGGGACCGAAAGGTTGCTGGTTCGATTCTCGAGCCAGCAGGGAAAATGTGTGGTGGTGGGGGAGTGAGCTGCACCTTCCTTCCTCCACCTTCATGGATGAAGTGCCCTTGAGCAAGGCACCTAACCCCCAACTGCTCTCCAAGCGCCCCGGTGAATGGCAGCCCACTGCTCAGTGTGTGTGTGCTCAATAATTTTCCTTGTGGGATTAATGAAATTTATCAAAAGCAAAAAAATCCCCCCAAAAATTTATTCATTCACCAAACCACTTAATCCCACAGGGGTCATGGGAGGCTGGAGTCTATCTCAGCCGACTCTGGGCGAAGGAAGGGTAAACCCTGAATAGCTCACCAGTCCATCATACGGCCAACACACACACACACCTAGGAGCGATTTGGAGCAGCCAATTAGCCTAATGTGGATGTCTTTGGACTGTGAGAGAAAACCGGAGTACCTGGAGGAAGCCCTACACAAGCACAAGGAGAACATAAAAAGTTAACACAGGTGCACCCTTACTGAGAACAGGACTCTTGCTGTGAGCCAGACGTGCTAATCACTACACCACCATGCCTCCCTGACATATATTGGTTTTTAAATCCTTCTCAGATCTGATCGTGCTGGAAGTAAATCCCCAAACATCTCATTTCAATTCATGTACCTTCCACAGGTGCAGCATTTTTATTCAGAAGCTTTAACTAGCAGAAATAAGGATTTATTTTTCCTTCACCTTGTTCAGAGCTGCCGTGTTTGCGAAATCCACTAATAATCCGTGGTCTGTGTCTGTCAGGCAGTTTGCAGAGAGTGATCAGCTACTACCCTCAGGTCCTGTCGTTTCCAGTGAAGAGGGTGAGTGCTGTGTCTCGACTTCTCCGAGAGAAGTGCCAGTTCACCGCTCAGCAGATGGCCGACATCCTCCGAGACTCACCACAAGTAGTGGAGCAAGAGCCTGCGCGTCTGGAATACATGTTTCAGGTACGATGGGGTGTTCCGTATCAATCTGCTCATCTTTCTGCTGCGTTGTCATGGCAGCGCAAGGTTTTCGTGTGTTTGCAGTAGAGTTCTTTGATTCCGTCATTTCCAGCATGTGAAGTTTTCAGATCCGATTTATTATTAACTCTCTTTTCCCTCCTCATCTCTCTCTGGCTTTCTGTACCAGTTAAAGTTGGGGTTGGCAACATTTTAGTTGTTTAGTTGAAATGGTCTTTACACCCCGACTGCAATCAGGAACTGATGAGATCTGAAAAAGGTCTTAAGAAAAAAAAAATCCCTCATCTATAGCTGCTGTAATCCTGAAAAAACACAGACAAATCAGTGCCTCGTGGTCTGCTGGGAAATATCCAATTAGTCTCCCTGCTCGTGCATGACATTACCATGCATATACCTGCAGTCAGAGTGAGTGTGGAGGGGGCGGGGGAGGGTTTAGTCGCAGCCCTGAATAGATGCTGCTTTCAATTTTTTTTTATTATTATTATTTACCAACCACAACTTTAAAAGCATTTAAATATTGTCATCTGAGCCAGCACGACAGACAGCAGGGGGAAAAGACATCTGTCCTGAATTTTACCCCTCACTGTAGTATGAACGAGATTTTATTAACCCCTTCTCTCTCTCTCTCTCTCTCTCTCTCTCTCTCTCTCTCTCTCTCTCTCTCGTTCTCTCTCTCTCGTATCTTATTGCAGTACGTATATTTCCGTATGGGTTGTCGCCAGGCAGAGATGGTGAAGGCAAAGCTCTTTAGGGTCTCTCTGGAGGAGTTGCGGTGTCGTCATGGCTTCCTGGAGCGCCGTGGACTCTACCAAACCCCTGACAAGAAAGGCCAGACGCTCATACTCAACCCACGCCTCAAAGACTGTCTAAGTGTTTCAGAGGAAGCGTTTCTCAGCAGTGTCGCCAACGCCACACAGGAGGAGTTTGATGTGTTCCGGAAACTCGTGGCGAGGGAACAGGAGGAAGAGGAGCAAGGTGAAGAGTACAGCAGTGATGATGATGGTGGTGATGATGATGATGATGATGTCACAGACAGACACATTTCTTTCAATTCTCACTCCGGGAAGAAAACCAATCAGAGAGCCAAGAATCCTGAAGGACACTGAACTCAAATGTAGCTCCATGTTCTTTTTGCTGTGTAATATTCCACATTTATATCAAAATAAAATAATTTTCTTAACTTGAATTTGATTTGTTAATTTTTTTGTAATTTTGAGCAAAATGTTTGTTTGTAATTAAAGGAAAAGCAGAAGATTGATGTGTGAGATGGATCATAAAACCCATGTTGAAGGTTCCGTGTTTCATTTCTGGTCCTAATATTGAAGTAAAGTGTTGGTGTGACTGTAATTTTGGCTAATAATTGGCTAGTAATTTAGCCGACACTGGGTGAAGGTGGGGTACACAACTTGCCAGACCACTGCAGGGCCAACACAACCATTCACATTCACACCAAGGGGCGATTAGGAACAACCAATTAGCCTAACGTGCATGTTTTGGACTGTGGAAGAAAAACTGTGTACCTGGAGAAAAACCAAAAACAAGCACTGGGAGACCCTTGCTCTGCTCTGGACTTGAACCCAGGACCTTCTTGGTATGAGGCGGACATGCTAAACGCTACACAACCATGCTGATCAAGTGTTAAGAAACAGAAGAAGGGATACAATTTCAAGAGAAATAAAAAAGATGTTATTAATATCATGGGGGCCGGTGCGGGGGTTATTCACACTTGCGTACAGGAGGAACCAAATGGCTTCAGAAAGACACTGTGGTCGATTCCATTTTATTTCCAGGAGATACCACTGTATTTCATCTTTATTTAATATACCTGGGAACTGAATGGGAAACTTTAAGATCCTTCTTTTTTTCTGCTGTTTTTTAGATATTAAATATTATTTTAATGGTCATTCTGAGGTGACTCAACCTCCACCTCTCCATAATTAACTCAAGATGGTCTAGTTTGTGCTGACATGCCTCTTTTATTTTTTTAAATAAATGACCCACATTTGATCTGGATTGAGGGCGACATGGCAGTGTAGTGGTTAGCGTGTCTATTAGGCTAAATGGCTGTCCCAGATTGCCCCTAGGTGTGAGTGTGAGTGTGAATGGATGTTTGTGTGTTAGCCCTGCGATGGTCTTGCGAGCTGTTCAGGGTGTACCCCGCCTTCTCCCTGATAGGATGAAACATTGATCTGGACTGTGTTTCTTAGTCTCAGTCCTGTTCTGATGGGTGTACCCGGTACCTCCTGATTCCTCTGGGTTGTTTCCTTCCTTGTTCACCATGAAATTCATTACCACATTTAATAAAATAGTAATAATCGAGATAATAACGACTTTTACACGAAACGAGTTGAAACCATAGTAAAGAGAATATCTCATTTATTGACATGACGTCACACTGACCTATAAAATAATCTTTTATTTATTAAAAAAAAAAAACACACAAACAACTGAGAAGCTTTGTTTCTGAGAAGGATTGTGAGGGGTGCAAACAGTAATTTAGGGTGAAAACACGGTGTGTGTGTGTGTGTGTGCGTGTGTGTGTGTGTGAGACAGAGAGAGAGAGAGAGAGAGAGAGAGAGATAGGTGCGCTCTGATGTCCTGTGCGCGTTCACGCGACACTATAGACGCACTGTTCGGGCGCGCGCCTGCGTGTGTGTGTATGTGTGTAAATGGACAGATGGAATGGATTTGAGAGAAGGTAAGTGAGTGAATCGTGTGTTGTGATCGATAGAACTTTGACTGATTGCTTTCAGAGGATTTAAACTTTACACAAGAGCAGGTGGTGTGTGTGTGTGTGTGTGTGTGTGTGTGTGTGTGTGATCTCTGTGTGTTTATAATCATAAAGAGAGTTTTATAAACTAAAACTAAATCCAGGTTCACTTTAATATTAACTGAGAAATATATAATAGAAAATCCAGACATTTACACTGTAAATACACACACACACACACACACACACACACACACACACACACACACACACACACACACACACACACTTTGAACAAATAGACTCAGAATAGAATGAAACACGTACTTTACACCATAAACAATATACAGTAGAAGCTACATGGAAGAAACAGGAGAAGAAAAGCACAGTAATTACCTCTAAATGTTTTGTTATAATGAGTTTATTATTCTAACGCCACAAGAAAAGAGACTTCATGGGCACTACAGTTTAATTTCTAATATTTAGGATGCAGTTAGAGGGCAGTTTATAATCTTCCAAGCCAATACACATAATTATCACACCACCTTTACACACATTTACTCCGCCACTTCCATCCGTGTTTACTGTAATTCATACCAAGTCTTATCAGAAGCGGATATTCAGGGGAAGAAAGGAAAGAGATCTGCTCACTCGACTCTATCCTCCATTATTAAAGTCAATATACTCGAGATAACGCGAGTCTGTGAAAGATGATAACAACATCTCAAACAGCAGCTGCATTATTATTCATTCGAGAGAGTTTCTCATTTCTGATTGGTCTAAAACCATCAAATAATTCTTGGTATTGCATCGTTGCCATGGGATACCGAATGATTGCTATCAGATAGGTTGAACGATTATTACACAACTTGTTCGTGCAACACAGTAACGTGACTGTTTACAATAAAGATCATTTTGAATGAATAATAAAACAGTTACAGAATTTGGCTTTTGGTAGATAATTCAGTCTTGGAGGGTGACCTCGACCGTTAACCTCAGCTGATAACGCCAGCCTCCCCGCGCAGTTCAGAAAATGAATGATGAATTTTTTTCTCCTTTGATTTCATTCATTATTTATTGTTGTTTTATTTGTTTATTATTTGACTTATCATTGTATTATTTGACTTGCTGTATTGTACACGAGCCACCTCTCATCTGTACATGTGGCTGGCTAGATCAGGCTCCTGCTGTAACTTGCCGAGAGCATTCGGATGGAACTGTGGAATTTTAGTGCGTTCCACACCTTCCGGTCTCACTAAAACCAAAAAAACTAAAATTGTACATAAATTCACTTTGTACAGTTAATAGTCTCTAATATCGTACTTCCATATATCTGATATGTAAGTATTCCTCTCAGTGAGCGTGTCCTCTGTTTCCAGGTGACTGTATAAATTACCAGCTGACGTTAACGTTGAGTGATAATAAATAGTTCTAGCCATGTCTGATGGTACTGTTAGTGTTACCGATCCATTTGGATCATCTTCACTCATGTTCTGGTTTGTGAGTTGCTCTCTGAAAGTCTAATAACAATCGAACTGTTCAACATTTTTACCACCATTTCATGCCGAGTGATAATAGGGGTCGATGTTCAGATTTCATTCCAATAAAGAAATGCTAGTTCATCTATTTTCAGATTTCTATACATGTTTATCTCATAACAATGACATCACCGTTAGAGACGTGCTATTATCACCTGAGATGTGTAATATTATCACCGGTATTAACTTGTACTAACCACTGAACCGTGGATTTCCACCAGTATCACTAATATATAATATTATAATATATTAATCAATTATACACTGAGGGTGAGAGGGATCTCACACCCTTTCTTGGGGATGTGCTTCAGAACTATGACGAAAATGGGCACGGTGGTGTAATGATTAGCACGTCCACCTCACAGCATGAAGGTCCTGGGTTTGAGTCTTGGGCTTGGCGGGGGTGTTTCTGTATGAAGTTTGCATGTCCCATGCTTGTGTGGGTTTCCTCCGGGTACTCTGGTTTCTTCCCACAGTCCAACGTCATGCACATTAGGCTAATCTGCTGTTCCAAATTGCCCCTAGGTGTGAGTGTGAATGGTTGTGTGTGTGTTTGCCCTGTGATGGACTGGTGAGCTGTTCAGGGTGTATCCTGCCTTCACCCAGAGTTAGTCTTCACCCACGACCCTAATATGATAATACGAGAAGGAGAATTCTGAAGCACTACAAGGCTATTGCTACAAAGCAAGTAATAAACACCAAGCACAGTTAAAATACTCTGCTTTCTTGTTTTTCTTTCAGTCCCAGTGCCATTTACACCACAAGAACGCCATTTCATGTGATTTGTAGTGAACAGCTACAGTATATCGTCATCATGAAGTCGTCAAAGGGCTTAAAGTCAGTAAAAATGAAATAGCTTCATGCGCTTGTTAACATTCCTGGGGTTTTGTCCTTTATCCTGTAGGTAGAACCTGAACCTGTTGATCCAAAAGCCTCATATCTAGCTGAAAAGAAGACTGGAAGCCACAATGATGAATAACAGTTCTCACTCTGTTATGTCTCATTATTGGTTCCTTGTTATGCAGAGTGAAAGAATGAATCTTCTCCTCATCCCTTCTGTTCTCCTGACGACCATCACGCTGGTAATAAACCCATTACTCCTCTTCTGCATCTTCTACAGTCCTTCTCTGCGACAGGAAACACGCTACCTCCTATTGGCCAATCTGTTGCTCTCGGACATCCTCTTCCTCATCTTCAACCTCACCAACATCTCCTGTAATGCACTGGGCATGGAAATGCATGAAATATTCTGTGAGGTCTTAGTGGTTGCCACTGTTACTACATACTGCTCTTCAGCATTAACCGTCACGCTGATGGTCATGGACACGTTTATGGCTGTGCGTTGGCCGCTGCGCTACAACGCAATCTTGCCTCTGTCAAGAGTCAAAAAGATAATCGGGATGGTGTGGGTCGTAGCCGTGATGTATCCACTTTTTCTGCTGGTGGTAATGGAGGTCAGAAAACAGGGCAACCGAGAGAGTCTGAAGGTGTGTTTGACACTACTCACCCTAAAGTACCTGGAAAAACTCAATGAGTTAAGCCTGCATGTCTACTTCAGTGTGTGGGTGGTTTTCTGCACTCTGCTGATCCTCTACTGCTACGTCCGTCTTTACATGATCACCAGGAGTTCTGGGATATGGCAGAGTTGTTACTCCCGAGCCCGGCTGACTCTGCTAACACACGCGCTGATGTTGCTAGTATACTTCGCACCTGGTTCGGTGTTTACAGTGGAGCTAGCGCAGTTTGAGAATTTATCTAACAATCTGCACTTGCTTGTGTGGATTAATACATTGAATCTCACCGTGCTCTCGATTGGACCACGTGCTTGCGCCCCTTACCTGTACGGCTTGCGTAACCGGGAGGTCTATGAGACGGTTAAATTAATACTGAGGCAAAGATGGTTCAAACAGAACTTTGCGAGTACACCAACACCAACGGGCCCTTGAAGAGAATAACCACACAAACAGCCTTAACACGGCCAAACGTGAACGGAATCTAACAGGCTGCTAAATGATGTAGCAGCATTCGAGTCTCGCTCATTTCTACTGTTTTATAAAGGAATCCATTCAAAAACGATCCTGTGGTATTGAAATGTGAATGAAATGTTCAAAGCCACTTAGTGTTATCTGAGATCTTATTCTTACATCATGGTAACACCCCACCCAGTCCATAGTATTGATTTAAATATGAAGTCAAGCCTGTGTTCATACCATATTCAAAATATTCACATGTACTGTCAGTCCTGTTACACTTTAGAATAGTAGAAGAGAAATGGTTTATTGTCCCACTATTAGGGTTCATCCAAAGTGAGTTAGCTTATGAGTCTGGTTTCTCTCAGGGTTTCCTCCACATGATTTCTCACTGAGTGCTTCCTTGCCATAACTGCTTAGGGATCTGCAACCCCAATTACAAAAATTAAGGACACTGTGTAAAATGTAAATATGCAATGATTTGCAAATCTCATGAACCCGAAATTTAATCACAGTAGAATTTATATCACATGCTGTAGGTGAGACATGACTATTTCATGAAAAACTATTACCTATTTTTGAATTTGATGGCAGCAACACGTTTCAAAAACGTTAGGACGGGGCAACGAAAGGCTGGAAAAGTAAGTGGTACTAAAAAGAAACTGCTGGCGGAACATTTGGTAACAGATCAGTAACATGATGGTGTTTCATCAGAATTCATTAGGTACCTGCTATGAAAAGAAAAGTTATTATGGATTATTATAGAGGAAGAGTTGTTCTACAAACATGTATAATTTGAACATTATATGTCAGTTCATAAAAAACTTATGCCATCTTTTGCATTACTCTTGGTACAGCCCTCGTATTACAGACATTAAAATGCTTCAGCGTATCGCAGCAATAATCAAACCCAGAGCATGACTACAGGGATGAGAAGTGTAATATAAGGTAATAATTTGTTTAAAATATATGAATATTACTGACATGGAATTGTTATCTGATATGATATTCATATTATTTACATGTTTTTGCATTAATATACAATAGGTTGTTGTTGTTTTGTTTTGTTGTTGTTGTTTTTTGTTTTTTTTTTGTACTGGAACGTTTGCTACTCAGTTTTATTCTTTCCATTAAATATTTTAAACAGCCATGAAGTAAACCTCTCATGACCCGCCTCGCAGCAAGAAGGTCGTGGGTTCGAGTTCCATGTCTGGTGAAGGTGTTTCTGCGTGAACTTTGCATGTTTTCCCTGTACTTGCATGGGTTTCCTCTGGGGGCTCTGGTTTCCTCCCACAGTTCAAAGACATGCACATCAGGCTATTTACATATTCTCAACTGCCCCTAGGCATGAGTGTGAATAGGTGTGTGTGTGTGTGTGTGTGTGTGTGTGTGTGTGTGTGTGTTGACCCTGCAATGGACTGGCAAGCTGTTCAGGGTGTACCCCGCCTTCACCAAGAGTCAGGGTGAGAGAGGCTTCGTCCTTCCCATGACCCTAATAAAATATCTAGTGGTATGGAAAATTAAATGAAATAAAAAATGTTGTAAACATATAATTGTTATTGAATCCCTGTTCAAAAAAGATTTCTGACATAGTCATTTTTTTAATAGGGACAGTGTGTCAACACTCTTTAGTTTATGTACAGATGTAGATGAAGTTATACAACAGGCCTGGGTACGGCTAACATACCTGTTTTTATATCTCTATGTAGTGAGAGAGCGTACTCTGCTCCATTTAACTGCAAAGTGATGTTTACCCTCATCTCCATCTCCATGGAAACATGAGCCAAACCGTTCAATATCACCTGACTCACACGCCTGCATGTCATTCTACAGTGAGCAGAAGCACAAAGTGCTGGTGCTGAACTCTTGCTTATGCAGATTGAAGTAATGATGGAGGCTCTTCTGCAGGGACGTACAGAGAAGCGATTTATAGCTGCGGAGGATTTTATCCTGTCACTTTTATGTACATTTGGCGAATGGTACAACAGATCAGGGCAAGCGGAGCGTCTGAGAAGGCAGTTTGCCCTGACTAACACCTCTCATACTGCCATGGAGCTGTTTGTTCAAGAGTGGCATGTTTTTCTGCCTCCTCTACATATTAAGGCATTCCAGATCTGCCCCATCATAGGATTTCTGGCTGTAATTTTCACCACGCCGATCATCCTGGTCCGTATCTTGTCACGAGTGCACCTGCGGCAGCAGACTCGCTACCTTCTTCTGGCCAATGCCTTGTTTAGTGACCTGCTCTTTGTGGCTCTCTACCTATTGACCACCTGTTTGAATGCAGCCACTGTGCTGATTTCTGAGCTGGCGTGCGCTACCATGGTGTACCTGATGGGCATCTTTTACAGCGGTGGGATCTTCAGCACCACTGCCATAGTGCTGGATACCTCCTTGGCTATATTAGCACCTTTACGATATGCTATGCTGTGGCCGGTCTCTAAAACCTATGCAGCCGTCTCCACTATTTGGGTTGTTTCCATCTTATTCCCAGCTGCATCTTCAGCTCTTTTCCTGTGGTATCATACAGTGAGCCCCTGCACCCAGCACATCTGCTCTCTGCCTCTGGTGCTGGTGCTAACCGTTAGCCACTCAAAGCCCCTCCAGGTGTGCATGTTGCTAACTGTCACAGCTGTCATAATCACCCTGCTGCTGGTGGTCTCGGGTTATGTGGTACTGTACTTTCATACCAGCAAGTCAGGAGTGTGGAGAGGAGAGCGCTCATCCCGGGCCAAAGGGACGTTTCTTGTTCACTATCTCCACCTGTTCCTGTCGGTGTGTCCCATGCTGCTACTGATCATCGAATTGCTGCTCTACAGCTACAGCAGTGAGTTCCATCCTAGTGCTGGTCTCTGGGTCTCACTGGTGCTCTGCAACATCCTGCTGGTTTTGCCCAAAGCCCTGGCACCCTACCTGTACGGGCTCAGGTACAGGGAGCTGCATGGGGCCCTGCTGGATTTCTTTAGGCTCAATAGGCCTAGGTCCATCACACCTGTCATGTGATTGCTAAAATATTTCTATTATTGTTATGAAGTTTTTTTAAAAGGGTCCGATAATACATTTAAATTTTGCTTACATTAACACTGCTAATTATTGTCCGAATTGTATTAAAAGTCTAAATCAGATCATCAGAATGTATATTCATATCAAATATATTTCGTACACTGTCCCAGTACTGTATCCTATTCCTCGTTAAAGTTTAAATGATACTAAACATCTTGTTATTGTTCAAATTCACCCATGGATGAAGTTTCCTCAGAATTAAGAAGCCGTGCTTTTATTTTTTAAATAGGATTAAAGATTATTATTATGTATTATTATTACTTAAATCTCTTTTAGATTGCAGTCAGGGTGACTCAAAAAACCTCCTAAATTTAAGGGTAAATAAAATAAAAGGTTAAAGAGAATCAAATGATTGTTTACACACGTGAAACGTAATGATGCAGGAGAGGCGGTGCTGAGGTCTGTTGGTACCCAACCCCAACTTGAACACCTTGATGTTGAAGAAGTGGATGTGTGGTTTC
>JBCNYH010000008.1:12098523-12114443 GCA_039654325.1 Tandanus tandanus | reverse complement strand
TGTGTGTGTGTGTGTGTGTGTGTGTGTGTGTGTGTGTGTGTGTGTGTGTGTGTGTTGGCCCTGCAATGGACTGCTGAGCTGTACATGACTCCAGCCTGCCAGCTTCCTTGTAAGAGAGAGTGAGTGAGAGAGAGTCAGAGAGAGAGAGAGTGAGGTAGTGTGTGAGTGATTGAGAAAGTGAGTGAGAGAGTAAGAGAGAGAGAGTGTGTGACAGTGAGTAAGGGAGAGAGAGTTATAAGCTGTGTTGAGTAAAATCACTATCAAAGTGAATAATTTGAAAGCGGTGATTCTTATCTATTCTCACTGTATTCAACACATCAACAGTTTTTCTGTTCAAGATTTCAGTTCAGCTGTTGATATGAAAGTTTTTGTGAACATTAATAATAACAATAAAACTACACAGGAAATGATGTCTGAATGCAACAATGACAGGAAAACATATTGTACCGTACGAAACTCAGCTGTTTGCACTAATTAAGTCATTGAACTGTTCTAATTATAATCAGCTTGGTTACTGCATGTTCTACACTTTAGAAAATTTGGTAAAGCATTTTCAATAACAAATACAATTACCCGGCCATACATAAACCACCATAGTCTCTCAAGCTTTGGGTCTGCGTGTCGTTCGTGGGTGTCTGCAAACCAAGAATTGGTGTTTGAAAATAAAACAATATACAGAGCTATGAATATATGAAATATATAGAGCTGCAAATTGTTCCAATTCACAGCTCCACAAGGTGCCAGTTGTTTTGGTCAGTGATGTAATAGGTCAACAGGAAAAAGCCCAACACTCCAGCAATAAATCAAGGAATACATGAATCCTCTCCTGTCCGTGTGTATTGGAACAAAGACAGTCGTTCAGGTAAACATTGTAGACTAGCTATACCTGTACCCCGTTTTAAGTGTGCATGTAAACATACTGAATGATTTCTGGAAGTGTTCCTGAGCCTAAGCAGTGATCTCCATAACTGAATCATGCCTGTATTTAATGCAGTGCTGCCTGAGGGTCCTCCAATATTGAATTTCATCCTTGTCTCTTGTGTACAGAGATTTCTCCAGAGTCTCTGAAATTATGTTCTGTACATTCATTCATTTTCTAAGCCGCTTAATCCTAATTAGGGTCGCGGGGAGGCTGGTGCCCATCTCAGCCGACTCTCAGGTACACCCTGACCAGCCTGCCAGGCCACTGCAGGGGTAACACACACACACAGCCATTCACACTCACACTCACCCCTAGGGACGATTTGAAACAGCCAATCAGCCAATTGTGCCAGCTTTTGGACTGTGGGAGGAAACCGGAGTACCCGGAGGAAACCCACACAAGCACATGGAGAACATGCAAACTCCACACAGAAACGCCCGAGCCCGGGAATCGAACCCAGGCCTTCTTACTGTGAGGCAGACGTGCTAACCACTACGCCACCGTGCCACTCTAATGTTCAAAGTTTAAGGATGAAAACGTCAAATTTTACCTTGAGGAACATTATGCTGAAATTATTCAAAACAAACAATCAAACAAATTTACATTTATATTCATGGCATTTGTCCGACGCCCTTAACCGAAGCGACTTAGATTTTTATGTCATTCGTTCGATTAAGTAGTTGAGGTTGAGTAGTCAATGGCCCAACAATAGTAGATTGGAGGTACTGGTGATTGAACCACTGACCGTCTGATCAGTAACTCAGAGCCTTTACCCCTGAGCCTTCACTGCCCAAATTACTGCAAAATTCTCCTCCAATGGTTTCATTTTAACACCACTTACTTTTCCAGCTAAAGGTATAAAAATAACTTTTAAATGTCTAAAACCTCCGAGGTGATTAACCCGAGTGATAAAGCACCATTACTCTAAGTTATAATCAAGTACTTTCATTTGTTTATGTACTTTAATGTACCTTTATAGAGCTCTAGTTTCGTTCCCTCCCATTTGCTAATAAGTGATACTGAATGATTAAATCTTTAAACAAAATTAAACAATGTTTTAGGTACACACTCCAGTCAGCCATATTAGAAGCTTTAGGAACACTGATGGTGAACTGAATAAATAACAATTTAAACAATTTACAGCCTGAAATGATAAAACACACATACCAAAAAAATCCAACTGTATTTATACAATACAACTTATAACAGCCAAGTATAGGATAGAGCAGCAGTTCAGAAAAAAATTAAATAAAATAAAATGATGGTTAAAGGATCACCTTCCTGTATCAGTTCTTTGTGGAACCCCCTGTTTCTTTGATTTCAGTCGTGAGTCTGTTGGGATTCTTCTCCACCAGTGGTACACATCTAGACTGTAGAATATTTTTCCACTCTTCTTTACACAACTGTTCAAGTTCAGTCAGATTGGATGGTGATGTTGGTCAACTGCAATCTTCAAGTCTCTGAGCTCTTACTAGGCCACGCAACTTAACTCATAATTATAAGCCCCAGACGCGACAATATTAGTAAACAACGCCATCTTGAGGACGAGCAAGAGCGCAGAATTATCATATCATCATGGCTGCCATTAGGACAGCAAAGACGCGGACCATGCACACAGTGACAAATTTGTGTGTGTGTGTGTGTGTGTGTGTGTGTGTGTGTGTGTGTGTGTGTGTGAGTGTGCGTTTGTGAGACATAGAGAGAGGGAGAGGGAGAGAAAGAGAGAGAAAGGGAGGGATAGAGTAAAATGCGGTACACTAGTTTTTTTTAACACTTGATCTCAGACTTTTCCACTTTCTACGGATCAGTGTTGCGCTGCCAAGTTATCACACATGTACAAGATTGTTCCTCAGGTAACGCCATCTTGTTATTGTTATTGCAAGCAGATACACAATTTCAATAAAGTATTCTGATTCTGATTCTGATACAGAACCAAACCAAGATGTAGAACACGTGAATAAGAGATACTAGGACCGTGAGCTGGGGTAGTTTACTCAGGAAACCTTTATATTCAACCAAAACGAACTGATAAAACACATCAGATATTCACTAGTGAATGGGGAGATTTAAAATCAGTATTGTTAAAATGGATGACCTGGATACACTTATTGGTCTGATCAGGGATAGTGATGAGTCCACTTACAGACAGAGGATGGAACAGCTGGTCTTCTGGTGTAGTCATAACCACCAGGAGCTGAACCCACTCAAAACCGTGGAGATGAAAGTGGATTTCAAGAGAAGCCCCCAACACTCCCACCCCTCACCATCCTCAACAACACAGTGTCTACCATGGACACTTTCAGGTTTCGGGGACTGCAATCTCTCAGGACCTGAAGTGGATGTTATGGTGGACCTTATGTGTGTTTAAAAATGTTTTAAAAATGTAAAAAAGTAAAAACAGTTTGTAAATTTCAGTCTCTCATCCCTTCAAGTTGTTCCACTTGTGAAAAAAAGAAAAACGTGTATTTTTGGTTGTGATTGGACAATACTTAGGGGTGGCCCTTGATTCCAACTTCCGACTGCTGTTTATTCTTATATATTTCCCGTACTGAGATATCAAATCCATCCTCAACAATCAACAAAGATACCACAAAGCCTTTTTAACATAATTTTAATAAACAGGCAACTTCCAGTCATGACGTTAGAACAACATTTGATGACTACTGATCCTTACTCAAACCTTCTGAAAAACATGCAAAATAAATTTGTATTATGTATATACTTTGTAATTACATACAAGATACTAGTTTACGGTCATATCATTCATAAAGAACGTTATATTTAAACATGCAAGCTATAATCTGGAAAGTGAAATACTTATCTGTACAAGCTGCAAGCTAGTGGGACTCAGAAAGGTAAAACAGTGTTCAGAAATATTTCATATCAAAACTATCATATCGAAATTTCCTGTGATGCATATTAAAAATCACTTTGTGGTCAGTACATTAAACCCAGTTCAGACAGACGGACGGTCAAAAGGTCAGAGTGTAAGCCACAATTATAAGATTCTGATTCATAGTGATCAGATGCTGTGTCATAATTATAACTCAACGTTATAAGGGCAGCACAGTGGTGTAGTGGTTAGCACGTCCGCCTCACAGAAGGAAGGTCCTGGGTTCGAGTCATGTTGGACATTTCTGTGTGGAGTTTGCATGCTCTCCCCATGCTTCCGTGTGTTTCCTCGGGGTACCCTGGTTTCCTCTCACAGTCCAAAGACATGCATATTAGGCAAACTGGCTGTTCCAAATTGCCTCTAGGTTGTGAGTATGAGTGAATGGCCCTGCAATGGACTGGGAAGTTGATCAGGATGTACCCCATTTCCAGTCAGCCTCCCTGCAACCCTAATAAGATTTAGTGAGAGAGAGAGTGAGTAACTCAATTTCCTCTGGGAACTCAAAATTACGACTTACTATCTCATAATAATGAGTTACAAGCTTTTTTCTCTAGTGGTAAAAAAAAAAGGGTTTCTATATACTATACATTATAACCAGTGTTCAGTAACCATCATTTAAACTCAGAAAAACAACTCGGCGCGTGCGTGAGAAAAGAAAACACCAGTAGATGGCGCTAGTGATCAGGACCTCATGAACATTCTGAACAAATCTAAATGAGCTCTCTCGAGCACGAGCTGTTTGAGGACCCCTCCTCCCCCCCAACTGTCCATGTTGTGTTTGCAAACAAATCCAGTCACGTTGGCGGCCTTACCGAAATTCATTATGGGTAATGTAGTCCTTGTTCAGTATTCAATACTCCTAGCTGCTGCTTTATAAAACTACATTTCCCAGCCTGGTTCTCTCCAACAGCTGACCGTTGAGAGATGAATTGTTATAAAAAACTCCGTGTGTTGCTGACCTTAACAGACTCTTTTGTATCAGGGCTGGTGGAAGAAATGACGCGGGAAGTTTGTGAAAGGATTAGATTTTGTATTATTCCGTTAAATAAATCTAGTCAGGTTTAACTAACTCAGTAATGCTTCACCTCTCGCGACATATGGACGAACTGGCTTTGTTTCTTTTGTTCGTATAATTGTTAACGTACGAAGTTTAGCTCTTTGTCCAAGGTAAGTTTAACATCTCAGTCAGTTTTCAGTCTAAATCTGTGTATCTGGTGTTTAAAATGTGATGAGGTTATGATTGGGGTTGCTTTATTTGATATTACACGCGTGTCATCTCTTTATGTTGTGTTCAAGAGCTTCAGCGTTTCAGTGTGTTTCTGAGAAATTGCATAACCGCGTAACGAACAAGCAGCAATAATAACAACCATGATAATAATAAAGTTTTTGGGTAAAAATGAATTTAAATAAGTCTAATTATATTAACACCCCGCCCCCAAAAGCAGAGTATTAAAATACAATCAGTTCTCAATAGTTTGATATTACATTTAATGTAAATGTCTATGTTGTTCCCTGTAAAACTACACTCTGATCATCAGGATAAGTTAATGCAGCGTTTAGAGATCATGGAAATCTGGTGATATGAGATTTTCTGTGGAAGGAGAAGTAGTACAGTACACACGCCTTGGTGTTTATCTTCCTCTTTCTCTGGAATGAAATCAGCAGCCATTCACTGTTTGTTGATGTGGTCAATCAATAGTATAAATGGAGGTAATGTAAATCAGGTGATTCAAGAAATTATATAAATCTTACTTATATGAAAAAAAATAACCTTGCTTAACAGGATTATGTTTTTATAAATCAACTGGTCATTAATACAGGAATAGAGAGAAATCATTTTAACTTAACCATAATATCAGAACTAATACTTTTAATCTGTACATAAATTACACCATTATTTCATTAGGTCCTGTTGTACACTGTTAGTAACCTGTACACCTCCTTCGTCCAGAATTGGCTGAGATAGGCTCCAGCCTCCCCGAGACCCTGGTAGAAATAAGTCCTTTATAAAACTGGATTTATTGGTGTGGTTATTTGAACATTGTACATTTTGCTCTCTGATTTTCACTAATTTGCGTATGGGCGGCAGGGAGGTGTAGCGGTCAGCAGCACATCTGCTTCGCAGCAAGTGTGTACTGGTGGAGTTTCATGTTCTCCCTGTCGCGTAGAGCACAATCAAGTGTACACGTAGTGTTGCCATAAAATGGTCAAAATTTCATGTCACTGTTTCAAAATATTTGTGGTACTGAAATTTATTTTTCTTATTTGGACCTACATTGGGGTAAAATGGAGCTTTATGAAACCCTGTATAGGGGGCCTGTGGACACCTCACATTCATAATCAGGTTTTATTTTTTATATATGGCATTAATTTATTCAACAGTTAGTGTACAGTAACCTTTATTCAGAAACTTGAAAGCAGTACATGTGTAACAAACACTTACAGAAAGCTTTGAAAGTAGTATCCCGCAGTTCTTGTTTCTAATATAATGACATTTCTAAACTCATATTGCTTTTACAAAATAACACTGATGATATATTGCAAAAAAAAAAAAAACCATACAGCTTTTAACATATCTCAAGTAGAACAACTGTTTTTAAATAACTCTTATGTAATTTATTTGAGTAAAATGACAATTTCCTTTAACGTGCCTACAGACACTACAGACATCCATTATAAACTGAATGCTCACAACTTTTACAAGTTTTATGAACCTGCACATTGCTCCACAATTAGAATGGGACTTTATTTGGTACGTTTTGCCTTTAAATGCCATTATTTAACCATATTTCTCAAAACTATACAGTAATAAAATCCCTACCTTTTTATATTTAAAGATTTTTGCTCTTATTATGCTAAAAAAATATTTTTTTAGACTGGCCTTAAAGATCATTCAGAAACGAACATCCTAGTTTGGAATCATTAAACCTTACTTTGTTGAACCCGTCTGCCATTTTGCCCAGTATCCCCCCCCTTGAAATATTACTTTCAATGTTTATATATAATTGTTTTTTTGCTTAACTGTATTAATGTATGCAACTTTTTGTATGAATGAATTAATATTTGTAATTATTGTTTAAATATAATTAATTCATTCACACAAAAATGTTGCATACATTAATACAGTTAAGCAATTATGTTTGAATAAAAACACATCGTTCAAATATATAGAAGTAAATTCCATAAAATAACTTTAACTTACCATTTATGCCACTACAATTCATCAGACAGAATGCAAGTTTGATCCAAAGCACTATGGCAGTATTCTGGGTAGTTCCGACCCTTTGCAGGTGTTAGCATTGTTACATGTAAGTGAAGCAGACCCTGCACCGTGGGTCTCTTCAGGCGGGAAAGTGCAGGAATAAAATGGTTACTAACACAATTCATATGAATTGTTAGTCTGAACGAGCAATTAAAAAAAAAATTATAATAAATTAGTATTTACAAACACGACAGATTTGAACAGCAAAATTTTCAAAGAAAAAGCTATTTTCACACATATTTTGTTTTCAGTGTAGATACTGTACCACTCAGTTTGCAATAAAACCTTTTCTTAGTAGCTATATCCACAATTTCCCCGTACCATGGTTTATATACTCAAGTGAGATTTTCTTCAATCTGTTGCAAATAATATATATTTTAATTTAATTTTATTTTTTTCCTTCTACCTACGGACCCAGTTCACAGTTGGTTGCATCATCAGAACCACAAATATTTTTTTTGTCTGGCCGGAGTTGGCTGAGATAGGCTCAAGCCTCCCTGTGACCTTGTAGGATTAGTAAATAATACCCAATACTACAGGTTCCAAAAACCAAAACAACAATCATTTAGAAAGGTTGTGCAATGTTTTTACTTGCTCTCTCTCCCTGTGAATGATATTATGCAATCTTTTGAACATGTGTTATTTTGCTACTGTGCTGAACTGAGATGGAGGGGTTTTGGCTTATCTCGATGCAATAAGCCGGGACGTTGACTGTGAACCATGACTGTACAATGAGGTACTGAGATACTAATACTTGTGCTGTTTCTTTAAATCCAGAAATACTGAGTTTTAAGAACATATTTAGGAGCTGATTTGTATTTTATGTCAGGGTTTCACTGTTGGCAGTGTTTCAGTGTTAGTGACTTTTTTGTGCATTTCTCAGGTGAGTATTTAAGGTGTTTGTCAGGGGAGTCGGGTGTGTTTGAACGAGCTGTGTAGGTTTAACGGCATGTTTTAACCCATTTAATGTTTTAGCTTATACTACATGGAAAAATAAAGAAAAGCAAACAAAAACCAGTTATTATAGCTTATTTGTACATATTTTAACCATGATGGACTCGGGAGGGTGAACTGTGTGTGCTTTGCTCTGGAAACATGAGCATGTTGGGTAACGGTGTGTTTTTAAACCTGTTGAGAGTTTAGTGTATATGCTACACTGAAACATTTAAACAAACATACTAAAATTATATATATCTGTGTGTGTGTGTGTGTGTGTGTGTGTGTGTGTGCATGTGTGTGTGTGTGTGTGTGTATAAAACCATGACAGAGGCAGGTCATGTGATCTGCATTTGCTCCGAGTAGATCTAAGCGCTGCGGATTACTTTTACAGCCTACTCATCAAAACTTTAGTACACACTGCACAGTAAAGAAGAGTTTTATTATACACAACAGGAAATCACAAGAAAAGTAAACAATGTTTTTTTTTTATTTAAAGCATGATGATGATGATGCAGCCTGTTCCAAGTGACTGTGATTAACGCTGAATGTTTATCATGTTGATTCAGGCGTTATCAACTCAGGATAATGTTTTTAATTCCCTGATAACACTGTTCCTGTCGTGTGTGTGTGTGTGTGTGTGTGTATGTGTATATATGTATGTATGTGTATATATACATTTATATAACTGAAATTGTTAGGATATTGATTTACTTCCTCACTGCACAGATTTGGTCGGTGATCGTTCTTTAGTGCCTCAGACAGCAGTCATGGTGTTGATCCTGGGACGGCGTGTGAATCGCGAGGATCCGGCAGTCGTACGCGACTTGCCTGCTGTCAAACGCAAAGTCTTTGAGATGGACCCCAAGAATGTGGACGACACCATGGACTTCTCTTCAGGCTCGTCACATGCTGAAAGTGTGCTGCATGTCTTTGACGAGTTTCGCACAAGTCGGCTCTTCACAGACGTAGTGATTGGCGTGCAGGGGCGAGAGTTTCCGTGCCACCGTGCTATGCTCTCTGCTTGCAGCGGTTACTTCAGGGCCATGTTCTGTAACGACCACCGTGAGAGCCGGCAGACACTAGTGGAGATCAGTGGCGTCGAGGCTGACGCTATGGAAGTGTTGTTGCAGTACATCTACACGGGTCGTGCCACAATCACCACACAAAACGTGCAGTATCTCTTTGAGACATCCAGCCTCTTCCAGATAGGAGCTCTGAGGGATGCCTGTGCCAAATTTCTCGAGGACCAACTGGATCCATGTAACTGCCTTGGCATGCAGCGCTTCGCCGAGGTGCATTCACTCAAGCAGCTGGCCGGACGCTGTCGAGGCTACGCGCTGCAGTATTTTTCAGAGGTGGCGCAGCATGAGGAGTTCCTGGAAATACGCAGGGAGGAGCTAGAGGAGTACATTGCGAGTGAGGAGCTGTGCGTGAGCAGGGAAGAGGTGGTGTTTGAGGCGGTCATGAGGTGGGTCTACCACAGCGTGGAGTACCGTCGTCCAATGCTGAAGGAGCTGCTCCAACATGTCCGACTGCCACTTCTACACCCCAATTACTTTGTACAGACGGTGAGTAACATCATTAAAGCAACAATATGACACTGATTTCACTTGGTCTAGTCTGTAACTCTTCCTAACATCAGTATTATCATTATTATATTTTATGTTATAAAGTTCTTAGCACGCTCTCATTTCTCCATCTCAGTGTTTAATGAACTTGATACAGTATACGCTCAGATGGGCTCTGATCCACTGCATAGCAGGTTTGCAGTTGTAATAACAGGTTAAGCACGGCCTGGATGGTTGTTGTGTGTAGAACAAACCCATCGACTTCATTCTGGATGGTTGCCCCACGATCGTCTTGTGTACGTGGCACTGCTGCATTGCATTACAATAACACTAACATTAAATTTGGCGGCAAACACAGGTTTCCCACCCGCAGCGGCTGAAAATGCTAACTCATAAGCTAGCAAACTAGCTTTGTTAGCTTGGTGCATCTATTATTCATATTCACGAAACATCAAGAGAAAAACACAGCAACTTTTAGGTGCACTGTACAGGTTTTCCTTCATGCTTTAACGTTGGAAAACAATTTTCTAACCAAAAAAACTCAAGTTAAGCTGAGAATGACCGTGTTAGCTCCTTCCAAACACCTGTTGTCACTCACTCCAATCAATCAACTCACTGTCAATCAAATTAGATGCCTCCAAATATGCCAAACTTTGAGACCTACTATCTAATTAATAGTGGAGTCATTTATAGATAATCCACCGGAATATTAATAAGAAAGAGGGAATTTAAGCTATGAACTTAAAACCGCTTGGCTTAAAGTTTAAAATTTATTGACTTCATGATTCATGAGACAGGTTGATTATTTTTAAATGGCCGTCTATGGAGCCGGTGATGTTTTGGAGCGAGCCCCTAGTGGATCTCGCTATTATTGTGCGTTAAAGCACTTCCTGGTATGCTTCAATTTTCAGGCCTGGTGGTTGCTGCCTGGACGTCCTTTATATGATGTAGAAGGAAGATGGTTTCGATTCCTGCATTATGATATCTAATTTTGCTCTTACAATTATTTCCTAGAATTTCCAATTTCACTTTTATAATGTATAATATTAATATCAGTGGTGTAGCGGGAGATGTTTCTGTTATGATGTTTAATGTCTCTGTGGCAGGTGGAGGGAGATAAGCTGATCCAGAACGCTCCAGAATGTTACCAACTGCTGCACGAGGCTCGACGCTACCATGTACTTGGCAATGAGATGATGTCACCTCGGACCAGGCCACGCAGGTACAGTACATACATAAACAGAAGAGACGTACCAAAACGTCTTTTACAATGCCTAAGTGCACCGAATCAGGAATTTCTGAGTAAAACGATGAATAGTGAGTCCGGATAACACTAATCAACTAATGAGACTGTAGATAAACTAGCCAATCGCAGATCAGTGAGCATGTGCGCGCATACACATAGACACACTTTTGTTTCATTAGCCAAATTCCAGGTAAACGCAGTGTAAGGAATTAATGTTATCCTTAAGATGAGGATTTTAATAACCAGCTGCTAAACAGCTAATGCTCACAATTCAAGCACCATTAACCTCATTAGCACGCATTGCAGATGAACACATTTTTATAGCAGAGCTCTGGCACGGAGCACCATAGGCATGGAACATAATTTGGATGGTTGTCTCATGTCCTGTCCATTGCCTGTGTGTCCCCACCACGGGAAACTCAATAAGGCTGTCGAGTTGCTGAGTAGATGCTGATTGGCTGTTATGTATCGTTCACTTTCATGAACACAGGCAGCATTGAAAAATCCAACAGGCTTATACACCACCACTGAGACTCGCACGAAATAGAAATCACACAATCTAATTGAGGAAGGCAGACAAATTTTCATCATTCGAAACACCAGACAATAACAGGAACACAAAACATAAACTCGTTGAACGGATAATTAAACTAATAAGAGAGGTGATACAGATGAAGGTGGAAGTCAGTGAAAGAACTGTGCTGACCTTTCCCTCTTTCACTCCAGCCCGAAGTCAGGGAACACGGGAGTATTTATTTATTTCCTCCAGGCCTGAAGTTGATTCAGCTCTTAAAGGTGCCACGCTACTCTCGTAACAGCCTCGGACACCTATCAACAGAGATCTATCTATTATTTCTAACTTTCGTCATGTAAGCAAGAAATTTAGCATTTAAGTTTTTATTTTAAACTTTTTGTAAAGTTATCAGAGCATTGCAGCTTATTCTTTAAAAATGGCCCCTACAGGAACCTTCACAGTAACCCTTGTTCCCAGGGATACTGGCACTGATTGAGGTTAGCAGGGAGTCAGAGTCATAGCAGATTAACTGTAGTCAGCCCGTGTGTTTGTGCGCACCTAGCCTAAGGGCTTGTTACGTCTGCTGTCTCTCCTGTGTGCACGTGTTTGTGTGTGTGTATATGTGTGTGAAGAGGAGAGAGCTGTTTACTTTCTGACCTTTTCCCCAGTATCATGGGCCGTGCCAATGCCAAGCCTGTTGTAGCTAAGTCGTCTAGATCACGTTGGTTTATGTACTTGTCATTAACTGTGTGTTCAACTGCAACACACACACACACACACGTGTGCTGGATCAAACCCAAACCATGTGTCAGATTTAATCAGACTGCATTGTTGTTCAGCAACACCTATAAATCTTATTAGGAAGTGTTTCTTTTCTGTTAGATCTAGTACTGATTTCAGGAAAAAATTGCAGAACTAGAACTAGTTCCCTAAAGCCCAACAACCCGTAACGGTGGGTTGGATGTTGTACATGTGTGATGTTGTGACCTCTCTTTCTACCCCATTCACACACTGGATCATTTGAGTTTCTGATAGGAAATGAATTAAATGGCATTAAAAACTGTAATAATTTTATTTATTCTGGGAACATATTACAGCTACTGATACCATTTAAATTAAATATGAACTGATCCTAAGGTAACAGCTACAAACTTCCTGTGACTCCAAACATGTTCCGGTAGTACTAATGATGCACTCGTTTCACACGTTGACCATCTGACAGTTTCTCTGTCTGTAATGCAGGTCGACGGGTTTTTCAGAGGTCATCGTGGTGGTTGGAGGCTGTGAGAGGGCAGGAGGCTTCAATCTGCCCTACACAGAGTGTTATGATCCTGTTATGGGCGAGTGGAAGTCACTGGCAAAGCACCCTGAATTCACTAAGTCGGAGTATGGCGTGTGCGCCCTGCGTAACGACATCCTTGTCTCAGGTGAGTCCTCTGTCAGTGGGTGTGTTTCCAGTCCATCCGTTTCTAAAAATCAAGCTAAGTTTAAATAGCAAATATTCTGCCTAGGTAGCAACAATATTATAAAATCATAATAATTCTATCCTAGAACCCTAGAGATTAGCAATTCTGCCCTCTGATTGGCTTAACTACTCCTGGGATATCAGCTCGTATACTGTGACCTCAACATCACCACAGAAGAAAAAGAAATGGTCATGACTTGTTCTGAGCTGAAGTATTTCATGATAGAAACCCTTTTATATTTTCAAGAAAGACACTTTTTCAGAAACCTGAGGTGGTTGTAGTGCAAGCTTCAGCTAGTTCCACTAGCAAACTGTAAGTGCTGCTAATGCTGGTTTTTCAGTCCAGACCATTTCCAAGAAAAGCAAAAGAAAAGGTAGAATTAAAGTATTTGATAATGAAAACTTTTTTTTTTTTTTTTTTCACCAAATGAGATTTTAATGGACTACATGGCTATAGCACAGGATGTCAAACTCATTTTCACAGGGACACATCACTAAATTTGAAGGTGATCGAGGGTCGAATAATCACTGAAGATCTGTTCAAAAAAGGCAACCATGAAATCTGCAATGCAAAATGATTCGTTTAGGCATCTGTCCTCTTTTCTTTTACTCACTTGCATTTTCTGACAACGCTTAAGAGCAACAAGCTAGCATGCAATCTTTCTTGAGTCATGAATGACTAGCTGTTTACTTGAAATAGGCTGCCGCCACCTAGTGGAAGGATGATGAATTAAGTTTCATGGTAACGGTCGATGCAAAAAATGCACGATAATCATAATCTTTGAAAGCTCTCGCGGGCCACGTAAAAAGAGTTGATGGGCTGGATTTGATTCGTGGGCCTTAAGTTTGACACCTGTGAGCTAGCTCCGTGCTAACCAGCTTTCCACCATAGACATAAACACAAGACCGGCGCTAATTGGTATATCGCGTGTATTCAGAATGTGCTGAAAGTTGCTCCCATCTTACCAGAGACTGGTTACACTTGACAACTAGGCTTTATACATGTACAAAGAATGCAGTTATTCTGTAGATACACTACTTGCAAGTGATATGTTATTCCTTGCGCTTTAGAGATACTATTCTCTTGTTGGAGCAAGTTGAGACGCAACATTTTTGCAACGGATTTTAGTCTTTGGTAATATGGCGGCCACCAAAGGCATATCATGCGAGGGTCTTGTTCAGTTTTGTGTTTGTCTATGCTTTCCACAAAAAAAGCAACAAAATATGGAGTTAAATTATTATATAGTAAGAACATACTTTTTATTTTTTAAGGCTTTGCGACTTTATTGGACTGCTTAAGAATTGGACGTTTAGCTATCCAGCTAGCTTCATGCTAACCAGCTTTCTTGTATTTTATGGTAGAAACATGTACTGTATATATTTCTTGAAGTTTGTGCAAGAATCTGAATCTGATAATAAAAAGGCTATATTTCTTACAATTCAGAGGATAAACTAACAGTTATCACACTCCCTCTGATCAGATATGGTTAAGAACCCGCACCGCTTCACTGAGGACGTGGAAGAACTGTTAAATATGACTAACCAGGTATGAGTGTGCTGAAGGGGATGAAATGATTGACATTATTTCAGCATACTGCTCACAGCGATGGTGCAGTGATCTGCCATGATAACCAGCTTTATGTACTGTTTTGTGTTACCTTTTTTGTGGGAGAACTTTATAAACCTCTGCATTAAACCACACAACTCTGTTCAGGAGTCTGGTTTACCACAAATTTCTTTCAGAAGGGCTTCGTTTGCAGAGGATTTTCTCTGCCGGGCGTAAATTTCACTACCGTGTTTTTGACACAGGACTTTCATGCACGTGCAGATACAGTTCGTGGAAAAAAGGAAACCACATCTGTTTCTGGGAGCTCAGGATGGAGCTGCTTGGGAATATTCCCTCTTGGCCAAACTCGGCGTCTTATTGGTTGAGAGGCAGGATGGTTAGTAGTTCATGGGGTTGTGCATTCCAGGTTGCCTCTGCTTGGCTGCATTTTTGGAGAGGACAGACTAAATGACATCATGCCTGCCATTTGGAGGTCAGACTATCAAGTCTTCATCTTGAGTTTTTATTCGATGATAAAGGCTTGATAGTGGAAACCTGTAGGCGTGTAACCTGTTTTTGTAAAGGGGAAAAATATATAAGTTTTAAAGTATAAATACTGGTTATGATGTGGGGATTAAGTGATCAATAAATCAATGATTATTAAACCCAGTTCTAAAATAAAGCTTAAGCGCATCCATGTCCTCCATTTTAACAATACTGACTTTAAACTCCAACCTCAGCTCTGGCTTTTTTGCTCAGAAATTGACTCAGAAACAACCCCAGTACCACCCTCACTCTCTATCAAGAGAAAAAACTTGTGAGGAGCTTGTAGGTGTTACTCTTCCTTAATATTCCCATTTTTCCTTTTCTTTAGGAAAAAACGTTGGATTTAATGACATTATGTGCAAATTAATACAAATTTATTATTAGTGATATTCAAATGTTTGCACAATTCAGGTACTGAGCAGGAGCGAAGTGCTTCAGTATCAGATCAGATGCTGAAAGATAAAGTACTGACACATGGTTTAAACTGAAGGAAATAAGTACTCTCTGACTCATAGGTTGATGAAACGGATTCCGCAGCCGAAATATGAGGAAACTCGAAGCCATTTTTCTGATCATTCCGTCTAAAGTATGATCAGGTTTAGAATTACGTTTCTACAGAACACGCAGTTTCTACAGGGTTTAACTCGTTACACCAGTGTGATGGATGAGGGATCCAGGAGAAACATGTTACCTGAACTTCACTGAAATAATAAAGGATTGAGGCTTCAAAATGTAGAACAGATTTATGTCGAAAGGTTTGTGTTTATACTGAACCTCATGTACTTCTACCTTCCAAGAAACGAGTCTCTGTGAATCCTGTTCTCCTTTTCTTGTGTTAGTGAAGGGCCTCGGGCACAAAAACAAGGGGAGGCAGTTAGACTGTAAGTTAGATCTGTAGGTTAGAAATTCTTTTATTTCACGTTCAGTTGAATCCTAAAACTACTCAAACCAAAAACATTCAAATATATAACACACTCTTTAAAAAAATGTGTGTGTGTGTGTATATGTGTATATATATA
>JBCNYH010000008.1:12069935-12086295 GCA_039654325.1 Tandanus tandanus | reverse complement strand
GGTTTTCTTTCTGATGTCCATGAAGTAGCTGGCTGTTTTTTCCTCTGGCTATCATTATAGGTGTGTGTGTGTGTGTGTGTGTGTGTGTGTGTGTGTGTGTGTGCGTGTGTGTGTGCGCGCGCGCGCGGGGGCACTTAACAGACCTGTCATTTTTGTGTCTGCATAACTTTAATGTCATCCAAGTCACACACACCAATGTCGGGTAGCAGTTGCAACCTGTGCATGAATTGCTAAGTGTATTTTTTTCTGTCACTAATAAATTTTCACATGAACAAAATTATATAAATTATCATGAATCAGGGCGATACAGTGACGTAGTAGTTAGCACGTCCACCTCACAGCAAGGAGGTCTTGAGTTCGAGTCCCGGGTTTGGCGAGGGTGTTTCTGTGTGAAATTTGCATGTTCTCCCCATGATTGCTTGGGTTTCCTCTGGGTACTCCGGTTTCCGCAGTCCAAAGACATGCATTAGGTTAATTGGCTGTTGGTTAATTAGGTTAATTAGCTGTTCCAAATTGCTTCCAAGTGTTAATGTAAATGTGTGTGTGTGTGTGTATTGACCCTGCAATAGACTGGTGAGCTGTTCAGGGTGTACCCTGCATTCGCACCAAGTCTGCTGAGATAGGCTCCAGTCTCCGCGCGACCCTAATAGGTTTAAACGGTTCAGCAAATGAATTAATAAAATAATTTACATAAATTATCAAATTAAATAAAGCACATGAAGACATCTCAGTGGAAGAGTGGGAGGAGTCACGTACTAAAGCACAATTGAGAACCAATAATACCCGACTGAAATTACTATAACACAACTGGTTAATGAGAACAAACATAACTCCAGAAAAACTCAACAAATATAATGGAGCCATATCTGTATTAAACGTGAGGAGGAAACAGCTACACTTTCCCATTGTATTTGGCAGTGTACGGAAATACAAAGATTCTGGCAGGAAATAACACAATGCATCCAAAACGGTTTACAGATAAAACTACCCTTAATTCCACGGCTGTTTATATCCAGATATTTTTAAGATTAAAAAACATTACCAAATATTTCTAGATTTGGGTATATTATTGGCAAAAAGAATAATATCCCTCTCATGGAAAAATTCCAGAAGACCTACAGTAGGCAGATGGTTGTCTGAGCTATCCACAACTCTTCCTTTAGAAAAATTTACCTATGCAATAAAAACAACATAAATTCCATCAGATCTGGGACCCCACCAGTCAATACCTAACAGTAACAGATATGACACGTGTGATGGACGTGGTTGGGGATGTGTAAATGGTGGCCCTCTGCAGTGACCAATACAACTGTGTGTATTTTTTTTTTTATGTTTTATTTGTTTATTCCTCTAAAATGGACTAAAATAGAGTACAACATACAGATCCCCAACCAAAAACTGAAATAAATTGTGGGGTGGGAGGGAATTGGATTTGTTTTGTGTTGTTTTTGATCTCATTGATCCAGCTATTATTGGACTGAGCTTAAGTTCTACAGGTCTCCTGTAGCCAAAACACAGGACCCAAGCAACAGTTAAAAACTGTGGGTCTCATTTCAGAGCAGCCTGAATCTGCAGAGCATTGTGTACCGCCTGACTGATGAAGATGGTTAGCACCAGGTGGTCACTGAGCCACTGAAGACGTGACCTGATGTAGCCACTATACAAGTTGGGGATGGGTTAGCACCATTGTGTTTAGCCTCGCAGTGGACATGTGGATACCGTGTTTCTCCTGCACAGCCACAGAAACCCACTGGATGATATTTTGCTCCCAGAACCCAAGAACCTGAACACTATATCAGTTCCACAGGGACGTACTAATCCTAACGTCACACACCAACGCAGGACTCCGCAGCACACGTTTGGTTTCTGTTATCATGTGTTTGTCCTTATTTCAAATAAGTACAGTACATGTTCACTATAGCAGCTAATGAGCGCTAATCCACAGTGTGTCCTGTATTAGGGCTATAAGAGTGCTAACATTATCCATGAGAAGGGATGTTTTAAGGAATATTTCTGGTGTGTGTGTGTGTGTGTGTGTGTGTGTGTGTGTGTAAGGGGTCTATTATCCTGAATTACACTGTTATGTGTAATCTTTTTCCTGGCGTGGCCTATATACAGCATGTGATTTCCCATGTGACTTACTTGTTGGTCAACACAAATAGCCCTTTTACAGAAATGTGAAAAGTCTTCAGTCCTATTGTAATGAATAACATGGCAGTACAGCTGCTTCTCGGCTCCCTCAACACTGCTTATATTGTTTCCAGATTGTTTGGGGAATTTATTTATTTATTATATATTAAATATTTATCAAAATTGCGGGGATGCTGGAGCCTGTCTCAGCCGACTCGAGGCGAAGGGCAGTGGTGGCTCAGTGGTGAAAGCTATGGGTTACTGATCCATAGGTTGGGGGACGTCCCACCACTGTTTGGCCCTTGAGCAAGGCTATTAACCCTTAATTGCTCTGTTGAATAAAAATTATCATTGTAAGTCGCTTTGGATAAGAGCGTCTGCCAAATGCCATAAATGTAAGGCAGGATATAGCCTGAACACCTCACCAGTTCATTGCAGGGCCAACACACACACAACCGTTCATACTTGTGCCGACGTTAGCATTTTGATATCTGTTTGAAAACATGTTAGTTATTCAGACTGGTTTTTTTTTATTTTTTTTTAATTTATTTATTTTTTATGGGAAATTAACAGCTGAACAAATCTGGAGTAACATCAGTGACAGGGCACTCAGGGTTACACTGAAATGTAATGCCAGCTTTGCTTTCATATCTCTTCTCTCACTTTGTCTTTTTAAACAGTTTTTATACCCCTGGCACATAGTATGGGGGGATGTAGTCATCAGCATGTTCATCTGTAATCATTTCAGTTGTGGCCCAGAACCCAGAAAGCATTTGAGATTTCTTCATCAATCCTTGCAGTTACTTCAGTCGTCATTTGATATTTCGGGGATGTCATCTTTATATTTTTTTTGGGAACATAAACCAGATTGTATCTCTGAACCGATTCTCGAAAAACTGCTCTTTTCTTTTCCTTGTGTTCTTGTGCACATATTTACCATTAATCGGTCTTCTGATATATAATTTATTATTATTAAAACACTGGTATATGTGAGAGAAATAAAAGTCAGGGGTATCAGGAGCCACTAGGGACGCTGTGTGTTTTGGACCTATGCTCCAAGGAAAGCCTGTGGCCTGCCTTTTCTAACTGGGTGGCATATGTCATATTTTTGGTCATTCATAAATTGTGAATATGCAAATTTCTAGAATTCCCCATCACGTATTCGAATCAGTTATTGACCATTAATGTGAATTCATCTGGGTCTTCGAACAGCAGCAAAACGTTGGGACTGAGATAGATAGATAGATAGATAGACAGACAGACAGACAGACAGACTTGTAAAGTTTGTTCAGTCTTGGAGCAGTTTACTTGGTGTGAGTGATTGGAAGCTTCTTTTTCCTAAATAAACACCTGAACAGCGAATTTGGATCTTTTGCATCATAAACTGGACATTTTTCGCCATGACATATGGAATAACTTTTCTAAGAGGTCCAGTGAGAAATTATTACAATAATCATATCTGGAGGAGTGTTCTAGTGTATTTTTAAAAAAAATAGATCTTCCCTTCTTTTCTCCTCCTGCACTGTGGGATCTCCAGAACTTTACATCTCTATATTCCTTCCAAACACAAACGGACCAAAACGTTCAGCCCGACTGGTTAATCCTGTTTCTCACCCCTGCGGCCAGTCGACATTAAAATGTGATTAAATGAAGTAACAGATGCCGTGTTCAGGCCAAGGATTTGTAGAAAAAAATGCTGTAATGAATGTTGTAGTTCTGTTACTGCACACGGTGTTGTCTTATCTGTGTGTGTGTGATCTCTTGTCAGGTGATGTACAGATAGCAGTCCTGTTCTGTGGAACTAATTTAAATGAAATAATAGATAAGTTTGCTCTCCCGTACTGCAGTCAGCATGTCGGCAACTAGCAGGCCGTTATCTATCTAAAGTTCTGTGTAGACTTTCATGCGTGTCAGAGTGAGTGTGTGGGTACAAGTGAGGCGTGTGTGAGAGAGAGAAAATAAAGAATGTGATTCGAAACTACCCCACAAGGGTCGAAATATCTAACATTTTTTTGCCTCTTAACTGCTTAATTCTGCTGGGGTTGCGGGGAAGCTGGAGTCTCAGCCGACTCTGGGCAAAGGTGGGGTACACCCTGAACATCTCGCCAGGCCATCAAAGGGCAACACACACACACACACACACACACACAAAAACCATTCACATTCCCATACACATCTATGGGCAATTTGGAACAGCTAGTCAGCCTAATGTGCACGTCTTTGAAGAACATGCATACTATATACAGGAATGCCCTCACCGAGTCTGGGATTAAACCCAGGACCTTCTTGCTGTGAGGGGAATGTTCTAACCGCTACACCACTGTGCTACCCCACACAAAAGTTAAAAGAAAAACCGCTTGTTTTGGCAAATGAGCGAGATTGTGTGAGAACTGCAGTAATTATACCACATCACACATGAATTCATCAATTCACAAGGCATGAATAGAAATATTTAGTGTGTGTGTGTGCAGGCATATGCAGTTGGAGGGTATGATGGTCACAATTGCCTCAGTAATGTGGAAGTGTATGACTCCTTCTCTAATCGCTGGACAGAGGTGGCTTCTCTAAAGGAGGCTGTGAGCTCTCCAGCTGTGGCCAGCTGTGCTGGGAGACTGTTCGTCATCGGTGGAGAACCAGACGAGAACAGCTGCACGGATAAGGTGAGAAAGTGTGTTCGAGAAAGGCGTGTTTAAACAGAATTACTCATTAACCTGTTATGTCTCTTGACCTCCACCAGGGGGGTGTTTTTATGAGGTGTCTGTGTGTGTGTGAGTGAGTGAGTGAGTGAGAGACCACAATAACTCGAAGCGCCTAGCCACATCACCAAATTGGGGAATCAAAATCTTATTGTGTTGTCCTGCCAAAAATGTTCCTGTGAATAGATAACGACCTTATAATTATTGTGTAATATCAGCTTTCTGGGTTACTCTCTTATAGAATTATATGCCTCTGAAGTTATAATTATTTATTCATTCATTGTCTGAACCGCTTAAGCCTAATTAGGGTCGCAGGGAGGCGGATGCCCAACTCGGCTGACTCTGGGCGAGGGCAGAGTACACCCTGGACAGCTCACCAGAAACACGCTGACGGCAATGCAGCCTACTCTTTATGAAAGTCAGCAATGGTTCTTTTACATCACCACAGACAGTAATAGACACGGCCGGCCTTTGATAATCCAGTTAGCTGCACTGGGGGAACAGCAGTGACAATCCCTTGATAAGTGGGTCTTGAACCCTCGACCTTGGAATCAGTAATCCAGCACCCTACCACTGGGCATATAATTACAATTATATCGCTCTGATAAAATGCTATTTGTCACATGGGTGATTTTTATGACCAAATCTCAAAGGCCTATATTTTCTAAACTATGAGGAATTGTAAAATAATCTTTTGCATGGTGGGTAGAAACATATATGGTTTAAAAAAAAAAAGAAATAAAATTCTCTTAATTCTGAGGGGGTGACCTGGGGAACATTTATTGAGGTGACACAGAATGGTCCCAAGTTGTTTTTTCATTTGTTAAAACAGTTAGCTTTAGTTTAAGATTAGATTCAGTCAGTCAGGTTGTCAGTCCTGGATTTGTGAATATATTTGAATAACTGCTAAACTTTGTAAACTTGGGACGGTAGAAAAAGAGAAGGACATTAAAGAAAGAGTGAAGATTGTAATGGTTGGGTGGTTAATGGAGAACACCAGCTGCTCTTCACAGTAATCTCTTCTTCCTTTGAACTTCATGTCGAATTTCAGTAAGACTGGAATTCTCTGCTTCTGTAACCGGAGCTATACACCTCGCTCTGAAGCCAGCAGAAAATGCCATATATATATATATAGAGAGAGAGAGAGACACACACACACACACCAATGTGTCCGTATTGACTCTCTGTGGTATCAGATAACTGCTCACTCAGGTAGTCGGTTTGTGTGTATTGTCCCTGTTTCACCCTCATCAACGGGGGGGCAAAGAAAACCTGATGGAGACAAGCAGGTGGTGGATGGCGAGAGAAAGGGAAATGAGCGTTTTCCACTGAAAACTTTTTGTTTACGGCACACAGAGATTTCACTGATTATGTTGGAGTACCAGGTTCCAGGATAAGATGTGTGTGTGCGTGTGTGTGTGTGTGTTTAAACAAATTTCAGCAGCATGGGAGTCTACACGTCTGCATGCTTCTCATTATTTGTTCACCCATTATTATCTCAAGATTACAGCGCCTCGTTGGCCATGGACTCACCGGTTCATCACAGTGTTTCCACATGAGCGTGCTGCCTCATGCTCATTCCTTAAACATGCTCAGTCCAATTTTCGTGCCCTTGGGCCATATGTTCTTTGGAAACTTTTGAGGAAATAGTGCTTTTATTTTTTTTTTAGGTTTAACACATTTCTTCCATCACACTGTTTGTACAATAAGCACAAAGTGAAAGTGTGTAACCTGTCTTTTGTGTAATCAGTGTATTTAGGCGTCTTAGGGTCTCTGTGTGTGTGCTTGGGGGGTGGAGGGGTGATTGGGAGAGGCTTGTTAGGTAAGTTGGGTTTGGGGGGTAAAGCCCTGAGCCGAAATGTGCATTATTATTGTATACGTGTATGTATGTGTATCCTGTGTGTTGAGTTATGAGTTCGAGACCCCCATGTTCATCATGTGACTCGCAGGTGCAGTGTTATGACCCGGAGACAAACAGCTGGTTGCTGCGCGCTAACATTCCTGTGTGTAAACCCAACATCACAGCCGTTTCTCTGAACAGCCTTGTGTATGTGTGTGGCGGCCTCACCAAGTGCATCTACTGCTACGACCCGGCACAGGACTTCTGGATGCCTGTGGTCAACACCTTCAGCAGACAGGTACAGACATACAGACGTTTAAGGGTAACGCCTTTCATAGTTCCGAACAAAACTAAAGCCTCATACACATTGGCTCGTCACCCATCATTTCCTAACATGTAGAAATCACTTCACTCATCACCCTTCCAGCCTGTCGTTGCCTTGGTAACACTGAAACGAACAGTAGCTAAATAGTTACACCACCATAGATATATTACTGGTGGAAGCATATAAACAGAGCTCCACTTCCACAGTGACAGTTCACTCTCATTCCTTCATTCATTTTCCAGACTGCTTAATCCTGCTGCTTTCTGTCGTCTGATAATCTGATGCAGCATCACCTGACAGTTAAAGAGAAGAGTTCTCCAGGCTCCAGATACATGTGTCAAGCAGGGATTTCCTCTCTGGAAGCTTTGGCAGGGGTCCAAAAAGTATTCAGTGTTTTAGGGACTTGTTTCTGTGTCAAGCTGATCAAACAAGCAACGTACTGTAGAACATACCCCCGGAATCATCGAGCACACAATGGATTTGTTCAGGAATTTGTGGAGAAAAGTTTAAGTCCAGGTGCTGTAGGTAAACGTCAATGATCTGTGTCAGGACAAGTGTGTATGTGTGTGTTTAGGAGTGCTGCGGCATGTCCGTGTGTAACGGGAAGATCTTCATCCTTGGTGGGCGGGGTGAGAATGGTGTGGCTTCTGACAGTATCATGTGCTATGACCCTGGCTCTGGTATACTGACAGGTGTTGCTGCCATGCCCCGCCCCATCTCCTGTCACGGCTGCATCACCATACACCGTTTCGACGAGAAGCTGCACCGGACCTGAGGCTGACATCACACACACACAATTCCAATACACAGCAGGATCTGTTAAAACATAACGAACAATCTATCTGGACTGGTGTTAGAGTTCGAACTTGTGCTTTGTTTATATTTTCTATACGGTTTCTTTCTTTAACCTTTCGATAGAGTTGATTTCCTCCTTTCACATCATTCACCAAAATAAATTACTAGTTTCACGTTGTTCTGTTTTACCCACCACTTTCTGTCCCATTTCTTACTTTTTCGGTCTTTATTTTTTACTTTTATTAACACAAGATGTTTTGCCTTTATTTATTTTCTCTCTGTTCCATTTCCAATCCTTCGTTTCAGTTACACTACCCGGCCAGAAAAATATTACTCACTCTAATATCTTGTTGTTGTGTAACTGTCATGCCATTGTTTCAACAAGCTTAAACAACATAACATTTATTTCCATCCATTGTTGGGTTCAGTTTTTACTGACGTCTTGAAATGATGGTGAACTTGATTAAATCATCCATAAAGTCTTTATCAGCTAACACCCCCCTCCCCCAATCACTTCTTTCAAAAACATTTGAAGGCACGGAGTTCATTCCTGTCATGCATCACACTTCTGTAACAACAATTCCTAGGAATTGGAGTCTTAATCAGCCAGATATCAGGAACAATCATAAATCATGAGCTGGATAATTCCTTCCTCTCATTCTTCTCACTCACTTCCTGTTTGAGTTTTTCTTGACCGGTATCAGAACAGATTTTGTGAATTTTAACCTGTTTATTGATACTCGATTATTTTTTTTTCCTCTTTATATATGTAAGTTTTCCCTGTGAGACTGATTTTGAAACCTATAGAAGGTTCTTATGCTAGCTGAGAGATGTTCCCCCACAGGATCCGTCCTTTGTTGGAACTGTATTAACAGTGATCATGTGACCAACACGGAGACACCGAGTGTTCTGAAGCAGGTGTCGTATTTGCTGTGAAACTCTATTTTTTCCCTTTTTTTATTGAAGTACATCACAGTGAACCGGTGTGTGTGTGTTAAAGAAACCCCAGTCATGCACTTCATGTGTTCATATGTGTGCCATTGTTAGTGCTCTGATAGCTTCATGTAAATCCAGTTCCTGTGTATTTTATTGTATATTATATTATTTGCACGTTTTTTTATACTTTTTGTTTGTAAATCACTTTTTCTTCTGTGTGCCTGACCGACGGTTCGAGAACTTTTGATTTCCTCTCAGCTATACTGACTATATGACAGAATTCATACTAAACAAACAGTCTGAATTCTACTTTTGTTTATTATATCTTTCTGGTTTATTTTTGTTTGTGTTTCTGGGTTTTGGCATTGCTGCGTGAAAATAATGCCTGAAGCAATTTTAACGGCCCTCACAGTGTTGTGTGGTGAAAAAGGTTTTGGTGGATGTCGGATCCTTTATTTGGATTATTGGTTTCTTATAATGAAATCGAACATTTAGAAATGCTTCAATTATATAAAAACTGATTCTGTAAAAATGTTAAGAGAACATAATAATCACTAAATGGTCAGAACAAACTATCCGGTGTTATCGCAGCACATCCTTTTACTCAAGCTCTGTGTGAGAGTGAGAGAGATGGTGAGAGTTAGTGCAAGCATGAGAGAGCAAATTATTGCTGAAATTCTCCGACGAACGTGTTATTATATGAATTGATTGTGATGTCTACTTGACATTTAAATAACTGTAATAAGTTAGTAAATAAAGTCTTTGTTTAATTGTTAGTTTTATATTGTGTTATAAAGTTTGCCGTTTTGACTCGATGTACCACAGAATTCATACGATAATGGATTCAGTGCAACAGATTTGGTAGAGCGTATAGTAACCATCCTTGTGTGTGGAATGTGAATTGAAATAATTTTTTATTTTATGTAGATGTAGTAAATATACGTGTGTGTGTGGGGGGGGGGGGGGTGTCTCTGTATTACGCTTGCAAACCTGTTAGTAAACTCAATAAAGGTTTTTCTAAGATTGCCATAAAATTGTGTTGATCTGATATGTGGAGCACTAAAACAATTATTCGTGTCAGGCTCCGTAAATGTTGCTGAATTTAGTAGTCGCTGATATCCACGTCTCCTTCAGCAAGTAATTAGGCAACAAGCAACACCTGTATTTTTGATTGCTGGAAAATTGGTTGGGGCTAAAAAATATTTAAAATACTATTTTTACTGTATGGGAAAAGGAATTGGCCTTGCTGTTCCAATACTTATGAAGGAGTTTTTGTTACTCAATGGCCAAGTAAATATTCTAAAATAGTTGCAGAGATATATAAAGACCCTCATGCTCGCTCCCGACCTAAAGATTGATCGAATCATGGGCATTATCGGGCGTTATCGCCCAAATAAGATCGGGGCTTTTAGGATATGACGTGTCAAATCTTTGCATCTGGGTACTGCAGTACCCCATTCCCCAGCATTCTCATTCATTCATTCATTCTCTGTACTGCTTTCACTGTTTAGGGTGGCAGGGAAGCTGGAGCCAACCCCAGATGACTCTGGGAAAATATCATAGTACCCCCTGATCTGCTCGGCAGTCGCAGGGCCTCATTCAGGCAGCACGACGTTTATACGAAGCCGTATCGGTTCCCTCGTCAGTCTAGGCTATTCATTTCTGTATTTGGTGGATCTACAGGGCATTTAGTACCAGTGAGTAGTTACGGAGTGATTCAGATCAGAAGAATGACCGGAATTTTACCTCTATCTCAAGTCTGCACCTTCTATAAACTGTGTGAATCTTACAACCCAGTGTAATTTATTACAACTGTCCTTGTGAACAAAGTGAATAAAAAGAGAAGCTTGTCAATTTTACTCCCCAGTTACAAAAAAACTTTTTAAAATTTCAAATAAGACCATACATATATTCATATATACATGCATACATTCGTCTATCCATTCTTCCATACATACATCCATCTATCCATACATCCATCCATACATACCTACATACATATATTCATCTATCCATACATGCATACATTCGTCAATACATACATCCATCCTTCTATACATACATACATCCGTCTATCCGTATATACATACATTCGTCTATACATACATACATTCGTCTATCCATACATCAAAGTCAACTTTATTGTCAAATATGCCTACACATACATCCATACATACATTCGTCTATACATACATACATACATGTATGGATATGTCTATACATACATCCGTCTATACAAACATCCATACATTCGTCTATACATACATACATACATACTTACATTCGTCTATCCATACATACATACAACTATCCATCCATTTATCTATCCATACATACAGCTATCCATCCATCCATATATCTATCCATTCACACACCTATCCATCCGTCCATACATGGTATGTACATACATACATCATTCTATCTATCCATCTATACATACATTTGCCAAACTGTTTAATCTACTGGGTCACAGGGAGGGTGGAACCTATCTCAGCCGACTGGGTGAAGGCAGGGTACACCCTTAACAGCTCGCTAACCATTCACACTCACACCCAGGGCAAGGCTTTAAGGCGGAGTAGTCTCAAACTCTTCTCAAAGAGTCCGCTCATGTAAGAAGGTCGCAGAGTTGTCGTTTTGCTCGCAAATTATTCGTTTTTCGTTTACAAGGAAAAGTGACAAGTTGGAGACTTCCATGTGGAAAGTTTGCGACTTGCTTGCATCCATCATATTCCGTATATTTTGTCAGCATTCATATCTTGTTCACACTAATAACGTGCGAATAAAAAGCGAATGGTTCGAGAACATAAAGTGGACAAAATGCCACTGATTTACGACGGGAGATTTGCACTTTTTTCTTCAAACATCTGCAAACCAAACGCAAATGGTTGTTTTGTCTCGTGATATACGTATTTAAGCCGCAAAATATTCACTTGCATGTGGAGTCATGCAAATTTCATAATTCGCAAAAAAATTAATTCGCATCAGTTGCTTTTCTATCGCACCTCTAGTGTGATCAGCCCCTAACCACCACACTGCTGTGCCACCATTTCACTCATTCCTTCTTATCTAAAACTATACGGTGTGTGTTTGTGTGTCAGCGAGGATCCAGAAGATGCTGGAAAAACTAAAAGTTCTACATGAGAAAGAAAAAGAAAAAGAAATTATAATAGCAGGATGTATAATATTTTTGGATAATAATGCTCACTCATATCTGAACTGATTAATCCTATTAGGGTCACAGGGAGGGTGGCGCCTATCTCAGCCGGCACTGGGTGAAGGCGTGGTACACCCTGAACGGGTTGCCAGGGTCAACAAACACCAGCGTAAGACTGTGGAAGGAAACCGGAGTACCCGCAGGAAACCCACGCAAGCACGAGGACAGCATGCAAACACAGAGCCCGGGACTCAAACCCAGGACCCGCTTTCTGTGAGGTGGATGTGCTAACCACTACACCTCCATGCTGCCTTGGACAGTAATAGAAATTAGGTATCTGTGAGGTGTTCGTGCGTGCGTTTGTGTTTTGTGCTCCCACACATGACTGCAATGTTTGAGATGGTGGATGTGTGTGTTTGTGAATAAGGAGGTAAAGCAGACGTTCATGAGCTGCTGTAATTGCACAGGTGTAGAATATGGCAGGGAGGATTAATGCACACAAAACATCCATTTTACCTGAAAGCGCGGTTCTGACAGCAGATAAAAGAAACGTGTAAGAGCTGTTATAATGGACCAGGTGCAGGGGGGTGGGGGGTGGGAGGTAGCTAGCACAAATAAAATGATTGTTTTACTGTAAGAGTTGGTGGAACTGCACCAAAAAACACAACTCTTTATTTATTGGAGTATTTCTGTGAGGAGCTCATTTTAATAACATATTTCAAAAGTTTGTTCTTAATAGTTTAATTGGTGCAAACAAAATGGTTTAGTAAAATAATATGAGTAGAGATATTTGATAGTGATGTAGTGGTTACACCCGCTCAGTGTCCGCCTCAAAGCTAGAAGGTCCTGGGTTCGAGTCTTGGGCTCATTGAAGATATTTCAGTTGAATTAAGTTTAATTTGTATAGCACTCTTTATAATTAACATTCTCACACGGCAGCTTTACTTAACACATTTATTAAAGAATTTACACTTGCACATTTAAATATTTCTCTATAAACCCTGCACATTCCCGATGAAGGACACCTCCCCCAGTCAACATGAGGAAGAAACCTTGAGAGGAACCAGACTCAAAAGGGAAACCCATCCTCGTTTGGGTGAAACCAGATAAAAATACAAACCATGTAGCAGAAACTTCACTATAGTTATCTTATAACTGTAATGGGAATTGAAGTCCTAAATCATTTCAGTAAAGGAGTTTATTTAGGTCCACATGGATCATCATCAGCAGGAGTGAGGGGCTTTTAAGATGAGAACTCCAACCAGTAGTAACACATCAGGACGGATCACAGGATTCAGAAAGCAGAAGGATCAGGATCACTGGTACCTCAGAAGTAGCATGTGTACCTCAACAAAAACACACAGAGAGAGAGAGAGAGAGAGAGAGAGAGAGAGAGAGAGGTTGTTAGGTATGCTCATTACAGTGTAATGGGTGTAAAAGAGAGTTTATTAGTGCTGAGTGCAAGCAGGGACTCGGACATGACTGACTATGACATCATAACTTAAAAGAGAGAGCCAGAAGGAAGACAGGCATTAATGCACCCTGGGGTATAAGCCATCATTTCTGTGTGGCGTTTGCGTGCTCTCCAAGTGCTTGTGTGGGTTTCCTCTGTGGCCTCCGGTTTCCTCCCACAGTCCAGACATGCACATTAGGCTAATTGGCTGTTCTAAATTGCCCCTGTGTGTACTGTGTGTATGACTGTGTGTGTGTTCTGGCCCTGTGATGGAACGGCAAACTGTTCAGGGTGCAATCCCGCCTTTGCCAAGTGTCGGTTGAGGTAGGCTTCAGCCTCCCTGCGACCCTAATAGGATTAAGTGGTTCCTAAAATGAGTGAGTGAGATGGTGAGAGACAGAATATCAGTGGATCCGTCAGTGCTGCCGGTTCTATCCCTTTTTTCCTCCATGTGTGAACTGGCTCGAGTCCCATGTAACAGACCTCCTCTAACATTGGTTGTATATGAGCGCCATCTTGTGGACTGTTGGTGAAATGGCGAGGCCTAATTCTTCATACTGTTAGCACCCATGGAATAATGCCTGCTGTTAGCCTGGGCTTTAGCTAGCGTCAATACAAAACAAATCACCAACAGCCCATATTATCTCCTGCATGTGGTCTGAGAGGCTGTAACAGAAAGAAGCTATACTATTTGAGAGGACTGCAGGCAGAATGAGTTGGCTGTGTGTTTATTGAAACGGCGAGCTCTGAACGTGGTCTGTGGTTAAATCCGCCGCCGTGGTTCTTGTAGTGACGGTAAAGTTCCATTCAGTTTTGTTCTCCTCATCAGCTGTAACTATTTTACACAGGAATGACTTCAGTGTGCATCCAAATTTAAATCTGGGAAGTGTAAATTGTACAACAGTGTAGCACGCAGTAACTGAAGTAGGGTTGTTTTTTTTGTTGTGTTGTATTAAATTGTCTGAAGTATAATGCTAGCTGAACGCTTAGCAAGCGGCTAGGCTAAGGCCTCAGGCTTTCACCGAGATTTCCTGAGAGGCGTGGCCGCCGATAGAGCACGTTATTTCGGCTTAAACACAATGTGTAATATATGCTAAACCTTTAAGGGTAAAAGCATGGCTCCAGTGTAAGGTTTCTTTGTTATTGTTATAGTGCACAAATAAAAGGTAAAACATCGAGAGTTTACGTTTAAACATGTTTAATTTTAATTTTATTCGCTTTTACGTTTGCAGAGAAAGCAGATTGTGGTCAGTTAATTATTAGCATGCTAGCTAACCTGGTTAAACAAGCTGTATTTCTAACATTTTTTTTTCTGTGTCAGTGTCAGGGCCGTGGTCATTTATAAATAACAACACGAACCTTTTCATTTCTGTTTCCTAAACTCCAATTGATTGTTTATTTCGTTATTACAGCCTAAAGGAGAGTGTGTTCATCTCACTGGTCATTTAACTGAAGCTCTTCCAGAATGTCAGGAATGAAGAGGAAACTGGAGGATAATGATCCAGACTATGAGGACATCACCCAGGTGCAGGAGAACAAGAGGAGCAAAGTACTCGAACAGAATGGTAAACCCTGTCATTTCCCACGTTGGTTCGGCTCGGTGTGGAGGGTGAGGGGTTTCTGTGGATGATCACTGCCATGGAGGTGTTTCTAAGGGGTCTGAGTGTAACAGGTGGAGCAGCATTGCAGGGAGAGAAAGGTGTGCTCTGGAGTGACCGTCTCATTCCCGTCTGCTCCCAGAGGACTTCTGATCAATCACGCTCACTCCTGTAGTTACCTTTATTTATAAATCAGTCGGCCGTAACATAAAAGCACTGATAGGTGAGGTATAATATTAAAAATCATCCAGAGAAGGTTGTTGCGGATGTTCCATCAGGGCGACTTCGATTCAGTGACGTCCACCTTGTCTGAGCTGCATAATTGTTTTAGTATAAATATACTACATGCAAACATGAGGAAAAACACTAAATTAGATTTTTATGGGGGTTTTTTACATTTTAAAAAATTCTGATGGATGCAGGTGAGCTTCGAGTTCACAGGTGTGCAGGCTAAGAGCTGCGTAATGGTGTCTCTTTAAACACAATTCAGGGTTCACACAAAAGGGTCATTCCATGTCAATTCATCTAGAGGTTCCCAGGTGACAATCTCAGAGTTTAATGAACCTTTAACCAGATATAGAACATGTTTCAACATGAACACATGCAAAATTTCAAGGTCCTAGTTCAAAAACTTTCCGAGATATGTTCATTTAAAGATCGCAGGCTTGTACCCATTTGTCGGCCCCCGACTTGCAATTTACCATTTTGGGCATTTTTAGAAAGCTTGTAACTCCCCTAACAATTACTGTATAGGGCTGAAACTTTGCATAGTAACAGGACTAGCCTGCGATCTTTACATGAACATATCTCGGAAAGTTTTTGAACTAGGACCTGGAAGTGTTGCACGTGTTCATGTTGAAACATGTTCTATGTCTGGTTAAAGTTTCAGTGAATTCTGAGATTGTCACTCGGGAAGTTTTCTGAAAGCTAGGTGATTTGACATGGAATGACACAATAAGAAAAGCCAACTAAAATGAGATTTTTATAGTTTATACTTACATAATTTCATCCTGACTGAGACTGGTCAGGTGAAGTCTGCGCAGTCCAATCTAAAGGGGCGTCCACACAGGAAGTGATGAGAGACAGCTGACCATGTAAAGTTAGTGAATGCCAATGAAATGAGCGATGAGAGAATTTTCTCAAGCAGCACCAAGTAGGCAGGTAGAACTTTCATGTGATGCGATTCGAGCGATTACTTGTCGGAGCTTTAAGATACTATTAATTGACATAGGGGTTCCCAAAACATTTTCCATAGGAAATCAATGAACACAAGTTTAATGACTCCACCCACATCACCATGGAAGAGCAGCTCATTATCGGTGTGTGCTTTACGACTGCACACAGAAATTTTATAAGGGTAATAACCAGAAATGCCATGCTTGGGTCCATGATTCTGAAATGCTCGGCATATCCTGTGAATATATATGTATATG
>JBCNYH010000008.1:12055708-12069835 GCA_039654325.1 Tandanus tandanus | reverse complement strand
TATGTGTATATATATATATATATATAATATACACTAATAAAAAAAACTATTTATCATGATGTGAGCTTTCATATTCAACCCAAGAAGGTAAAGCCCGACTCCTGCAACCCTTTTGTTTGGTCCTACAGGAGCCCAGTCCAGCTACCTTTCTCTGCTTAGATTTTAAAACCTCACAGTGTCACTGCTTCCGTGAGAACAGACTTAAAGCCAGTCCCCTGTTTCACACTGACATTACATATAAAATTGTTAAAAGAAAGATGACTAGTAATTTATTGTTGGATCCCAAAATGTTGAATTGTTGTCATATTTATTGTGGAATAAGTAATAATTTGCCAAAGTCAAGTTGGATATTGCTGATGGAATGATGGTTGAATTACACTGGTATACAAATTTTTTGAAGTTTCTGCTTCAGAAACAAAATGTGCTATTTGTTATGGATTTTGGGATGCTGAATTCACATGTGACGATAAAAATGGCTGATTGGCTATTGTTTCCAAGATAAGTTTTTACATTTGACGTCTACATAATTAAATCGAACCAGAAGCTCCATGTATATGGTTTCTAGATTTGATATAGAGCAATCTGTTCAGCAAAGTGATAGAAGTTAACAGAATGAATGTGGCACCATTCATGACTTCTAGGGCAATATAACGCAATCCATGTCATTTATAATGCAATACCAGCTTCATTTATTGTTTTGCCTAAAAAAGAAAGAATTAAAGTAATTATTGCACAGGTGTGCCTTAGGCTGGCCACAATAAAAGGCCACTCTGAAATGTGAATGTTTGTGCTCACTATGGATGGGTACAATCCAGAAGCCAAATTTCCCTTGCGGGATTAATACAGTATATCCCAAAAAAATGTTTAAACAAAAAATAGACTCCTCCACCTTATTAAGTGGTGTTGTTGTTTTTTTAAGCACGTGATGCTGCAATACAGAAGATCGAAGCAATTATCAGAGACCAGTTTGCCCTGGAGATGAAGAACAAGGAACATGAGATTGAGGTCATTGGCCAGGTGAGACCTATCTGTGCTTTTAATCAATCAGACGTTATTAGTACAGCACCTTTCATACAACCACGTGTAGCACAAAGTGCTTTATATAAAACATAAAAACAAGCAGAGGAAACCTCTCCCCCTCCACTCACACACACACTCACACACTTAACAGATACACACGCACGTAAGAGCAGCAGAGGCTTAAAAAAACGTTAAAAACTGAGGAAGCTCTGTCTTACTCTCAGGAATTTGTAGTGAGGAAACATGAGTGCGTGGATACAACCACATAAATAAAAATAATTTACTGAATCAATAATTAACCCTTAAACAGGCAACGTGCACCAGGAGATACTACAGATGTTTGCTCTGTTTATTACCTTAATGAGGCAACGTATACTGGGAGATACAACACATAAAATCCAAAAAATACAAGATATTTAAAAAAAATAACAAGTATGTTTTACTTGGAACTTAAATCGAACAATAATTATTTTTATTAATTTATTTTCCACTTGAGGCAGGTTAAGGGTTAAATAAAGAAGTAAATCAAATTACATTTTTGAAATAATCAAAACTTTAGACAACTTTAAAAAAAAAAATGGAAACCAGAGTTTGAAATTAACATTACAGTAGTACAAAAACATTACCGAAAATTAAACAATAAAATAGAATAAATACACGAAGAGACTGAACAGTTAAAATAAACAAGTGAAAGAATCGAACAGTAAAATCTTTATATAAAACTTAAAGGCTACCTGTGGTGAATTATCAGCATCAGCGGTTCCTTCCGGCAACATCAGTCCATGCCCGATTTTAAAGTGCTAAAGTGTTAAAACACCAGGCATGCTCAGAGACATGTTGCCTTTCTGATTGGCTGTTCCATCCTGGAAATGACGAGAACTCATTGGATTGGCTGGGTTGGATTGGCTACGTCACTGACCAGGTGCATCGTAACACATTATTGGCAATTAGGACCGAGAACCAGTACTAGAACCTCAATTTAGTCCTGGCTTATCTCCGAAAAGATTCCTACCATCCAGCACATCCACCCCACAACAGGAAGGTCCTGGGCTCAACGAGGGTGTTTCTGTGTGGAGTTTGCATGTTCTCCCTGTGTATGCGTGGGTTTCCTCTGGGTACTCTGGTTTCCTCCCACAAGCTAATGGGCAGTTAGGTGTGAGTGTGAATGTGAATGGTTATGTGTGTGTTGGCTCTGTGATGGTCTAGTGAGCTAGTCAGGGTGTACCCTACCCTCGCCCAGTGTTGGCTGAGATAGGCTCCAGCCTCTTGGCGACCCTAATAGGATTAAGAGGTTCTGCATATATGTGAGTGATAATTTAATGTCTAAAATGCGAGTCTGAGTCATGAGGAAACACGATTTAAGTGTAGATCGGAGGATTTGATGTTTATTGATTTAAAGCTTGGAGGTAGGAGTGTTTTTTTTTTTTAATCACCTGGAGACTAGTTAGTTTCCTAACTGTATTTAATAGGTAATATGGTGTGTGTGCTATAAATAAATTTGCCATGCTGTATATGATTATGGGTTTCATGCACGAACACATTATCTGAAATTCACCTGATGATTCATAATGTAGTAATAACCATTTTCTCACACCTTAAACAAGTGCCATAAGAAACAAAGCAATATTTTATCAGCTGTTTTTTTTTTTTCTCTGTAGCGGCTGAACGAGGCGAGGAGGATGATGGACAAGCTGAGAGCCTGCATTGTGGCCAGTTACTACACCAACGCTGGTCTCACTAAGGTTTCTGAGGTACTGCACTTGCTTGATATAACGTAGTGGGGTGAAAGGAATTCTATTAAAGTTTTTTTTTTTAATATGAATTTATTTACGGCGTACATCATTCTGTGGCGGTCCACATATGTAACATTCCTAATACCCTACCACACTGGCATTTCAGGCTTGCGTACATACATTGTGTCAGGATTCATGGCACTAAGAAAGGAACATCACAGCAGCGCTAGCTTGCGTAGCTAATATTGTTAAATGCGTAACACGATTTCCTTGTATGGCAGGGTGCGGTGTTTTTAAGTCTGCACTTAAAAATCTGTAGTACGTACATATGTAGCATCTTTGATACGTTATACATACGTCATGCGCCCTGCGACATCCAGGGTGTACGCTGCACTCGCCCAGAGTCGGCTGAGATGAGCGCCAGCCTCCCCTCAAACCTTATTAGGATTAATCGACTTAGAAAATTAATGAACGGATGACATACGTCATGTGTACGCCAAAAAATGAAAGCTATGTAGCAGTAATATGTCGGGGACATTGCATGAACACCTGTTACGCAGTGTGAACGGTTTAATTGACATAAAATGTGTGTGTGAGGGAATTCTCACATTGTGCAGTACAGTCATGTATGTAGGGGGACTCTGGCGAACGCTCCATCCTGACTCATCATGCCTGAAATCTGTGCTCGCCCCCGAAACCATCTTTTGTCTGTGATTTGGGATGTGAATCTGTTGACTGCTCTGGAACGAATAAGATTGCAGCATGCCCAACCCCCTTTTATACCCACCTGTGAACGGCATCACAGCATCATCTGTGCAGCAGCATCACCAAACGGTTAAGACGCCGCAACACATTGTACGCCACATATGCCTCAGTGCGCCGTAACCTTATGTCCCTTTAACCCCTCACAAATCCCAGATACCCCACAGAAACATCACACATATGCCATGTATGTCACAGGACTTGCATTTTGGATAAATGTACCTCATTTCTTGGTGTTTAATCCATGTGAAGAATTTATATATATTTTTAAGAATATGTTGTTTATGTGGCAAGGTACAAGACCGTGTAATAGCATTATATACAAAGTTCCACATAAGCAGTCAGGCTCAGTGGTTCCAGCACTTGCACTTTCATTCTTAACTATTAATTATCAGTTCAAGGCTTTAAATCAGTTGTTTGGGGTTTTTTTCGGGGTGCATAGCCACAGTAGGGTCGAAGCTCCAGTGTTAGTGACATTTTCCATGTCAGTGTCTCTAGACAATTCTGGTGATGTGTACTTTTAAAATGTCAGTGTTTGTCTTGTAAACCTTACTGTTAAATTGTTCGTATTTAATTAATTAATTTAGTTTATTTTACAGTTTCAGAGTCCCAAGTCTAAAATGTGGTTCCCTGTATGTTGGTCTCCTGTATATTATGATCATAAAGATCAAAACGTGTTACAGCAGAACATTGACTCTAATTCTTTATGTAGATGTTCCACTATGGGTTATATAATGAGAAAATGTCATTAAACCTTTTAATAATTAAGAACCACTCTTTTTTTTTTCCTCCTGAAGTCCTCAATGACTGATTTGAATCATCCAGCTATAAAGCGCTTCCTGGAGTCCCCATCTCGCTCGTCATCACCTTTAAACCAGGGTTCTGAGGCACCGTCTGTAGGCCACTCTGAGACCGAGTCCCTGAGTCAGCCAGCAGAACCTGGGGAGAGAGACACTCAGGGCTGGAAAGAGGAAGAACTCCGGCTGCTGGAACGCCGACCGGGACGTAATACAGGCAAGGTGAGCTCACTGAGGTCCTGTGTATACCAGTATCTCTGTGTGATGGAAAAGATTCTTCTATGATCTATATTTTTGTCCACCAGCTTGTTTTATGATTTATGATGATGGCTGAAACGTCACAGAGAGTAAATAAATCTTATAAGAATTGTTGTGTATAACAAGATACATAAGATTTTTTTGATAGTGCATTGCCACCCACAGTCAATCTATGGGTGGCAAAGCACTATCAAAAAATCTCAGATTAAGTTGTGGGAGATGCAACAAACTTCAAAGGCTTTATCAACCCCAAAGAGCACAGTTAAATTCATAATCATGAAGTGAAAATTACTTGGTGCTACTAGGAACCTTACCAGATCAGGCCGTCCCTCCCAACTGGATGGAAGAGCAAGTAGGAAACTGGACAGAGAGGATAATAAGAGGCCTTTGGCAACTTTGAAGCAGTTACAGGAAAGAGAGTGAGTGGTTATTGTGTGCATGTGACAACAACATCAGCAGTGCTTTGAGGACACTCAAAACCCTTTTGAAACCCTCCCATACACTTGAGGGTTTCAAAAAAAGGTTTGCAGCAGGCACTGGGGCAATTGTCAAGACCAAAGGAAAAATGGATGGGGCGAAATGCCATCAAAATTCATGAGGAAAACCTGCTGCCCTCTGCCAGAAAGTTCCCAATGGGAAGAAGGTTCACCTTCGAACATGACGGTGACCCGGTGTCTGAAGGAGAAAAAGGTGAATGTCCTTGCATTGCCTCATCACAGCCCAGATTTGAAGATTGCAGTCGACCCACCCCGTACCATCCAATCTGAACATTTTTTTGAACTGTTACTATTATATCTTTCACATGGCTGTTAAGTGTTCAGTAAATAGAGCTGGGGAAAATTGCTTGTGTTTTTCTTCATTTCAGGCTGCAAAACAACAAAATGTGAATGTTTGGGTGATGTGTATATACGCATGCATATATGCAGGTACAATTCTTAATGCTTTTTATTTATTTTTTATTTTTTTGGAATATCTATCTGCACAGGACACATTTGGTGTACCATCATCTATTGACCAGCATGTCGTATTCCACACTACAGGCGAAGAGGCATCGCGACTCTATGTGAAGAAAACCATTGTTGTTGGCAACGTTTCAAAGTACAGCACATGTTTTTTTGTCTTTGCTTGGTGTTCCTGGTGTTAATGCTTGATATTCTGATTGATCTTGCTAACGTCATTGCTTCAACCCCTGCTTTTAAGTACAGAGTTCTTGATAATATTTACCATTTAATAATTCCTCATCTGTTTGTAGAAAAATCAAATCGAGTAGATTCTTATTTTAATCCCAACAGTTGGTTAGAAAGCTGGGTGATCACTGCTGATAACTATGAACAGCACAAGTATTCAAATCTCGAGAGGTTTTGGAGTTATAATAAAGAAAAATCTATACCATAGCCAAATTTTTTTTTTGATGATTCTACTAAAAACACTCACTCATTTGCCAAACAGCTTAATCCTACTAGCGTCACAGGGAGCCTGTCTCAGCCAACACGGGGTGAACAGCTCACCAGACCATCACAGGGCCAGCACACAATTGGTAACAGTCAGTTAGTCTAACATGCATGTCTTTGAATTGTGGGAGGAAACTGGATAACCCAGAGGAAACCCAGGTAAACACGGGAAGAGCGTGCAAACTCCACACAGAAACGCCTTTGCCCAGGACCTTCTTGCTTTGAGGCAGACTTGCTGATCCATTTGTAAAATTTCCTGTCTCTGTCTGCCTCAGGTACATAGCTCCTGATAAAAGAGAAGAGAATGACCAGTCCACTCATAAGTGGATGGTGTATGTCCGAGGTTCAAGGAAAGAGCCCAGCATCGACCATTTTGTGAAGAAGGTTTGGTTTTTCCTGCACCCCAGCTATAAACCCAATGACCTGGTGGAGGTCAGGTAGGTGTTCAATGGATCTTCTGAGCATGAGCAATACAGTGGGTCTCAAATGCAGTTACTGAAAATAGGTTTTCACCCAATGCACTTAAATGTTACCCGAGCTGCGAAACTGAGTCGTAAGTCACAAGTAACAGTTCTGGGATACAGGCCAAAATACACTGTAATACATTGAAATACTGAATTTTTTTTTCTCTGATTTGATAGATGATTTATTAATCTATCATTTTATCATTTCATCAAGTTTTATAGCCAAGTAACTAATGTAAAGTAGTGAAACTGACCATTTAGCAGAGGGTCCAACCTCTAAACCTGGCAGAAAAGACCAGGAGATATCCACAAGGCCAGCGAAATGAATGATTATTTTCTCGTCACCGCCCACATGTGATGTTGGCCCCACATGAAAAAAGTTTGTCGCTCATCGCTGATGAAAAAGCTACGTCAACAATTTCGTCTGTCCTGCTGATAATCTTTTTTCATTTTTCATTTTTTGCTTGTTTGTTTTTTGTTTAATCATCATGCCAAACCGAACAATCTGGAATTAACACTGACTGAGTTTGCATCGTCGATTGACCTAACCGTATAAGTTTGGCACCTCTGCACAGCGCTATCAAGGTTGCTTCTTGGCTTCAGAACGAGGCTGTATTTACACACATGTACAAGTGCATGGCCGCTTTTCACTCGGTATTTGTACCTAGTTTGAAATCAACATGTATATTTTGATAGGCTGTTTAGTCTTGAGCCTGAAGTTGGTAGTGAGATAAATTCAAGTCACATACTACATGTACTGACAGGGCTTGTGCTCTCCTGTTCTTAGATGTTATATTCTGTTCAGATTTTACCTGATGGTCCAGTTCCCATATAAAAAAACTGTTGAATTTCAGGGCGTGTGTAATCCTGTTCTTAATTATATTATATTATATTATATTTAAAAAAATTATATTTTGATCAGATTCTATTTTCATTTCATGAAGATAAATTTAATAGTTTGACAAATCTCTTTGTAAGTGTCTGTCTCAAGTAATGCCTGTCTGAAGTACCATTACGTTGAACTTTCTGTCCTTGTGAGCTGGTACAGATAATTGAAGTTTAATAAATTGAATTTAAATTTGAATTCTGACATCTCCTTTTACTTCCCTTTCTCTTGATATTATGGTTAATTGAACATTTACTGTATGAATGTGTACCTGCTGAGAGAATTACTCTGTGTGTGTGTGTGTGTGTGTGTGTGTGTGTGTGTGTGTGTGTGTGTGTGTCCGTTCATCCGTCCGTCTACATGTACCTGAAGTGAACCCCCGTTTCATCTAACTCGGCGGGGCTGGGGTGAGTTTCCAGTGCGTGTCCAGATCCACTTTAAAGACCAGCGGAACAAACGCATTGATATCATCCATAATCTAAAGGTCAGAGATCTTATCGAATCATGTGTCTCTCACTAACACTCTCTCGCACTCTCTGACTCTTAAGTTTCTTTGTCTTCCTGTTTCTTTTAATTATTTTGCTCATACAGATTTTCTTGAAAACTAATCAAGAGTTGTAGAATTTTTTTTACCTTCTATTTAGTTGATAAAGTGACAGAAAGGCCTTCCAAACTCTCTTGTTACACACAAACATTTTTTTAAAGTTGCAATCTGCAAAAATCTGTTTGATAGTTTGCATTTTGTAGTTTGAAAAGACTGATGTTATGAGATCAAAAATAGGACGTGAATTTGTCAGTTCATATAAGGCAAATTAACGGCAATAACAACAGTATACAGATATTAAACTTACAAATCAGATGTAAACTATTGAACTTCTGAATAAAATAAAACTAGGTATGAGTACACACAATACGAGCTTCCATTTACATACTTCAGACAAAAATCAGCTGGTTTACGTGAATGAATGGTATAACCCATCGTTTATTTATATGCAAATTAATTCCGAATTTACCGTTGCATACATGTGAGTCGCGTGCGACTTTTTGGAGTACCCAGAGGAAACCCCTGCAAGCACAGGGAGAACATGCAAACAACTTGGGACTCGAACCCAGTTCCTTCTTGCTGTGCAGCAAAGGTTCTAACCACTACACCACTGTGCTGCCCCATATATACTACATTATGTAAATAATTATTTGTATTTATTTATTTTTTTTAACTTTGAGCTTATTTTTTTACTTTGTGGACACAGTTGCGTTTGACACTAGCGTCGATAAAGTGGAGAAATATATAGTTATGTAATGACATGGCTGTGTGCGGATTCTCTATCCTGTGCTTAGAGTGGGCTCAAAATACCAGTAAATACCATTAGTACCAGTCCAGAAATAAAACACAGTTCACTTTGGTGGAAAAGGGGCACCAGAGGAAAGTTCTGTCTGTCCTGTTTCATGTACCTGAGTTCCTATAAGCCCACAATTGTCTAGTGTTACTCTTATTGGAAAAGGTGGAGGAGTACGCTATCCCCCTGACCCTGTGGGTACCCCCCAGCTCAGATGGCTCTAGCATCTTTGGCATTCACAGTGATTTGGTGTTACAAAAATGTTGAATACTTTATTAGCAAAAATGTAAAGATGAACTGTTTGTTTTTCTGTATCATCACAGCTGGACAGGACCTACACAGGGCTGCAGACTCTGGGAGCAGAGACGGTGAGAGATCACTCAGGAATATCACACAATCATCATGTTTAATTTAATACATAAAAAAACACTCCTTTTAAACCTCGAATGTCATGTTACCTACAATTTTATCTCACTGTTCCTTGTTTCTGTTTCAGTCTGTCAGTGGAATACTAGCTTTAGGACTAGGACTCTTCAGGCTAGCATGTTTACACCTGATCATCCTGATTGCAAACTCCATGAGAATCCCAGCCTTTCTTACACACTAGGCGTACAAATTAGGTTCAGTTGTGACCATAGATATGAAAGTGCCTGGATCTTTATAGTTTCAATATTATATCAAATTCTCAAAAGTTCTTATTTGTAAATTCTTCTAATAAAGGACATGTTGTGTCTGTGATGCAGCATTTTGCTCGATTATTCAAACAGATTATGTTTAAAAATGATAATATACCTTTAGACACTGATGGAAACTCGCTGCCAATAAAACTGCGTTCAATTTTGTAACTGTCATGTTAGTTCTATGCTAACGTATGAAAATAATATAAAAAGATATAAAATTGGGTCAACTTTTTTACAAATATTTTGCCCATTCACAGCGACCTTCTGGATCTTTCAGTTCAGTTGGAAATGAGAAGAGAATGAATGGGGGAATCACACGTGCATCGCAGTTATATCTGTGAATGGTACAAATCTCCTCTTTAAAAGCATTCCGTTGGCGTATACCGTTGTTGCACCCCTGCAAAGAACAATGCTGGTCTTGGCATGTTGCCTTAATATGACTTAAAGCAGTGAAATATCTATAAATAGATCGTCATCACAATACATTAGCATTGTTCATATGCTCGCGTTTACATCAGTGAGTAGTCGTGACCTTTGACACGGGCACTGCACACATGCGTACTGCTAGTGCCGATCTAGCTTATTCTTAGAAACTGCTGCAGTGTAGCATTTAAGGGGTTCATAAGGGCCAGCCGTGGTATAATGGTTCAAGAAGCAGCTTTGGGACTGAAAGGTTGCTGGTTCGGTTTCCAAACCAGCAGGGAAAATGAGTGGTGGCGAAGGAGTGAGCTGTACCTTCCCTTCCTCCACATTTATGGATGGCTGAAGTGCCCTTGAGCAAGGCACCTAACCCCCAACTGCTCTCTGGGCACTGCAGTGTGTGGCAGCCCACTGCTCCGAGTGTGTGTGTGTGCTTACTGTTTGTGTGTGTGTATGCTCAATTTGGATGGGTTAAATGCAGAAGCCAAAATTTCCCTTGCAGAATTAATTCCGTATAAAAGAAAAGAAAAGAAATGCAATATTGTATTACATATAATAACTCCTGCTCTCTTAGTAAGAGGGTAGCATTAATGCACAGAGGTTTCTGGTCTTCCTCTTGATGGTTAAAGAAACTGTTATAACCACTATTGTACCTTTTTACTGACGTATGTACAGTATATTTAAAATAATTCAGAGTTCATATCAGGAAGTCTGATGTTTTGGCTGCTTGATGGTGATGGTTTGATTCATGTCGGTAGGTAGTGGATATTGAGTTGCACAGAAACTCCCTGGGTGAAGACTTCATCCCCTTCCCTTCTTCCTTCTCCTCATCACCACCATCCTCTTCTCTCCTGGCGAGTGTAGTCTTGGCTGGTAAATCTGCAACTCCAAATTCCCAGAATTCCTGCCGTGCTGGGTCACCTTCCCAGCTGTCTCCTGATTCTAGCTCAGAGAAAGGTAGGGTGTTTTTTAAAGTGCAATAAAAACTAAGTCAACCCAAAAGTGATTTATTAATTCATTGTTAATCTTAAAATAACTGAAAAATTAAAACTAAAAGATTTAAGAATTGTACCGACCAACTTAACTGTATTTTGTAAGACAAAATTAGAATTTGATGCCTGCTATAAACTCAGCAAAAATTGAGTTAAAATAAGATAAGTTTAGAGAGGTAATAGTCCTAAAGTAATGAGTAAAAGTGAGGTACTGGGTTAGTAACGTGATTGGCTATGAAAGTAGGATCCACCAAAGGCTCAGTCTTTTTAAGAAAGGATGGGTGAAGGCTCAAGCCTTCGTGGCAAATTTCTCAGTGTTCAAGTGCAGAGAGTTTAGATTTTTCAGCGTCTGCAGTGCATAATATTGTGAAAAGATTCAGGAAATGTGGATATATCAATGCGTAAAGGGCAGGGTCCAGAACTCTTGTTGGACTGTCGAGCCCTCAGGCAGCTCTGCCTGAGAAATGAACATGCTACTGTCATAAATATAGCCACACGAGGTCAGGAGTGCATCAGAAATCCACTGTCACATAACGCAGTCCACTGCAGAATCCAGAAATGCAACCTGAAACTGTATTACACAAGGAGGAAGCCTTACATCAGTTATGTACAAGTCCAAGCTCTCTGGCCCCAAGCTCATCTTAGATAGACAGTGGAATCATGTGCGGTGGTCAGATAAGTCCACTTTTCAGTTTGTTTTTGAGAAAAACAGATGTTAAGTTCCTCAGAAACAACCATCTAGATTGTTGTCAGTGAAAGGTGTGATCTGTGATGGTATGTGGGTGCATCCATGTCCACGGCATGGGGGGTTTGTGGAGGTATATATTGGGATTTTAGAAAGATACGTTGGGGGTCCCAAGTGGCGCATCAACATGGCGCCCCTATCATTGTGAGTTTGAATTCAGGTTTGATGCATGCAGCTATCTGCAGCTGGGTGCCGAGCTCTCGGGGAAGAGAGCAGTGGCAGACGCTTGCTTCCCTATCACTTAATGCAGGCATTGGATGTCTGCATGCTCATGCAATCAAGGGGGTTTATTGTGCTTGCCCTCCAATGTGTGTTACACTGCCCCTGAATATTCATCTGCAGCAGTTCGAAAGTTTGCAGCATCATGTGACTCAGAGGAAGCATGTGGTCCCATGTGATGGGGAGGCACACATGATGGGTAAGAATTGGTTATGAGTGAATTAGTAGAGAAAGAATATCCGAAGAGAGAGGAGAAATATGTTGCCATCAGAGCAGCATCTCTTCCCAGCAAATCCATGTTTATTTCAGCAGGACAGTACCAAGCCTCCTGTAAGTCCAGACCTGTATCCTATTGAAAATGTATAGCTGTTATTAAAAGGAAAGATGATGTATCACATCAGCTGTAAGATAGATTTAGGCTTTAAAATAATTTGCAGTAATTTAATCAACAAACAATTTATTTTCCCTTTATTATTTAGTACTCATTTAGAGTTCTTTGAGAATCTGAGGGCAGACAGTAAAAATCCCCTTTAAGCCGAGTTTATTTCAGGTTCAGTAATTGTATTGAAATCATGAATATTTAGCTGATTTCTGGAGGGAACAGTTGATGTATAAATCCTGTATTTGTTATTTTCTCTTCCTCCCAGGTGTGAAGAGCGAGTCGGTGCGATCGTCATGTTCTGAGCGAACTGGGTCACAAGCCAAATGTTTTGAAAAACGCACGCAGTGCTGTGATATCAGTTCAGCATTTCAGCCAATCACAGCCAGCTGCAAGATCATGCCCCAGGGACAGACACCCAGTCCTACTGAGTCACCTGGAAAATCCTTTCAGCCAATCACCATGAGCTGCAAGATTGTCTCTGGTGAGGCATGTGATGGGTGTATGTGCCCATATAGTAAAAGCAGAACCTTTTGCTGCTACTATTTGTATAATGATGCACACAGACACACCAATACATGCACAAAATGTATGTATATGGTCATGTACATACAGACCGTTCAGTCAAAACAAAAGCACCATCTGAGTTGTCTGCAGCTAGGCATCCCCCTAGGCATGCGTTCTGAATCCTTTTCATCAGATCCAGCAGTAACAGTAGCTCTTTTGTGGGATCAGACCAGACGTACTCGCCATGTTCATCAGTCAGACTTAGGCACCCATGATACTCTTGCATGTTCATTGATTGTCCTTTTTTGGACCACCCTTGGTAGGTACTTTCTGGCTAATTCTTGCTTTACTGGCAGAGGGATAAACTGAGTGTAAGGTTGGTTCCATCCTACAAATTTTAAAGACGGCAGTTCATAAGAAGACGGTTAAGTAGAAAATATTGGGAACAACAAAGTTGTAGACTGGCAGAAGGGTGACTGCTTGGCAGGCTCTTCTGGGCACGGTTGAAGTCATGCAAAGCTAAAAAAAAAAAAAAAAAAAAAAGGATTTTCATTAAGAAGAAGTACAGAAGGACCAGGCTGAAGTTTGCTAATGACCTTAAGAATTAGCGGACTGGAGTAAGGGGTTCTCCAGTAGGACATTGCTTCAGCTCACACAGCCAGGTCAATCAAGGTGGGGATAGAGGACAACAAAATCAACACCCTAGATGGTCACCAGCCATCATAAAAAAGCTGTGCAAATTGAAATTTTTGCGACAGGAGTGGCATTAAGTCAATTACGGGCAATGAGAAAAAAACTCATGGTTAAAAACAGTAAAAAAAAAAAAAAACCAACAACTGCTGACCACCTGTCTTTTATTGCGTAGGTTCTGCTATTCACCAAAATGGCTTTATCCTATCAAGGAATGGACTCCACAGGACCTTGGCGGGTGTGTTGAGGTATCAGGTGGCACCAAGCAGTTCACAGCACATTATTGATTTTCTCCAAGTTGCAAAGTGGAGTCTGCATGGTTTGGAGTTCTTTGTCCAGCGCATCCCTCAGATCGGCAATTTTGAGGCCAGTTTTTTTCTCACACCATTCCTGAACAGTTTTTGCAGTATGGCAGGGTGGATCATACTGCTGAACGAGGCTACTGCTGTTGGAGATCACCATTCCTATGAAGGAGTATAATTGGTCTGCAGTAATGTTTAGGCAGATAAAAGTCATGTAACATCCACATGAATTCTAGGACCCAACAGCTCCCAGCAGAAGAGCACACCCTCACAGATCTTGTGGAGTCCATGCCTTGATGGGTTAGAGCTGCTATAGTGACACAAGTAGGACCTACACAATAATAGGCGGGTAGTTTTGATGTTATGGCTGATTGGTGTATATGTATTTTGTTATGGATGATCGGGGGGGGGGGGGGGGGGGGGGTGTGTGTTTTTTTGTTTTTTTTTTTTTTTTTTTTTTTTTTTTTTTTTTTTTTTTTTTTTTT
>JBCNYH010000008.1:11999695-12024879 GCA_039654325.1 Tandanus tandanus | reverse complement strand
CATTATGCTGGGAGCAAGGCCACCATAGTAGCCCCGCTCGCCATGCACTACCTGGCACGCCCCCCAAAAGTTGTTTGTGTGTTGAGTTTCTTGTGTTTTGGAATCTAAAGTGTAATTAAAACTGAGAGGTGAGTCTGGTGTTAAAAGAGTAGTTTCTTTAAACAGGAAATAAATAAAAACTCCCCTGCATTTCCCGATTACGGTCGGGAGAAAATATGTCAACATTTTTTTCTTTTCACAATTTTCCACTCACTGATTTCCGCATTTATTTGTATTACCTGTCTTATTAGTTTAATTATCCATTTAACCAGTTCATGTTCCATGTTCCTGTTTATGTTTGGTGTTTTGCTCTATGAAGGTTTTTCTGCCTACCGGAGTTGGAGTGTGTTTTTATTATTCTGTACAGGTCTGATCAGTGGTGTATGAGCCTCTATTTTTTGGGTTTGAGTTTTGTTAATAATCAATCTGTGTATTTTTTTTATTTTTTTTTTTATTACTAACACATATACGCCCTATACGGCTCCTCTTAGGAGCTCTTCCAGTTACAAAATAACAATTAGTGTAACAAAGATTTGTATTGTTAAAAGGTGTTGAGTAGAAAGTACTTAAAACTTGATTTGTGACTGGATGGTGTAGGAGAATGTTCCTAATAAAAAGATGATAATGTTAATCTCGAACATATTTATTTATTTTGCTGTATAAAATCTGGTGTTATTAAAAGTGTGTGTGTGTGTGTGTGTGTGTCTATGTAGAGTGTCCCTCTACTCTGACAGATGGTGAGGAACAGTGTCAGCGTCTTGAGCAGTTGCAGAGGATTCTGAAGACTGAGCCAGAAGATGAAGACCCAGAGCCTATTGATATCATTGCTGTGAAAGAGGTCAGCAGCAACAGAATCAAGGTCAAGCAGGAACAGGAGGAGGCAGAGGAGGAGCCCAAGTACTTTCTGGGATTTTGCCCCTCCTCCCAGTTTATCAGAGACACAGCAGAGCAGGTGATTGTAATTCAATCACTGAATCAATCTGTTCTGTTCTTACTACTTCAGTCTGCAGGAGATCCGTTTCAACTCTGCTAATAACTTCTTTATTTAATAGTTCACCTCTCTTTCACTCATCATCTCTCATTCTCAGATTGGTGTGAGTTTCCAGCCAGTGGAAGTGGAGAGGAATGTCTTCGCTCCAGTAGTGGAAGCCATGATTCTCAAGGTATTTTGGGACAATGGTACTTTTCTGCCTAAGCTGTGCATTCATTCTGGTCTAAATGTGTAATTCTGAGCAACTACAGTAGAGTGGAGTGAAGATTATACAGCACCACTTCTGTCTAAAAGGGCTGCTAATAAAAAGAAGTAAATAATTACTTCTCTATCATTTTTTGTTGAAAATGTATTGAACAATGCTATTGTAGGCAATGAGAACCAAAAAATCATTCTGACAAGTATGTTGAGGACAAAGTAGCTAATTAACAAAAACACTAAAAATAGTCGCAAATGGTTGTTTTTTTTTTTTTCCCCCCGACTTTTGCACAGCATGAATAAACTTCAAACTATATGGAATGGTTTAGCGAGTGAAGAAATAAAAAAATGCAGTGATTATACACTTAACAAAATGAAGATAAATCAGAAACCAGGTACTATTCAAGTATTTATTTCATGTAATATTGGATCATATTGATGAGAATAACTAAACAAACAACAATATATAGTAATAACAAAAATAACAGTCTGTTTTTGCGGAAATAATGTCAATATTTAGTGTGGCCACCCTTTACTTTGATTACAGCATTTAACCTTTCAGGCACAGTGTTCACATATTTTTTAATTTCTTCACTGGGGCTTTCAAATTTGGTATGCTGGCTCACTACTATGAGTGCTGGGCTGAATTTGTGTGTGAGTGACCTTGACCTACCTTTCAAGGTCACAGAGGCAAAACAGCATATTAGGTTTCCGGACATTTACTTGCCGCGCGCTGAAGCTGGGGCTTTCAAACTTGGTATGCTTTTTCTATATTGGCGTGTTATGAAATGGTCCTTTCTGCAGGAGTGTCTGTACCCCTGTGGTCTATTTTTGTATTTAGTATTTTATTGAGGGAAAAAATTCTACGTTTTAGAAATGAAATCTTAATGTGTGTCTGTACAGGCAACAGACACAAAAATCAATGATGGCTTATGCTGTATTAGATTGAACTTGTCCAATCACCACATGTACGACAAGACCATTGTTAGGCAACATGTGACCTTGATGTGGCCTTCATGCTTATATTCTATATATATGGTTTTTCTTGCTTGAATTTTGTGCAAAAAGGAAAGAAGTGCATTTGATTAATGATCAGTCATAGTGCACATCCATGTTGTTCAGTTAAATGACAGGAAGCTATAGGTCCAAACACTCAGAAGAGGCACACAGTTTGGAAAAGGCAGTCACCTTAAATTTTTCTCTGAAGTAAAAACTTATATTTTAGAAAAGCTGCTGTATAATGAACAGTGTGTGGTACTCACTGAGGGACAGTGTGTTATAATGTGTTTTAATTTGTATTAAACCCTTTGTTTCTAGGCAACACAACAGTTTGCCAGTGAGATACTGAGAGAATCATTAGCTAATGCCTATGAGAGGTCTCCTCAAAACAGGTGTGTTTACCTTTAAAATCATCTTTTGTGTGTTTATGAATCTCCGTATCATCAAATATTATTTATTTATTAATGTCCATTCCTGGTTTCTTACAAATATTTCTGAAGGATTTTATTCCTTCCTGGGTCTCCTGGGTTTAATGTTCCATGAACACAGGATAAGCTCTTGACCTGTTCAGCCATTCAAGAAGGTTAAACGGATTTGGGTGTCAGTATTAATAATTTCACTGTATGCTTAAAAGTTGGCCCCCATCCTTCGTCAGACTGTTGTTGCAATGTTTGAATAAACTTGTGCAGGATCACTCTGTATGCTTCTGTATAAAGAGTTCCTTTTAGTGGAATTAAGGAGCCTGAGCATGTCCCAGGATAACCGAAAAATGAAGTCCATGAGGACATGGTTTTGGAGTGGATGAATCAAGTAACCTACACAGAGCCCTGTGCTCACCCCCATTAAATACGTTTAGGATGAATGAAACCCAACTTAATACCCACTTTGCTGTGTTGGGTCACAAATTCTCTCTGTCTCGGTAGGGGATTCAAACCCCAATACCACCCAGCTGCCTTTGTTGTGCTGTGGAGTCAGGCCCTTAACCCTCAACTGTATAAATGAGATAAAATATAAGTTGCTCTGGAAAAGGGCTATATGTAAAAATGGCTAATTGGTTTGCTATTGGGTAAATTCATTATATATTCATTTATAACCGGTGAGTGTACATGTAAAACTCCTTTTGTTGTTTTGTTCATAATCATACGAAAAACAATCATTATAAATAAAATTGCAAGCAAATATCAGAATGAGAGGAAGTATGCCTTGTTAGCTTTTTCGACTGGCTAGCAGCAAGTCGAGGCCATGCTGAGTGAAGTCTTAACTGTTAGCATCTGCACATTATGTGCAGCCGTTTTCTTTGTTTATAAATATTTATTTATTAATGAAAATTATATGCACAGGTACAGTCATGTTTGAAACCTGCAGCCTCCCTGTTACCTTCTACAATAATTTTAGCTGCAGACATGACTGAATACACATGGTGTGATACATATTGAATTTATCCGGCCATGCAGTTGCAGTGTGCGGTCAAAATCTCTGTCAGTTTTTCTCACAACCCAAGGGCTTAAAGGGTGGCACTTACTCATTGGAAATGATTTACTTGTGAACAAAAACTTCTACAGTTCCCAAATATTGTAAATAAATCGCCTTTCTATGGCTGTAACCACGTTCAAACACTGAACATTTAATGTTGATTTTCACTGGACTGGACTCGCGCTGAGCCACACACAGATCAGGCCTACACAGCAGCATCGCCATTTGCATGTTAATGTTAAAGTAAAAAGGAGAACTTACCCGACCCATGAGAAGAACCCTTTCATTTAGGCAAGATGTGCTGTTATTTCTTGCACCCCTCCACTGACAAAATTGTTGTATTACTCTAAAGGTCTGTTGGCCTTCCTCTGCTCAGTTGAAACGACGTTCGCAGTTAGTACTAGGTAGCTCACAATATCTGCAAACTGTGCACTTGGCCAAAGCTTAATTTTGTCCGATAACTCTATCTTCTGAAGGCTGTAAGGGTCTATTCCATCACATGAAGCTATTTTGTCACTGTATATCTGCTGTGTAGCGACAGGTACTGTGTGAAAATACTGCGAGAGCCATTGCGTTTGTCTGCGTCTGTAGTGGTAAACTTATTTTGTGTCTTCCATCATGGCAGACAGACTGCGTAACCATGTGACCATATTGCAATCCGTCTATTCCCTCTCTACTGTAACACACAGTAGAGTTGTGTATCATAATAGGAATCTTAAGAAGATGTGAGAGGGAGATGGTGGGGTGTGTGGAAAGAGTGTGTGTGTGTGTGTGTGTGTGTGTGTGTGAGAGAGATTTTAACAGACGTTAAAGAGAAGTTAACAGACATGAGCTACTCTGTGTTTCAGGTAGCAAGTTTAAGGATGAGGCTGAGTATTTGATCAGCATTCTGTCTCATCTCATTCCTGGCAGGTTTAAACATGAGTTTTATTTAGCTATTTAGTACATGAGCCTGCTACTACATGCACTGCTACTACCACCACCATGTTTCACAGATGGAATAAGGTTCTTATGCTGAAATGCTGTCTTTTCCTTTTTCCAAACATAACGCTTTGTATTTAAACCAAATTTTTCTATTTTGGTCTCTGCTGTCCACTAAATTTTTTCAGTAGCCTTCTAGCTTGCCCACGTGATCTCTAGCAAACTTTAGACAGACTGAGATGCTCAAAATCCCACAGATCAGAAAAAACGACAACTGATTAAGATGAGAAAGCAGAAAAAATGCAGTTCAATTGGTCACATTCATATGTTATCATGAATAAAATACATAGGAGACCACTAGAAGGCTTTATTAAAAGCAAAAATATCAAGAGGAATTCCAAGAATATACTGGTTTGGCAAAATGCAGAAGAGGTCAAACCAGCAGAATACAGATGACAGTGGCAGGATATAACTGCATCATCCAACCTCACTGTGGAAGAAACCTGAGCAGGAGAAGGGCAGCACTGTTCTTTTTATCGAGCAGTGACTTTCTTCTCACAGCCCTGCCATGCAGCCTATTTTTGTTTGGTGTTTCACTGATGGTGGACTCATGAAGATGTGAACAGGGTTTTTGTGGTTTAGAAGTTAGCCTGGGTTCCTTTGAAAGTTTGTGAACGTGTATGAAAATTGTTAGTATTTATGCAGAAATATAGAAAATTTTAATAGGGTTCACAAACTTTCAAGCATCACTCGTATGTGTTTTAACATCCAAGGGCAGTGGTTTCTTAGTGGTTAAGGCGATGGGTTACTGATCCGAAGGTCAGCGGTTCAATCCCCACTATCACCACTGCTGGGCCCTTGAGCAAGGCCCTTAACCCTCAATTGCTCAGTTGTATAAAATGATAACTGCAAGTCGCTCTGGATAAGAGCATCTGATAAATGCTGCAAATGTAAGTTTAAGTTTGATTCAGAGTTCCAGAGTAGTGTTATATTCCTGAAAACAAAATCAAGGATACTCTATAAAAATTATCCTCAAACACACTTTTATATGATACAGAATTCATTCAATAGTTATTTTCATTCAAATAGCTACAGAACCTCAGTTGGTGTCACCACTTGTATCAAAGAAGGTGAAATTTATGCTTTTAAAAAGTTTATAAATTGTTGTTTTAAATGTGTAGAAATTAAATGTACTATCTTTTTACATGACAAGCAGTGATTTTAAAACAATCTGACTAATTAATAGAGCAATAAATATAGTATATTCAGACATATTCAATAAAACCTTGATTTTTTTTTTTTTTAGACCTCTGTATTTTAAAAGCTGTTATTTAATGATTTAAACCATGTTCCCAACAGATATCAATCATAATTTCTCTTTAATTTTACTTTTAAGAGTTCCTAGAGAAATCTCAGGCATGAATATACACCAGGCTGTCAGTTCGATACCCACCTGCGATTTCCTCACCAACAGGTACAGTTGCATACCTTAATTTATAGCTTTTTTTGTGGAATAGACATGTTAATGTGTTCATTTTATGATTTTAAATAGTATAAACTAAATGCATTTGGTTAAATGTCTGTCAGTGGCTTGTAAATACGTAAAGTTTTTTATTGTTGAAGTGGTCATTGTGTACTTGATGCAGCATGCCGTTTTGTTTTATTTTTTATTCTAATAATGCAGCGGAACCCCATAGGCATGGAAGATGACTTGGAAGGTTATCCCGTGTCCGTGCACACACAGGAGACCAAATAATGCTGCCGTGTCACCAATAAATAAATTTATTTTTTATTAATTGCAAAAATGAAACCCAAAAAAATCGAGGCTCATACACCACCACTCAGACTAACATAGAATAAAAAAAACACACTAACTCAGGTAGGCTGGAAAATTTTCAGCGAATGAAACACCAAACATTAACGGAAACGCGGAACATGAACTCATCAAACTAACAAGATTGGTGATAAAAATATACACAAAAATCAGTGAGCGAAAGGAGTTGAAAAGAAAAATTGGTGTTTACCTGTCCTTTTTTCACTCCAGAATGTCGTCGGGGAAACACAGGAGATTTTATCCATCCATCTATCTATCTCCTCCCTCCTCCCTAAAGGAGCCTCACCACTTTTAAAACACCAGGCTCGGATGCCCATCAATAGACATATCTATCAGGAGATCCATATTTAGGAAATAAATAAATCTATATATTAAATATCGGTATTAAATTTTGGAAAATAAATCAGTGTTGTTGTTTTTTCATTCGTGGTAGGTACATGGGCTTCTTGCTGAAGAATGGTGGCCATGCAAGCTGAAAGTGGAATTGGACTGCCAGTTCAGCCACACACTCCGATGCACAGATTAGTGACATGACTTCTGCCACGTTAAGTGTGTAATGTATGGAGGATGACCATTCAGACTCTTATGAATAGCAGAGGTACAAACTGAAGATGTGTTTGGATGGAGAAAACCTATCATGTTGAACTCTGTGATGGCTTAACATCAGAACAACTGTCGAGTTTCACAAGATACAGGATTTCTACAAGATGCAGTATCTGGACCTATTAAAGCCATATTTCTCTGTTTCAGTATTTTGTTTGGCTTCCATCATTATGAGAGCATCACAATCAGACCTGTATTGGATTTGGTAACACTATCACACACGACCCGTGTGACTGTGTCTCTGCCTGCCAGACTGTTAGATCAATACACACATCTGGATTACATATGTATACAACGAGGCAAAAACAAAAAAGTGTGAATTGGGTAGACTGAGCAGATGCAGTGGATATGCACTCCGTGGGCCTGTGTACGTCTGTTAGTTACTCTTCACTCATCTTCATTTCACTGTTTTCAGTAATAAAGGACTTTCAGTGCATTTCTGGGTAGAGACTGTAGTTCTGCTGCTGTTCCAGAATGGTTATGGTCACAACATCGTCGATGTGTATTCACTGGGCTTAATGTGTAGGTTATTGTTGTTGTAGATCCTCCAGTTCCTGAGAACTCCAGAATAGCTGATGTTGGAGTGTAGGTGGAAGAATGCTGCTCAGGTGTGTATTGTTTGTTTCCTGTGGTCTGTAAAGCCTTCACCATCTTAGACGTGTAAGATATTTCCAGGATATGTTTGTGAGCATGTATTGGTTTTGTTATGAAGATGGCTGGTGCTTGATGTAGAGATGCTGAAGCTCTTGATATTCCGGTGATGTTCCTCACACTCTGCCTGCATTGTTTTCAAACACACCTTATCAGACTTGTTTGTTACTAAGCCATGTTTAAGCGGAATCATCTCTTAAGATGGAACAAAGCTAAATTATCCAGCTGTCGTCTTTCTATAATCAGGATGGATTAAGAGTTGTGTGTTCAGGAGGTGTTGAAGTTTGGAAGAGTGTTTGTAGAAGAATATTCAGCAAAACGTAATTATAGAACTGGTTTAACTACTAATGAACAATTAATAAATTAACCTGGTGCTTTCTCTTGGCCTTTAGACTAGAATTTTAAACTAAGCTCTTAGTCATCATTAGGATTTTTTTTTTGAACATGTGATACAGGTATTACTGGTGGTACAGGAATTGCAGGTGATACAGGTATTATAAGTGACACAGGTATTGCAGGTGATACAGGTGAGTGCAAATATGCAACAAAATGAAGAAGAAAAAATAAAACAAATGAAGTGAGTAGGTAAAGATGATCCCATTTCAGAACTTTGCGCCTCTCTTTGTAAATGTGATTAAATATTTGCTATGGACCTGCATACCTACCCGTCTTTAGAACTACCTCCAGTCTCTCATATTCATTAAAAAGGTTATTTTTTCCCCCACCCTGATTGTCTTAGTTGTAATATTCACCCCAACACTCTTCATTCCAATGTTTTTTTCCTGATTTGATTGCCCAGTCTTTGCTTATTCCTTGAGGTGTATACTTCAACCATCATGTTGAAATTGTTACCTTTGGCTCTTTTCAGCTTCCTGTTGAATGTCCTGTTGCAGGATACTCTCATTTAATTTTTTTAACCTTTTTTGCACTCTACTATATCATCTTTACATTTTGATCAGTGTAGAAATAATGAACCAGCAGTGTGTGTGTTCGTAATCATAAATGTGTCTCATTGTTTGTGTAGGTGCCAAGATTCATTTGCTATGTGACGGTTGTATAATTTGTGTTCTCACGTGCTTCTGCACAAACAGACTTAACTAAACAGTCGTCACTTGTTTAACCAAACGTAATGTATTGTAGGCGTACATAATCTTTTATATTTTGCTTCGTAATGTAAATAAAATAAAATGATGACTATTCTTGTATTAAAATGGTGGGAACGCCACTAAAACTTTTTGAATAGAATTGTTTTCTATCACAGTTGCAGTGTTACTGAGATGCTGTATACAATGTGTTGGTGTTGTCTCCTCAATGCCTCTCTCTTTATACCCTGGTCAGCCAAAAAAAGTTAAATTCAGAGACCAGGTCAACATCGACCAGGTCAACATCGTGAACTCTCTGCCATGTTCCTCAAAACGTTCCCGAGAACTGTTGCAGGGTGCTAGTGCTGTAGAGAGTGCCGCTGTCATATTTAGGTCGATAGTATGTGTCAAAATAAAATCCAGGAATGCCAAGATGTAAAGTCTCCCAGCAGAACATTGCACGGGGCATCATGCATGGCATGTTTTCTTCCCATAGTGCATCCAGGTTCCATCTCTTCCTCAGCATGTAAAAGAAAATGTGATTTTTTTTTTTTTTTTTTTTTTTTTTTTTTTTTTTTTTTTTTTTTTTTTTTCCCCAGCCCAAACCTCCTTCTCCCGTTGCTCCGTGGTCCAGCTGTGATACTCGCGTGCCTACTGTAAGTGTTCTTGGTGGTGAACGGGTCAGCATGTGCACTCTGACTGGTCTCTTGCTGCATAGCCCCATATGTTACAGCAGCTATAGTGCCACAGTAGCTCTTTTGTGGGATCAGACTAAACAGACTAGCCTTTGCTCCTCAGACTCATCAGTGAGTTTACACAGCGAATTATGCTGCAGGTTCTGATGCACTGTGTGCTCTGACACCTTTCCTAAAACCACCTTTAATATTATTAACCACTGCATACCAGGAACACCACACAAGTACTGCTGTTTTGGAGGTAGATCCTGCTGTTTAGCCGTCACACTTTGGCCCTTGTCAGACTAAATCAGATTCTTCCATTTGCCCGTTTTTCCTGCATGCAGCACATCAACTTTGAGAACTTTGTGCAATATTCTCCACCCCATGATAGGTACAATTTTTGAGTTAATTCACCTGTTCCACTGACCACGACTGATCTTTGTTTGCTCTTTAGTTTTTTGAATGTTTGTTCTGTCATCAGATTTTTTTCACTCTGAAAAAAACAAGATCAGAAGGTTCATGAGGGGTTCAATCATGTCAGGTTTGGGGTCAGTTTTCTACTTAATATTTGTAGACAGAGCATTAAGTGTATAGTTTGTGAATCAGGGTGAATCTGGATTATTTAACTCCTTTAGATTTTAACAGCTTCTGTGTTATTAATACAGTTGCTGTATAATTATTCAGGATAGGAGGGATGCGCAGGTGAAGGTGAGATCTTTGTGAGTCAGTGCTTTAACTGCAGGGAAGAGATGTTCTTGGCACACACATACACACACCCACCCCTGGCATTTCTGTCTCTTTCTTACTAACATAACCACACATTTTATTATGGCACAAATATAATACTATTATAGGTTTTATTTTTGAATGGTACACTTTTTTCATTCATATAATTAACAAAATGAACAGTGGTTCTGATTTACTCAGTTGCTAAAAACGTAGTAAATGATCAGTTCATTTTGATTTAATAGTCATAGCAGAATTATAAGAAAGGAAGCAGGAGGGGATGTATTAGATGTCTCTCAGCCAATAAAATGCTCTACAAGAAGGTAAAGTGTTCTATAGTAAGCAGACATCTGCTAACTCTGACTGCCACACACACACACATCATTTATCAAGAAACATGCATATGAAACATGTTAATTCTGTCATACAGCCATAATATGGCTCTCCATGTTCAAATGCCTACTGGCACCATCATAAAAATGAGCACAATTTACCATTTTTATTGACTTCACATTTAATAACAGAGAAACTGTCCAACTGTTTATCAAAACTTTTCATCAGAACTATACAAATAATATTTTCTCAAAAAATACTGTATAAATATTCCATACAAAAAAAGCAAATGATTGTTGAACTGCATAAATTCTGTGGCCCCATGCATGAACCTGACTTTCTGATTAATAGGAGTCCGTACGAAGCCATCATCCTAAATCCATGTCGGGTTGAATGAAAAGAAATTTACAGATTAGAATTAAGTTATGCACATAGAAGATACATAAGCAGTTATAATACCACTGATCACACTTGGGGCCATACATTAGATTTACAACCACCATGATGTGTTTCATTGAGAGGAAACCTCTGGTCATGAATCCCATCAGCATCTTTGGTGACAGAATGGATCTGCGTAAAAATACGCCTGTTAAAAAATAATATACTGGAGGATCATTAAAGGGTACCTGTGGTGAATTTGTATTACTAGCTCTTAAACGATCACAGATGACATCAGTAGTTCCATCAGCAACGTCAGTGCCCCTTGTCAAGTACGTGCAAGTGCTGACACACTACTCTTACTACTAGGCATGTTGCCTTCTTCATTGGCTGTACCAGGGACGTGGGTTTTATTTGTTTTGTCCTATTGGCTGGGCTCAGTCTAAGATATCACATTACTGCCCAGTGTTGATGTGTATTGGCAGGAAAATGGCAGAGTGCAAAGCACAGGCAACACTGAAAAGATTTCCTTTCGGACGCAATTCAGTAGTCTGCAAAGATCACTTTGAGCTTTTACGTCTACAACCGGATGCTGTTCCTACAGAATTCTTTCATAAAAAGTCAAAGGATGGTAACGGACGGGAGCAGTGCCACACCAAAAGGAACCAGTAAAAGTTAAGAGCCTTTAGAATGAGGGGAGTTTTATCACCTAAAATGTTGCTCGCTGCTTGTTTACTTTCGCTGGACAACCTGGCCCAATGAGTTCACGTCCCTTCCGGGAAAAAATGGTTCCGCATTGGTTCAGGTCTCGCTAGTAATCCACGGGATAAAATTACCCAGTTTTGTGCCTTTTATGGTCATTTATGTTAAAATAAGCTCTGTGTCACTTAAACCTATTACATTACAGACAAATTATGTTGTAAGGATGACCAATACCGCTACTCTTTAATGCTTGTGGAGACTCTTGTGAAGATGTAACTGTATATTTCATCAGAAGGCCTGGTTGCTTCTGCCAGGAGGTTTAGACTTAGCCATAGATGAGGCTTCTAACTAGATGACGACCAAAGCAACCAAAATGATTAAACAAAATCACTGTTTTAATTTGAACACTAATGAAAACCTCTGATCAGAACTCACTCAATCATTCATTCATTCACTGAACCACTTAATCCTATTAGGGTCACGCATGATCTCAGCCAACTCTGATCGAAAGTGGGGTACACCCTGAACAGCTTGCCAGACCATCGCACGGCAACACACACACCCTCACACCAAGGGCAATTTGGAACAGCCGATTAGCCTACTGTGCATGTATTTGGACTGTGTGAGGAAACCGAAGTACCCAGATGAAACCTTCCACATTTCAAAGGTAAATGGTTAAAGATCAAGTTATTGTTTAAAGTGTGCAAATGATGATGAATAAAAACTATTGAATGAAGTTTCATGTGGGCAAATTATAATTAGATTTTCTTTAACCTTTTTTCATTTGATGCGTGGGAGGTTTGGGTCATCCTGTACTGTTAAATATTATAGGAAGAGACTCAGTGCTGATATTCTCTCCTGTATAAGCACCAAAAAATATTCATTACGCAGTGATTTATTACCAATTTTGTAGAAAAAAATTGCACTACCTGAAACTATAATTAGAAAAAAAGATTTTAAGCAAAAGCCTCTGTGGTTAAGATCAGAATATTATGTACTATGTGTTATTATACAGTATTTTTAATTACTCATTTTCATGAAGGATGCCAATAATTATGGATTGTACTGTCTATCAAAATCCTGGAGACTTACATGAAACAAACATTAATTTTAGAAATGTATTCTCTTGCATAGATTTCACATCTGGTGGCATTAACCCTGCGTTCCTCCATGGTTCATGCAATTGCAGTACAGAAAACCATCGGTCACTTTCAGATTATCCTTCAAATCTTTAACAGCACTGCCGATTCCGCCTGGTAAAGCTTCCCGCTGTAGCTTAATGAATATCCCCGATAAGCAGATTTGGTTTCTTGGGTAACTGGTCCGGGTCATATGTTGAAGATTCGTGATCGACTCTGGAACACAGCGGATGGGTTCGGAGATAACTTGGTTCTCACCAGCTGCTCCTATGAGACAACAATGGGAGGCATCAACTTCTTGTTACCACAAATAATGATCACTCAAGTCTGGACTCTGGTTTTTCCTTAAGTTCAATGAAGTGAATCTCTCTCAGCAGATCTTACCCTTTTGAAGCATTTGAGCATTTCAACTTTTCAAAAATTCATTTTCACTTTTATTTCTTTAATGTTCATAAATTCAGGATCAAAAATTCAAGTGTGGCGGTATTGTAATGGTGGTGTAGTGGTTAGCACGTCCACCTCAAAGCAAGAAGGTCCTGGGTTCAAGTCCTGGCCTTAGCGAGGGCTTTTCTGTGTGGAGTTTGCATGTTCTCCCCGTACATGTGTGGGTTTCCTCCAGGTACTCTGGTTTCCTCCCACAGTCCACAAACATGCACATTAGGCTAATTTGCTGTTCCGAATTTCCCCTAGGTGTGTGTGTGGGAGTATGTGTGTGGTGCCCTGCTATGGATTGGCAAGTAGTTCAGGATGTGCCCAGTGTCAGCAGAGATAGGCTCCAGCTTCCCCGCGACCCTAACAGGGTTAAACGGTGCCACAAATGACTGAATGAATGAATATAAATTAATACACACTAATATGATTTCTGTTAAGGTGTGTTTATGGACTTTTTAATTTCTTTAAGATGTGCCCTTTTCTGGTAACCGTTACCCACTAGGTGCCCTTTTGAATAAATACCCTCTATGAACACCAATTTATGGGTTTTACTCTATCGTTCATCTACTGCTAGCAGCATGGCTCATAACAACATGATACTTAAACATCGCCAGAACAATCTAAAGGGTCTACCTCAGTGTTTAGTGTTTGTGTGGATGGATACAGAGCCCTTTTATTCAGCTGCGCATACAGAATGACCTGCAGCTTAGAAATATAAGCCCAAACCCTCTTACATACTCATGCTTTTATTCTCTTATAATCTTGCACTCTGTTCTCTCCTGCCTACTGCTCTCTCATAAACACATATTGTATCTTCTATACACATACAGTTAATCTAATCTTCTTCACTTTGTTCTCTTCCTCAAGGCTTCTAATCTTTAAAGCAGAAGAAATGCATCATGGCAGAGCAGCATACATAGATTATAAAGGATGGAGAAAAAAAATACCATCTGGATAACTAACATTCGACACAACGTTGTGAGGAAATACCTTAAAACTAACTGAGAAAATGTTTGGAGAGGACGGGCACACTCAAAAGTCAGTTCATTATCCTGCATGGACTCATAATGAGGGCCCTTAAAGATTCCATTCAGTTCCCAGGTATATTAAATAAAGATGAAATACAGTGGTATCTCTTGGAAATAAAAATGGAATCGTCCAGTGTCTTTCAGAAGCCATTTGGTTCCTCCTGTACGAGAGTGTTAATGACCCCTGCACCGGACGCCATGATATTAATAACATCACCATCTTTTTTATCATCATCTTCCTCCGCTCGCTGGGGTCGGGTTGCGGGGGAAGCAGCCTAAGCAGTGAGGACCATATGTCCCTCTCCCGAGCCAGTTTTTTATTTCTTTTGAAATCGTATCCCTTCTTCTGTTTCATAACACTTAATCTCAGACTTTTCCACTTTCTACCAATCGGTGTTGCGCTGCCAAGCTTTTACACATGCACAAGATCGTTCCTCCAGTCACGCCATCCTGTTATTGTTATAGTTATTGTTAACAGATACAGAACCAATACAAGATGTAGAACAGGTGGATAAGAGATACTAAGCCCATGAGCTGTGGTGGTTTCACCAGGAAACCTTTATATTCATCCAAAATGAACTGATAATGGAGGATGAAACACAGACAGGATCTTCACTAGTGAATAGGGAACTTTATGAGACTCAAAGTAAGTTTATTATGAGGTTACGTTTAGGAAACCCAGTAAGGTTGACACATCACCAATTAAAGAACAGACTTATGAAACTGAAACCCAAAAAACTGTCTCTAGGTGTGAGTGTGAGTGTGAATGGTTGTATGTGTGTGTTTTCCTGCAATGGACTGGCGAGCTCTTCAGGGTGCTCCCCACCTTCGCCCAGTGTCGGCTGAGACAGGCTCCAGCCTCCCCGCAACCCTAATAGGATTAAGAAGTCCAGCAAATGAGTGAGTAAGAAAATTTTAAAGGTTTTCCAAAGCAAAAACAGCTGTATTATGTTTTGAATAGGCCAGTTTTAGGGTCCTTGATGAACATAATCATGCAACTCAGTGAAGTATAATAGCTAATCAGTGTCACAATGCATGCGGACACCAGACAGACTCCGTACAACCATGAAAAATCAACTTCTTGGTTTCTTAAGTATGGTGCTCTGCTCGCACAGGCCTTCATCCTGATAGTACTGAGTAGAAAACAAGCGTTTCGTTAGAATAAAATCAATATTTAGAGTTAGTCCATAACCTGTCTTTTTTTTTTTTTGTATTCAGAGGATGAAATCTGGTTTATACGGTAGGTGGAGAAAAGAATGCAGGGAGAACACTAGCACAGGGATTTGAACTCTAGGACAGACACAGCAGGGGATAATGAAGTGCTGCAACACTGTGTGACTCAGCTGGATCATTAGATTAGGAATTTAATCAGGAAGAACAAATATGTGTTAAATCAGGCATGAAATTAACATCATGGACACCCATTAACGACACTGTACTCTGACTTACCTCCGGTCTGTAACTGTGCTCAGGTCTGCCTGCCGTCTCTGTCATGATGGGGGATGTGTGTGTGGTCATATCTGACACACTGATATCTGCATGTCTGTGTGCATCAGCACTGAATGCAGCCTGGTAGCTGGTCTCTGGTGGAGGATCGCTGGTAGCTGCTCCCAGGAATGTAGACCTTTTCTGAATGAGCTTCGATGGCTGCACCCCTGCCCAGGGCTTGAACTCCTCTCTGAATCCAGACAGGAATTAAACATTACCAATTTCAACAGCAGTTCCCATTCATTCATTCATTCCTACAAGGGTCGCAGCTGACTCTGGACGAGGGCGGGGTACACCTTGAACAGCTCGCCAGTCCATCGCAGGGCTAACACACACAACCTTTCACACTCGCACTCACACCTAGGGGCAAGTTGGAACAGCCAATTAGCCCAGTGCGCATGTCTTTGGACTGTGGGAGGAAACCAGAGGACCTGGAGGAAACCCACACATGTATGGGGAGAACATGCAAACTCCATGCAGAAACACCCTCGCCGAGCCCAGGACAGAAACCCAGGACCTTCGTGCTGTGAGGTGGTTGTGCTAACCTTTAATCCGATTCCCATATTTTTCTTTATTGGTTACACCAGGCTTTTCTCACAGCATTTTTTTGGTGTTGTCTGTTTTACAGGGTCTTTTTTTTCAGTCTTCTATTCAGGAGGTGAAATGTACTTTCTGATGATTGGCTTGACCAGTCTGAAACTTTTCCCCTGATGGAGTCTTTTGTTGAGGTGGCAGTGTGTTTTGAACCATTGTCTTACTAAGTAATAAAGTTCCTCCCAGTTAAAATTGTCTGTAAATTGGCAGACAGCATGTTTCTCTAGTAGACGTTTACATTCAGTGATCCAATAAATATGACTGAACCTGTTCCGCAGGACCAAGCCGTGACACAACCTCCACCACATTGCACAGATGTGCTTGCATGTTTTGTATCATGAACCCTTCTTCAAACAAACTTTGGCCTTTCCATCAGTTTGGTACGAGTCCATCTTTATCTACATCTCATGAATCCAAAACTTTGATCCAGACCTGTTGTGGCTCATCCCTGTATTTAATTTTATTTTTATGTTTTGCAAATTCCAGTCTAGATTTCTGATTTTTTTTTTTTTTTTTTTTCGGCGGATGAGGGGTTTATATCTTACAGTATGGTCTCTATATTGTTGTTCATTAACTTTCCTTAGAGTTCTTTATCATGTTAATGACTGTTGCTTTGGGCTTTTTTCTTTGCTTGTTGGTCATCACTGGTTCAATGCCTGGTGCTCAGTACACCAGTGTTTTCCTTCTTTTTAAGGAAGAAAGGCTATGCACAATGTATTTTTAATACCTCTGTCAGAATTTTTGTCCCAAAACTGTCAGTTTGGAATGCGTTTCTCCCATACACAGCTCTCTGATCTTCAAATCGAGCAACGCTTCTTAACTACACATCCATTCATCACAGGTGAAAGCCAAAGATACCAGAGTAAATAGCCAGAGCTACTTAATAATTTTTCGGTAATCTTATACGAAACACCTGGAAACACCTGTCATTTCCATGTTCCAATACTTTCGCTCACTTGAAAATGGGTGGTTTATTATAAACTATGTTCTTTCACATAGATGTAAATAACAGTAAAAATGTGAAATGTGAGTGTGAATCTGAATGTTTTTGTGTGTGTTGGATTAGCGAGCTGTTCAGGCTTTACCCCACCCTCACCCTGAATCGGCTGAGACCCAAGTAGGAGTCAGAGGTGCGGGAATTGGCACCACAGAGCTTATGCCCCTCCCTGGTTGGTGGTGGTCGTGTGATATGGAAGGCAATATTTAAAGGTTATTAGGGGGAGAGGGGGGGGTTATATTATAACTCCCGTGAAAAGGAAAAAGCATCGTTTTTGAATGCCAAGAAGTGTCCGTCTGTTCATCCCTCTGGCTTATGTGTACTTGTGGTGATGTCGCTTGCCGGTATATAACCACTGTAATGGGAATGAATGTCTTCTTCTACTCTATTTTACCCTCAATACTGTTACTTGTTTCAAGCCATAAAATAAATTACACTTTTTAATAAAATAAAATCTTTTTTAATAAACAGACTTCTATGTGCCATATGCAGCAGGTATGTGGGTTTTGTTGTTTTTAGCTGGCAAAATAAACTATTACTGCCGCTCAATGCATTACTCATTTGAACAGTAAGGCTGAGAGCTCAGCCATTTGGCAGTGTGCATCAACCTGGGCATGAATAAAGTGATAGTAGCACTGTGCTACACCTTGCTGCTGTGCTACACCTTGCTGCTGTGCTACGTTCACCCTTTCACCTACAACATTTTTGCTATTTCATCTATTAATACAGCTCATAGAATTTGCTTTGACCAATGATGTGATCAAGCTGAAATTCAGTGAATAAATACATTTTAGTGTTTCTAAAATCAGACTGTAACATCTGAACGTCATACACCAATCAGCCATAACATTACAAACATTATGACCACTGACGGTGAAGTAAATAGCATGAAACGGCAGGTCAAGTAGGGTATTCCAAGAATATAGAGGCAAGTATCTACCAAAGGTGGTCAAAGGAAGGACAACCGTTGAACTGGCAAGAGTGTCATGGATCCCCAAGGCGAGTACATCTGGTCTGATCCCAAAGAAGAGGTACTGTAGCACAAATTGCTGAAACTATAAATGCTGGATATGATAGTGTATGGGACTGCCTATCTGCAGACCAGACAGGTGTTGTTAATGTTATGGCTGATCAGAGAAATTCTACAACAGTGGCATGCAAAAAGATGGTCTAGTTAAATAATTAGACTCCCTTACAGGAGGAACTAGCAGAACAACTCGTGTATAAGATTAGTACAGGGATGCAGATTTATGTGGCCGCAGTGAGAACAGCAGAGAGAAATGGAAAGCCGGTGGAAATGGACCACATCAGCACTGAGATTATAGGTAATATGTGGCTTAATCGCCTGTTTTAACCGCCCGGTAATGTTCACTGAGGACATTCCAGCTGCGTTTGCATTAACATGCACTGATTAGATTTGATGTTGTAAGCATTAGTAAGCAGTCTGGAGTAGGATCGGATGTTTGAGTGTTAGATCGGCTCTCTCTGCTCCCATGGTTTATGACGAGTGAATAACTGGCACAGTTTAGTAACCCACAGCCCATCACAAGTTTTATAAAACATTAATGAGTCTAATAAGGCTGTTACATTTTAGCACTGCAATGCAACACCCAAGAAAATACATTTCGCCCTAAATTCTTTAACCTGTTCGTCGTTTCTCATGGGCGGCACGGTGGTGTAGTGGTTAGCACGTCCGCCTCACAGTAACAAGGTCCTGGGTTTAAGTCCTGGGTTCAGCGAGCGCATTTCTGTGTGGACTTTGCACATGTTCTCCCGTGCTTGTGTGGGTTTCCTCCGGGTACTCCAGTTTCCTCCCACAGTCCAAAGACATGTACATTAGGCTAAGTGGCTGTTCCAATTTGCCCCTGGGTGTGAGTGTTGCCCTGATTGGTTGGAGAGGGGTTCAGTGCCCCGCCTTCGCCCAGAGTCGGCTGAGATGGGCTCCGGCCTCCAGACTCCAGTAGGATCAAGCGGTTTGAAAGAATGAATGTATGAATATTTCTCATTTGAAGTTGATCTCCTCCGCTGTGCTCATTCTGCATCTCTAGCCTGTTGTACAGGTGACAGGTGTGAGTTCACCCCCGGGGTGTTACCTGTACGAACTCGTGCTGGCCCCCTCTCTCTCCGCGGGTCTCCTCCTCCCCGCGCGCTCCTCCGGCTGGTCCTGCCGTACTCCGTTACTGATCCATGGGAAGTTGTTCTTTTTTGGAATGGGCCATGGTTTGTAGTCTTGTTTGTACTGGGTCAGGCTGGGGAACGGTGCGTGCTCGCGCGGGCTGGGATTCGGGTCCGCGCGCCGGCGGCTCCCTCGGTTTCCTCCGCCGGAAGAGTCTCCGCGCTGCGCGGTGAAGTGATCGCGCTCCGGCGCTCTGTCGGCGCTAACGGTTCCTGTGACTGAGCGGATCTCCTGGTCCGGGACATCAGAGTAGTTCTGCAGGGTCAGTGGAACGGACAGGTCCGATTTGTCAAACTGGTTCCAGAACTGCGCCAGACAGCACACCCGACTAATGCACGGCCAAGCCATCAGATCAGAGTCCACTACAGGACCGCGACCATCCAGACCAAGCACAGGATCCAGAAGGGACTCGATCACATCCAGGACGGTGTGGTTGGAGCGCCTGATGATGATGATGATGATGGGAGTAAACGCACCCCTGACGCGCTCCTCTCACGTGCTCCTGATTTCCCATCGACGCAAAAAAAATAAAATAAAAAAAACCCAACACACGGCCTCAAAAAGCAGGAGATCCCACTGTGGAGCACCACTCACTTTCAGTGTCTCCCTCAATCATCATTTCGCGATAAGAACGAAAATGTGACATCCGGTCTGTTACTCACCAATCAAAACACTTCCTGTCGGTCACAACTTCATGAAGAAGGATATTCAGTTATCTACTGACAGGAAAATTGTAAGGAGCACAATCACCATCATCATCATCATCATTTGCCGACTCGCTTATACGGTGGCGGGGAGGCTGGAGCCTATCTCAGCCGACTGTGGGCGAGGGCGAGATACACCCTGCACAGCTCTCCAGTCCATCACACGGCAACACACACAACCATTCACATTTACACTCACTCTCACTCACTAACAGCCAGTTAGCCTAATGTGCATGTCTTTGGACTGTGGTGGGAGAAAACTAGAGTACCTGAAGGAAGCCCACACAAGCATGAGGAGAACATGCAAACTCCAGAGAGAAACGCCCTCACCAAGCCCGGGACTCAAACCCTGTACTTTCTTGCTTGAGACAGATGTGCTCCAATCATCTAAAGTTGATAAGAATAACTAAAATCCAGTGTCCATGAATGAACTTTAATGTTGACTTTTATATCAAAAGATTTTAAATCATTTAGGGCAGAAAGTTTAAAGAGAAAAAGTTACAAATACATTAAAGAATTACATGGTTCATTACACCTGGAAAACATTGATTTATTTAGCTCCTTCCACTAATGAAGAGCTGCATAGCAAAGGTTTGCAACTGTGTGTTAAAAAAGAAATGGTTCAGATGATAATAATAATAATAATAATAATAATAATAATAATAATAATAATAATAGTAATCTGCGATGGCCTGGTGAGCTGTCCAGGGTGTACTCTGTCCTTGCCCAGAGTCGGCTGAGACGGGCGCCAGCCTCCCCACGACCCTAATCAGGATTAAGCGCTTCAGAAAATGAATCAATCAATAGTAATAATAATAATGATAATAATAACAATAATAGTAATAATAATTACAATAATAATAATAATTGAATAAGTTTTTTGTGATAACCAGAATAATCAAGAGGACTCAGCTGAGGTCACAAGGTAATTCGTCTTTACCCTTGTTTATTCTGCATATAACTGGTTTATTATAGACTGTCTAAAACAAACTCAAGTCGCAAAATGCTGTTTTCTGGAAAAAACATATATTTACTTTGTTGATACAAGAAAAATAAACAGAATTTGTCGCGTTACATATCTAACCTACAGAGCCTTTAGGAATCAGTAGCTGAGTGTGTTTCTGAAAGTACAGTGTATGCTTTCAGCCATTTAGTTTCAGGTCATTTCTTCAAAAGCACTTGTTTACATAACTGCTTAAAATATAGAACTGTTGCTGTTCTTCCACTTTGCTGTGTGTCATTTCAAGAAGCAACAAAATGTGCATATTTTAAAGTGACTATTTTTCTGCAGGCAGAGAAGGAATCAGACAATATCAGCAGGTAGCATGATGGGTTTCACCTGTGGGTCAGTACTGGCACTATCTATGTGTTCTTTGTGTGTTTGTAGATAGTGAGAGGCCAGTGACCAGAGAGAGAACTGCGAGCAGTCATATTATGTGGTGTGGGGTGGTGTATTAAAAATCTTCAGAGTGAATAGAATGCATGGGCCACCTCTCTGAGTCTTTAGTATCCCAGACCTGAGTTCTGTTACAGGGTGATTCTTTTCTACACCCACTGTAGGTGCACATTGAAATTTGAAACAATTTTCTCATTCCTTCAATAAATAAAAAAAGGTTTGTTGACAGTCATTTTGAGAACGATAATACATCTCGCCACACAGCAACATGTGATAAGCCCTTTTTTTTTTAGGAAAGGAATAACAACTCAACAGCATCAAAGGCAACCTGTCCAGATCTCAGAGCAACTGAAAATTTAGGGTGAACATTAAAAGAAATTTGGTCCATGACAAGGATCCAACAGGAACCAGCTTTATATAGAATACTGTTTTTCATTAGTGAAGTCTGTGTCTCAAGGAATTCTATCTTGAGCTAGCAAACAAAGAGTTTGGGATCATGTCTGTGATCTGTTTATTTCAAAGTATAAAAAAGACTGGGTGAACAAATATCATGCAAGATCACGCTAAACATAATGTGCTGTGTATTTTAGGCTAATATGAGACCCGTACTGGGGAATACCTGGGGGAATCGTGGTTAACTTGACCCCGGAGTAAAAGTGATGTGGTACCCATGATGCTGATTGAGTTCAGATCATTGTTATATTTAGTAATGTAACTCATTGAAAGATATAACATCATGATTTGGAATGTACTTGTGGTTGTCTCCCTCTGCAGGAAAATATTACAGCTCACAGGTCCTCCCAGTCTTTGTTTTTTTAATTTGCAGGACAAAAGAATATTCCAAATCCAGGTTAGGAACATGTAAATTCCATAAATCATAAATATTTTATCTGGTTCGAGTCCCGGGCTTGGCGAAGGCGTTTCCATGTTCTCCCCGTACTTGCATGGGTTTCCATGGGTTGCATGAGTTTCCTCCAGGTACCCCGGTTTCCTCCCACATTCCGCAGACATGCACATTAGGTGAACATGATATTCTCAATAGACCCGAGGTGAATATTTGTGTGGGTGTGTATGTGACCTGCGATGGCCTGGCGAGCTTTTCAGGGTGTAGCCCGCCTACACCTAGAGATGGCTGTGATGGACTCTAGCCTTTTTGCAACCCTAATAAATGATAAAACGGTTCGGAAAAAATAACAAAAATGCAAAAAGATATTTAACCAGTTACCTGGTTATTTAACATGGTCTATGCAGGGTGCACTAATTGGAGTGTACTGAAGGGAAGTGATAAACATGTAGTATAGCTTATTTTAAAAATATTTCATTGTTTTTAAATCTATGTACATCTTTATATCTTATGAACATTTACCAACAATTTACTTTTTTCTGGTATCAAAAAAAAGAAACGGTAAACAAAACAGAATGATGGGCAGCACTGTGGCTTAGTGGTTAGCACGTCCGCCTGGCAGTAAGAAGGTCCTGGGTTTGATTCCCAGGTTCGGGTGTTTCTGTGTGGAGTTTGCATGTTCTCCCCATACATGTGTGGGTTTCCTCTGGGTGCTCTGGTTTCTTCCCACAGTTTAAAGACATATACAATAGGCTAACTGCCTGTTTCAAATTGTCCCTAGGTGTGAGTGTGAATGGTTATGGGTGTGTGTGTGTGTGTGTGTGTGTGTGTGTTGGCCCTGCAATGAATTGGCGAGCTGTCCAGGGTGTACCCCACCTTCGCTCAGAGTTGGCTGAGATAGACTCCAGCCTCCCGAACCGTAGTAGGATAAAGTGGTTTAGCAAATGACTGAATGAACTAAAACAGAATGATTGAGAGTGAATGAGTGTAAGAGGGTGTCCTGGAATAGGTTCTGCCCACAGGGCATCTCTGAGCAGAATAAAGCTGAAGATGACTGAAAATAAATAAACGAAGTAAATTTAAAGATATTCAGTTCTTTTCCTGGTCCAGGGATACACGTCTAAATCATCACTAATAATCTCACATGTACTAAAGATGTAGTGGATGAAAATTAGCACAAAAAATGTCTTTATCACAGTGAAGAAGCTCAACTAGCAAAGATGATCCAAAATAGAATTTAAATGTATTTCTATTTATTAAGGCCTTTAATAATAAATAAATGACACTTTGTGTCAGTTTGTTTAAAATGAACTTGTCACTGGTATCCAATCCGTGTTCTGTTGGACTGGATCCGCCCTGTATCTGAAGTGGAATTGGTGCTGAAGAATAACACAGCGACGTTGGTTATGACGGTTCCCATTCCTTCTTCCTCAGTTGCACCCTCTGGATCTTACCGCTCACTGTCTTGGGAAGCTGCTCCACAAACTCAATCTATCATTCAACCAGAAATGTTTTAATTAACAAACGGGGAAAAAAACGTGTTTTGCATGAGACAAAATTGTAATTTATTCAATGCAGTGTGAAAGGTGTATTCTACAAGGTTACTGAAAATGTTCATTAAGTCACAGTGGAGTTTAACACAAGGAAAATGCAGGCTCTGTGTTTCCCCCGAGTGCACTACAATAATAAAGTAATATAGATATCAAATACAACATAAGACAGGGTATTATACAATAACACAAAAGTAAAATATGAGAAGCACCATGATATAGACAGAAGTAAGTAAATATTTTAAAATAAAATATATTTCAAAGAAAAATTACAAAATAAAGAATTACATGCTATCCTTGAGGGCTTCTTCTCTCATTCATCTCATTAACTGTTGTTTATTTTTTTGCAACTGTATTTATATATTTTTATTGTCTGTGTGTACCTTGCGGGGGTATTTATATGGAGCCGTGACCTTCTTCACATGTGTCTGCAGTTGTCTGATTAATTCATTTTGGTCTCTGTGTTTATATTCTGAAGTAAGAACAACAAATGCCTTCACGACCTGCATAAAAGAGAGAGAAGAAAAGAAAGAGAGCGAGAAAAGGATATATAAATTTGAAAATCCACATTAGAAATGAGATAGTATACACTTTACTGTATTTCTATGAGAATGACCCATATAAGATAGGCAACTCGCTTAAATCAGTTGGGTTACCTACTTAGTTCAGTTGGGTTACGGTTAGGGCTGTCTGAAACCCAAAAAACAAATCTTTTCTTAAGATTTATGGATCTTTCTGCTTCTTTCTTTTTAAATTTACTCCACAATCTAAACATTCCTCTATGACAACAATTACCAACAGGGGACAGTAAGTTCAAACCACCTCTTCCAAGACGTAAAGTTAGCATGACTAAGCAGGATCTCTTGCTAATGGCAGTTATTTGCCTTTATGTGTGGAATTTATTCCTAGTACTGAATTTGTATTTGGCAGCTGTTCATGGGAACTCTCAATATGTGTTCCAAAGACATGTCGGTGCAAGTAAAGAAGACCATTATTAGGCTGAAAAAAGAAAGAAATAAACACACTCTCAGAGGAATAGAAGAAAATTTAGGAGTGCCCAAACTCAGCAACACCAAAAGACCTGAAAGATCAGAGAAGAAAACGAAAATGGATGATTGTAGAATTCTTTCCTTGGTGAAGAAAATAAGTATTTATTTTAAAAAACAAAACAAAAAACACAAAAAAATCATGATGTATATCACATAATGTGTGTGTGTGAGTATATATAT
>JBCNYH010000008.1:11956882-11968851 GCA_039654325.1 Tandanus tandanus | reverse complement strand
AGCCATCCATGACCGGGAGTCCATGGGAGCTAATTGGCCGAGCTCTCACAGGAGGGAGGGATGGCATACGCCCACTTCCCTATCACTCACAGCGATCACCAGCCAATCATGGGCGTCTGTGAGCTTATTCGTGCGAGGGGGCGGCTAGCGCTTTCCCTCCGAGTGTGCTAGGCCGCCCCCAAATACGCATGCGCTGCAGTTCGAAAAGAGGCGGGTGGCAGCATCGGGGAAAAATCCCCCCCCCAAAAAAAATAATAAAATAAAATAAATAAAATTTAAAAAAAGCCTAATGAGCATGTCTCTGGAGGAAACGGAGAACACTGTTTCCTCCCACAGTGATCGTACTCTTTTATACAGACGTTTTCATTCTTGCAGATAATAGGGGTAGATTTTCAGATTCCATGGCCATAAAAAGTGAGTTTATATCTATTTTCAGTTTTATATACATGTTTATCTCTCATAATAACATCACCTTTAAAGATGTGCAAATATTACCACCTGTATTACCTTTGAAAAGTTGCCCCTCTCATTAAACAAACAAATAAACTGATAGGTAGATAGACAGGATTTACTCTGACAGAACAGAAACCAAACCATTATCGAAATCCTTTTTAGGCAATATTTATTAAGGTCGTTGTTCCAAATGATGCCGTTTAGATATTAAACATTTCCTGGATTAACCTGAATATTAAAAAAAGACAAAAAATTGTATAGTATTGGGGGAAAAGACAAAGCAGGAAAATAGTGCACTTAGTACACAAATAAACAAGTACATAAAAAGGTAAAAACAAACAGAGGATAGAAGAGACCCAAGTGATTGAAGCAAATGAGGATTAGTGGCGTAGCCGAGTTCGTCGAGTTCGGGAGATCGGTGTGGTGACTTTTGGAGTTTCACTCTCTGCCATGACAGCATCTAAAAAACCCCAAAACATTTAGTGCAAACACTCATCTCAAAATTAACTCAAGCACTCAACACAAATTAACAGCTAGAGCAAAATATAGCATAAAAGGCAGCACAGCAGGGTCAGTCCTAAATTATAACTAACAGTTACATTAAAACTGTGAGAAAAGATAATATCCAACAACTTCTTAAGTTAATAATCTTGATTATGAGAAGTAACATCTCAGACTGGAGTATTGCACTGCCATCTCACCTTCTTCCTCCTCTCCTTCATCACTGCTAAAGATAATGACTGATTTGGGGCAAGCACGGGAGGGTTTGGGAGTCACCAAGTCACTGTCATCCATTCTGGACTTCACACGACCTGCAAGGAGACCAGGTGTCATTTTACGGTAAGCGAACAGGTCCTGTGATAACAGGATGTTAAAGTAATGTGTAGAAATCATAACCGCAGCCTTTATAACAGCTACATCAGACTGTTAAACAGATTATTTTTCTTCAACCCTCATATGGCACTGAAACAATTTTTTCCTGTATGCACATTGAAAAAAGGAGGATATATGCAACAGCCATCTTGTTTACACATACAGTGGAGCCTCAGATTTCAAACTTAATTCGATCTTAAATGTTGTTTTAAATCCAATTTGTTTGTTAACCGAAAGATATTTTCCCACAGGAAACAATGTATACTGACCTCCACAATCGTATTACAACAGGACATACCAACTGAATAAAGTTTTAGGTAAGAAAAGACAATTTTATTCATTACCTGAACCAACTGAAGAAAGAATACAGTTTTAAATAAGAAAGTTTCATTCACCAGACACGAACGCCATTTTCATACTTTCATATTTCTTTATTCACCTCTATCGTTTGTTCTCACCACTTTTCTTTTTTGCTTTAACACTTTCAATAGATTTCCCAGGTCCCATTGTGGCTTACGGATGAAAAAATATAAAAGAAATAATACACAAGACATATCGCCAAAATTCAGAGTGGGTGTTCTGTAAGCAAGCGCTGTGTGACGAGACTGATGCGCACGCTGCTGGCTGTTGCTGAATAGATTGTTTGACAACCAAGCATTTGTGCTGCAACAAAGTGCAATTATAGCTTCGAAATTGTGTTCGGGAACCGGTTTCTTTGAAAAGGGAGTTGTTCGAAAACCGAGGTTCCACTGTAGTTAAAAGCACTTAAACCATTTACATTTTTCAATTTATAGCATTTGGCAGATGTCCTTATCCAGAGCGACTTACATTTATAATTTTCGTACAAGTGAGCATTTGAGGGTTGGGGGCCCTGCTCAATGGCTCAACAATGGCTGCTTGATGGTACTGGATCTTGAACCTCCGACTTTTGGATCAAAAAGTCAGAGCCTTAACCACCACTTGTGCAGCATGCTTCTCAGGCATTTAGATTTAAGATATGGAAATGCACTGACCGAAGATTAGGTTCATCTGCATTCATTCAATTCAGTTTTATTTGTATAGCGCATTTTACAACCGACATTGTTGCAGCCTTACATAGTAAAAACAAATGTAATAAAGAATTTAAACATATCATAATGCAGCAACAGTGGCAAGGAAAAACTCCCTCAGTCGACACGAGGAAGAAACCTTGAGAGGAAACAGACTCAAAAGGGAAACCCATCCTCATTTGGGTGAAACCAGATAAAAATACAAACCATGTAGCACAAACTTCACTATAGTTTAACATGAGGTCTAGTTAGTTAACTTATAATTGTAATGGTAATTGTAGCCCTAAATCATCTCAGTAAAAGAGTTTATATCACCAGCAGTGAAAAGTCATCTTCAGTTTCTGAGTGTACATTGAGATCCATATGGATCATCAGCAGGAGTGAGGGGCTTTTAAGATGAACTCCAACCAGAAGTAGCACAACAGGATGGATCACATCAAACGTCAGAATAAAAGAAAATGTGATCTGACATCAACTACGGCATGTTTGTGCCAGACAAGCTGGGTTAAATATTTCAGAATCTCCTGATCTCAAATATTCATTAAAACAGGACAGTTGAAGACACCTTTCTTTTCTCCTTACTACCAAAGGGTCAAATTACAAATCCGTACTTCATAAAGTTTACACACAAGGCCCCCTGTACAACAAAATGAGTTGTTCCAATCACATGCAAAAATAAACCAAACCCTTCCTTTTTTGTGTGTGCCTCAGATAGAGAAAAAACTAGGGCCCCGCAACAAATGATACCACAGCCATATTCAGCCCATGGGCCGCTGGTTGCCTATTCCTGGTATAAGGTATTAAAGAATTTACCATATCCTTCCTGGTAGCTCATGGCTGTTTTCATAGCCATCTCTTCTCAACAAAACTTTTCCATCCAGAGTGGAGGCTCACTCAGTGTTCTCTGAACCCTCTGTGTAAAATCTAGAGGCAATCTCAGGAGTCTGAAATACTTACTCAGCCCATCTAGTACAAATAACCATACCACAGTAGTCACTAAGATCAGTTTTTCTTTGGGATGCGAACGATCCCCGAAGGTTTTGACTGGATGACTGCATGAATGACCAGGTGATCATATAAAAGTGGACAGTGAGTGTAAGCTGCTGTAGATGCATCCATAAATAAAACAGGAGGAGAGAGGGAGAGAGAAATAACAGACAGAGCAAGGAGTCGTGTTACCTCGTGCTGTTCTGCGAGCAGGAGTGTTTTTCTGCTCCTCTATCTGCTGCTCTCTCGCCTCATTTTCCACATTTTCCAAACCTCTTGTATGCACCGCTGTTAATTTCTTCTCAAACTCCTCTACCTGAGCCTGGGCAATTACAGGACAGCAATAAGATTCATTATATTAATATTACAGCATAAGCAAAATACTGAAGAAATATTAAACGATCTTAAAGATAGTTTAAATAGCAATGGTAATTAATTATACACACTAACTCTCAGAACGTAATGGGGACTATTCAATTCAGTGACAGCCACAAAAAAAAAAAAAAGTAAAAAATATTTTTTTAAGTGCCTGTCGCCCACTGTTGGACATTTCCAGTATTACATGTTCACAGCATCCAATGAGCATATACCAGAATGTCACATGAGTTGAACCAATACTATGAGAACGACAAACATTGTTGCCTTAAAAAATGTGGTTACTAATCCCTCTATATACCAGCCTCAGATGGAAATATGCTCAAATCAGTGTGTGGAGTCTACAGTACCTTAAACTGGGGCTTGGCTCTGCGTCGAAGTTTGGCCAAGATGGACAGCAGAGGCTGGTAAACAACATCTTCAGTAAGTTTATCACTATAACATTCCCAGCACTCCTGCAGCTTCTTAAAGCCTCGCTCACACATGGAGAGCAGTGACAGAGATACAGCCAGATCTGCCCACTGTCGCTCTGTCCTGAGTAAAATCAGACATATACACAAGAATTTAAATTTTTCATCTTTATTACCCACAGCTGAAACATTCACACCACTGCTCTTAGGAATTATTATTAATCCCATGTACACGTTTTCCTTGCAGTAGTGGACAGAAATTTTTTTCCATACTTTGCAGTTCTGAAACGCTGACAGAGCTTCTCCACCAAACTCTCAGTCTGCCTCTCCTTAGTTATGTAGGAAAAGAGCTGTCTGTGTGAAAGAGAGAGCTAATGATTAATTACATATTTACAAATAAGGTATATTAAGCAAATTATAAATGAAAATGTACTCACTTCATAATAATGCTGAAGTCCTCCTCTCTCATTCCTCTCTCCGGATCTGACAGTCTGCTGATAATGTCTGGCAGCAAATTATAGATAGCGTTATCCTGAGAGAGGAAATCATGAACATAATTAAACACAAAAAGACTTTATTAGACTAAATTAAATACCAATATGGGGGGTTGAGAGACACATGACATCATGAATTTCAACTTGCACACAAAACCACAACATTGTAATATTGACCTCTTTGTCAGAAATAACTCCGTCTGCATTTCGTAGAATATTTTTTAATTTTTTCTGGCATGTTTGGCCCTTTACAACATTGAAATGGAATTCAAATCCAGGATTTCACTACACTATTCCATAAATATGTCTTCTTTTTTCAGACATTCCTTGGTGAAATAGTGTGATTTGCTAGTGTGTTTAGGATCTTTACTGAAAGGAACATAAACTTTCAGAGAGGTGACTTCATTATCTTCAAACACTGATATGATGCAGAACTCAGTTAAATGAATGACTGTAAACTGTACAGTCCCTGATACAGCAAAGCAACCCCAAACCATAACATTTCCCAGCATAAGGGTCTTTTCCTCAATGGAGCCACCGTGGAGTGGTCAGGGGAAAGAAAGGCCATGTTATAAGAAACACACCATGACGGCAAACTGATACTTTATTCTGCTTGGGAGGCATCAGTTTAAATGATTTTCATACAAATTTGCCTGGCATTATTTTGTTTGGGGCTGTAAGCCTTATTAAATTTCTTGAAAATCAAATGGCTGAAACTTTGAGGAGTTATTAGAACCTTTGTTTATATTTCTTGGATTGAAAAAAGGTGCATTGTAAAATGTATACAAGTAAAAAATAAATAAATAAATAAATAATATATATATATATATATATATAAAAATCACTCATAAAAATCCAAACACTTCAAATTTTTGTGAGCATGAATGGATCATTTTAAAATTATGAAAATTAAGAGTAAAATAATAAGCATGATATACATGCTAATTTTGATGAGATTGTTGTGAACAGTGTGAACTAGCATTAGCCAATTAGCATTAAAAACAGCTATTTGTTTTGATCCAAACTAATATTTCACAAACACATCCTCATCTTAATAATATTAATTACTTACAAAGTGTGCTTACCTGTTTTCTCCTTGGCTGGGGAGAAAAGTGTGTATGTGTTCACTGAACTGTGATGCTTCATTTTACCTGTTTCAAATGAGCTTACTGGTTAAGAGACTATGACGCTATTCAGAAACTGTTCACTAAAGTAAACAGGTTTAAAACAATTTGTAAGATGTACATAATATTTTCCACTGTAAGGTGATGAAAGGAGACTTTAAAAAGTACAGCTGATGGCAAAACACTATGTAAGAGTGTAGTAACCAATCTGTTTATTTTTATTTATAAATTACTACAAAATGTTTATTTCATGCATCCTCCATATAACGCTTTTATCTGTAGGCACTGAATCAAAGCGGTTGAAATACGTTTTCTCACATGAAGATAATTTCCATCAGCTGTGCTGATTTTTTCCACGTGACTATACGTATGTTAGAGCAGCAAGTACATACCTTTGCAGCAAGTTCGTTGAAAAAGTTGACGGCAAGGTTGGCAATATGTGGCTCAGGGTCGAGCAGAAGTGCAGCAACCTCGCTGACCTGACCTTTAACCTTCATCACATCCTTCAGCACCAGCTGAGTCAGAACCGTTATGGCAGTCAGGCGCACTGACGCATTTTCATCACACAGCCTTCACAGAAACATCAATTATGGAATGATATTTGTTTCACAATTATTAAGTAGGAAACAAAACATCCTGCTGTGCAGTGACCTATGTTGGTTCAAGTATAGCAACATGTAGATTCAAATATATTTACATTATATTTAGCAGACTAATACATTACTTTTTCTGGCAGCATGATACAGTTATGCAAGCATAAAGCTATTAGAGGTTTGCATACCTGGCATACAAGTTGGGGGTCCAGGGTTCCAGAATATTGGGGAAGCGAACAGTCAGGTCTCCAAGGGCAATTATAGCATTTGCTCTGACCACTGGGAGAGGAGATTTCTCCAACACCGTGAAGAGTAAACGGATATTATCATTACACACTGCTGGACTGAGTTAGTGTAGATGGGTGTGAGAGGGAGAGAGATCGAGGGATTGTTTTAATTCGAAATAATTCCGTACACAGCCATAAAATGTTTACTTCCACATTAAAACAATGGTTGGTGAGGGTAGAATCAGATTTTCCCCTTCACAGTTACCCTGGGTTTACACTGAGGCACGATGTCAATGATCTCCATGATTTGAGAAAATCATGATTAGCGTGGGGGGTCGTGGGATGGAATCGTGATGATCCTGAGGGATCTTGGTGGATTCGTGATGATTGCACTGATCGTGGCAAAATTTTTGACTGTCAAAAAGTTTGGCACGATTATTACAATGTATGTTTGACACCAGTCCTGATAGAACGTGGGAAGCATGGTAAAACGCATTAGAGCTTAACAGAGCATAACAGACCTTGATCGTAGGGATCTTGATGAACTTGGAAACACGATTCCTTCAAGTGTCATTTCCTGAATGCGAGCTGCCTCCTTTTTATACCCTTTTATATCACGTTCCAAGCGTGCTCTTATATCGTGGAGCTCCACGCTTCTTTTAATCGCAGAGATCGCGGACATCGTGCCCCAGTGTAAACCCAGGGTTATGCAAGTTAAACGCATAAGAACAGTACAGAAAGGTTACAGAAACTACTTGCATTGCAATAGTGCAGGTACATTTTACTTTTCTTAAAAATAATTTAATTAACTTTCAGTATTTAATGTATAGAAGAAACTCAAACACTGAATTTAAATCAATTTATGATTATATATTTTAGATTTAATAATGTTTACAGTTCAGACAGATAATGCATTGTAAATAAAAGGTTGAATACATTCCAGTTTGTCATTTACCTGATCATCATGAACTGTGAGAGAGAGAGGCAGGCAGCAGTGGTGAGTTGCGTATGAGAATATCGGCCAGGTGAGCTGCACACCTTCACCAGCAAAGGCAGAAACACACTGAGCATGTTTCCTTCTGTACACAAAAAAGGAAAAAGAAAAGAAATAAAAACAGTGAAATTAATCAGGAACGGAGTTAATAAATTCATAAATATTTACCAAAGCAATGATTAAGGATGGGCGGTGTGATGGTACACACAATGCTGATATAAACTGTCCACTGTAGAGATTTTTTAATACCTTTTATACCGCGGAAATAAAAATATCATCCATGAGTCACTATGGTTACACTGCTGTGACACATGGGGGATCCAGCACCACAGCAGAGTGCTTGGCTGCAAGTCAGCTTAATACTGTGAAAAGCCAGGGTTCAGAGTATTGGTCAACATCCACAACCCCAGGTACATAATGCCTAGCTGCAAACACTTGACAGTGATTTGGCAAGTTTATATGGAGAATATTAGGTCAGAATGTATTTATTTTAAAATAATTATCCTGATGAAAGCACAGTGTGGCCACTTTAAGATATTAATTGAATCAGTAGGGGTGGGCAATACTACATTGTGATATAAATTACCATGACAAAATTACTTCTACTGTGATAGAAGAGTTTGACCATACCACCCACCCCGAGCTGAGATGAAAACAATTCTCTAGAAAATGGCTCTCACCAGCTAGAAGTTCTGTTTCACAGACTTTACGTATGAATTCCGCCTCTGTGTCTTCTGCTGAGGCACCAGTCAAGCCAAGCTCTTCCTCCACACAGCTCTCATTGGCTTCCTGCCACACAGGACATAAAGTACAAGTGATACTCAGAATCAGAATGAGCATCCCTTTGGGAAGAACAAAGGCGCCCCCCATTTTAAAACCTACCTTGCTCTTATTGACAGGCCCTTTCTCCTTCTCCTCTTTGTCCTCCTTCTCTCCTCTTCTCCGCCGGAGCTCAGCACTCACACTTCTCTCCAGGTGAGACACTTGCCAGAAGGCCACAAGTCCACACAGAGAGAGTAAGTGTGCCAGACTCACACAGTTTACTGCATAGAGTAGAAAATAGAGAGACAGAGAGAGAGAATGTTAGAGAAGGCCAAAGAAGTTGTGAAGAGATTGGTTTTCCTGTTGATAGATTATTGCTTTACTCTCGCAAACCTTGAGCCAAACTCCACTCTACAAGATTTAGGTAAGAGATGAGGATAACCAACCTACAGGACAGTAAACCAACAGGAACATGACCAAATTTCTTAAACTCATCTGTTCCATTCTGAATCATAATGAAATGTATTAAGCTCAGACATGCCTTTCTGATCCTGGGAATCCTGGGAACCTTCTGCCATTTCTGATTTCTCCTCACCCTCTGTAACCTGCTCCAGAAGAAGGTGAGCAGAGCGCTGAAGGAGGCGAGCACATAGCTGATCGGGTGATTCCGCAAGGAAGTAGATGAGGCGGACAGCCTGCTCCATGAAGGTTTGCCAGTACGGGTCAGATGATATCACTCCTATGCAGGGAAAAGGATGGAAATTTCCTGGTGTTTTTATTTATATGAATGTAATTACAGTACTTTTATTTTTCCATTCAGGTTTAACTTCCTTCAGTCATTATGAGTAACCAAAATATAAGTCATTATTATTATTATTTTTTTTAACATCAAACGGCAACTAGAAAATGTACAGGTGTGTACCATCAGCGACTGCCTGAGTTAGACAGCTGAAGAGATGATGTTCCATTGGTAGCCTGAATGCAGCTCCTTTAGATTGCTAAAACACAAAAGATAGTTATTAAGAACCGTTCTGTACACGGAGCGTACTGTTAAATCTTGCTTGCTCAGAGATATGTGAACGCTTATAGGTTAGTGGTTTATGACAGCTACACTTTAACATACCCTTATGTAGTCAGTAATATTGGTGATGGTGATAACAGTGTCTCGGGCCAGCAAGTAATCTTCAGTCACGTTTTCTCCCAATGCAACAGAGCAGAGTGTGTCCAAGTTACCAAGTACAACTTCCCTCTCAGATCTGCACACACACACACACACACACACACACAGCTTTCTATTAAAGCATAGTGGTGAATTTTATGCATTTCATACAAATACAAGACATTAATAAAAGTTTAGATTGAATCTTTTACAGGTCAGATTGAGTCTCATGTGTGAAATTAAAATCTCAGGATGAAGAAAAGTACCAAACAATACAGTCTCTGTTAGCATCGACCTTCCAAGGTTCAGGTATATATGTTTTAATTCTTCATAGGCCAACATCCTCCTCTGGTGTCAAGTCTTCTTTTAATAGCAGCCAAGAACAAGCTTACCCCCGACTACCCAGAATTGTTGCCCGAGTGTTTAGTATTTCTTTGTATATAAATACTACTTTTTTAATAATTACTAATTTTGGCTGGCCTAACACAAGCTGACAATGTGATTACATTTCTGAAATGTTTTGGTTTGTTCTGGTCTATAGTTGATGTAAAATGTCCTTGACATTGTTTTTATATCATAAATTTAATAAACAAGCATTCATGTTGGGCGGCACGGTGGTGTGGTGGTTAACACTGTTGCCTCACAACAGAAAAATGTGTGTGTTTGATTCCCAGGCTAGGGCGTTTGTGTGGAGTTTGCATGTTCTCCCTGTGCTTGCGGGGGTTTATTATGGGTACTCTGGTTTCCTCACACAGTCCAAAAACATGCACAGTAGGATAAACTTGCTGTTCCAAATTGCCCCTGGGTGTGAGTGTGAATGGTTATGCGTGTTGCCCTGCCATGGACTGTCGAGCGGGTGTACCGCACCTTCGCCCAGTGTCAGCTGCAATAAGCTCCAGCCTCCTCTTAACAGGTCTTAAGCGGTTCAGCAAATGAGTGAAATTCTTTACAAGAATGTCTTCACAATTTATTAATGTGTTATAAATGATGCATGTGTGTAAATGCTTAAAAAAAAAAAAAAGCAAGCTGATGTATTGTGTGTCTTTGGCTGTTAAGATTTCTCACCGTGCAGCCATGCCAAGCAACAATACTGCAGCTCTCCTCCTCAACGCTGAGGTCTCCCTCCTTCCTGAGAATCTTTCCCACAGCACCTGCACCACAGAAGCCTGTAGAGCACTCTCAGTGCTGAAAAAATCCTGCACCTGGAAACACAGACCGAGTATGGCGCCTTGCTCATTTATACATATATGTAAATTAAACCAATACATTCATTTATTCACCGAGTGGCTTAATCCTACTAGGGTCGTGGGGAGGCTGTAGCCCATCTACACTGGGTGAAGGCAAGGTACATCCTGAACAGCTCGTCAGACCATCACACACACAACCATTCATTCTCACACCTAGGAGCAATCTGGAAGAGCCAAATAGCCTAATGTGGATGTCTTTGGGCTGTGCGAGGAAACCAGAGTACCCGGAGGAAACCTACGCAAACACGGGGAGAACATGCAAATTCCACACAGAAATGCCCTCACTGAGCCATGGACCCAAACCCAGGTGAGGTGGACGTGCTAACCACTACACCAGTGTGCTTGATATATAGGAATATTTTGAAAATTTCTGGAATTCTGCATCCCCAGGTCTGGAGGGATCTCAATGCATGGAGGCGCATTTTAATGCCAGGTGAGAGCCAGGTTAATGCCCACCCCAAAAGGATATTTGTGCAGTGACCAAATATTTAATAATTCAGATACTCACTATCTCCTCCAAGCACTGAATGGTTCCCAGTGAGGCATCAACCATCAACTCAGCCAGACTGTCCACAAGAGTTTGGGCCTTGGTTCTATCCAACAACAGAGGATAAATAAAAAAAATCCCACACACCCACACAGAGATGGAGAGAGACGACAGAAATAACATTTATTCTCACTTAGGGTACAAATAATCTCAGAACCATCCATGTACTTAATTTTATGTATATTGGCATAAAATTAGTGAATACATTAAAACAACCCAGTCCTATTATTTGTATAACACAAATGTGCTAGTTACAAATGTTAAAAAAAAAAAAACTATTTTCTTTGTAAATCTAACCTTTTCTCCACCTTCAAACAGTTAACATCAAAAATTACTGAAATAATGTGCTCGCCTCGGTAGAAATCAGTGCTAACAGTAATATCTTAGTGTTTATACTACACTAAGAATGTTGTGGCACAGGCTGACCACACACACACACACACACACACACGTGTATTTATATATGTGTGTGTATGTATATATATATGTGTGTGTGTATGAATGTATATATATACACATGTATGTGTGTGTATATATGCGTGTATGTATGTATAATATACACACACACACACACACGTGTATATATACATTCATACACACACATATGTGTGTGTGTATGAATGTATATATATACACATGTATGTGTGTGTGTGTATATATATATATATATATGTG
>JBCNYH010000008.1:11941617-11952298 GCA_039654325.1 Tandanus tandanus | reverse complement strand
GGCCTGCACACACCAAAAGATCCCAGCCTCCTCAGCATGTAAAGACGACTCTGACCCTTCTTGTAGAGCGAGTCAGTCTTGTCAGTCCAGTCTAGTTTATTATTTAAATGTACACCCAGGTACTTGTACGTCCTCACTTTCTCGATGTCAAGTCCCTGGATGTTCATCAGTGCAGTGTTGGATGAGGATATACATCAGCATCAAGAAATAATAATTGACCCCATATATAACATTGTTGTAACAGCGTAGGATATTGCCTTACTATAATACCCACATCAAAACTTTATAACCACAAAGTTCTTGGAAAACCAAGTACATTACCAGCATCAGTAACATTTCTATTTTGGGTTCACTTCTAATGAATGACCCAGCATGATTTCTGCAAGAATTCATATATGTCAAGGTAAAGTTTCTTGTAAAGACATAAGGTCATACTTTACATAGATTACTGTTGTGTCCATTACTCCACATCTTGCAATGAGCAGGTCCTTTTCCTCTAGAGAAAATTCAGATATTTTCAAAAGATTTTCACTCCTACAATAGGTTTTTTTTGTGACATTTATCAGAAATGTGCTGTCCAACTGTACATGATGCAAGTTTGCCGGCCACATGAAAACAGTGCTAACTTTTTAAAATGTGTACAATATAGAACACTTTCATTCATTTTCTGAACCGCTTAATCCTAATTAGGGTCGCGGGGAGGCTGGCGCCCATCTCAGCAGACTCTGGGCGAGGGCAGAGTACACCCTGGACAGCTCATCAGGCCATTGCAGGGCAGAAACACGCTGACAGCAATGCAGCCTACTCTTGACGAAAGTCAGCAATGGTTAATTTAAAAAAAATTAGGAAAGGAAAGTGTTAAGTGTAAATCTGCATGTTACATCTGACAGTATATAACTAAGACCTCAAATTAGAAAATGTTACTGATGCTGGTAATGTACATGGTTTAACAAGAACTTTGTGGTTATAAAGTTCTGATGTGGTTATATGTGAGTATTACAGTAAAACAATATCCTATACAGTTACAATAATGTTATGTAATGGGGACACTTATTATTTCTTGATACTGATTTATTTATTGCTCCAAAATTTCTATAATCACTAAATATTCTGTTATATAGCTAAAATATGTGAGCGAAAATGTGCATATTTAATTTGAACTTTTAGTATAGAATGATTCATAAAACAAGATGTGCTCGGAATAAGAATTTGAGGCAAGTCCTGCAATTTCACACAGTGCCTTTTATTCTGTGCTACTACATATCCCACATGCTGATACTGACCTTAGAACCTGAAGGTCGGACAGATATTTTGATATTCAGCTGTTCATACATCACACATAACATAGGACACTCATTTTACACAGATCCATTCACTAGGTAGCCAAGATATAGCACATAAAATTTCTAATGAATATGATTCGTTTTTGTGTGATAGGTGGCCAAAAGAGGCATTTTAGAAGTTTGCGCGGGATAATGACTTTAAAGCACTTCTGTAAATCGCTCTGGATAAGAGTGTCTGCTAAATGCTGTAAATGTAAAGTAACTCTCATTCTCTGTAACATGTAATAATTTCAAAGTACATTTTTTAGGACTACAGATGCCTGTGAAATGATTCTGAAAATTACAGACCTCTATGTTTAGTTGTTCAGTAGTAATGGAAGCTTAAAAATGGTCCAAAAAAAATTTAAGTCTGTTTTGGTCACAATTTTAGGGATACTTTAAAATGGCCATAACTTTGGAATTATTTACAATTAAGCATTGTAATTTTTGTTTTCCCATCATATATAATGTACTTTAGGAGCCTCAAATTAGCCCAGAGAAGTACTAGTAGAAACCACGATGGCCTTGGCTCTCCCTAGCCCACTTAGCTATGGCTTGATATTGGGAAAGTGGCTACTGGCTTCAGTTTGTATTTTGCATGCCCGTACTGTCTCCACTCCTATAAGACATATTTTTGGACTGATGTAGCCGAGTTAACTCTGTTGAGAACCTTCTTGGCGGGGATTCAGCTATTCTCACAAAAGCTAATGTGATGATATATGTGTACTCATTTGTACTTATCCATGGTTATTAATGCATCACTGAAAATCTTCCGGGTGGGGCAGTTAAGGCAGAAGAGCAAGTCTTCAAAGCACACACATCTCCATTTTCTTTCTGTTGGTTTAGTCATTTTAAGTTTCTGTTCATAGGTTGGCAGTTCAAGGTATAAATGAAATCTTGACAGCTGCACCAGTTTGCATGGTGGTAGTCTCACACAGTCATGTGTTTGGAAAGCATAGAATATCAGAGAGAGTCCTTGCTGCATTTGCAAAGGTTCATCAGAGCACAGAATTCTAAGGAAGATTCTCAGCAACGGATTGAGTAATCCCCATTACTGCCGGTGAAGCCGTGCACTGTCGTGTTTTCCTTGACTTTTTACTGTCTAGCTACCTAACCTGTGGTTCTGCCAGCAATAAGCACATTTAAATTATCTGGTAAATCGGTGAAATTCTGAGTAATGTGAAAAGAAGTTGAAAGTCTAATGTTCATGAGCTACTCATTTGTGAAAATGATCCCGGTACAAGCAGCACAAAATCACAAAAAGGGAAAAAGAAGAAAAAAAAAAAAAGAAAACACAGATCGTGGCAGCCATCGATGGCACCATCCTGACCTCTCAATATCATAAATAATAAGTGTTAATATATTATCTATACTTAAACAACAGGCATAAAGACATACTGAGTAAACAGAGAATGCTATACCTTGTGCTTTCTCCCTCATGCCCTCCCTCATCTCTTTCAGCTTGGTGGTCTCCTTTTCCAGAGGTTTCTTTAAGTCCACACTGCTCAGCTGAACAAATAAGAAAAATTCACGTTATATTATAGTTACAAGGAATAGTTTATAATAAGATTTTGTAAACTTTTTAATCAATAAATGAAAACTTGGAATAAAGTTAATTTGTGTGTCGAAGCAACAAGATGTTCTTGAAGCATCAGATATTTGATACTTATCATTTTAGATTCTACAATACTGATTACTTTTAGTTTAACATTTAGTCTAATATTAATTAATCTTGACACAATAACTCGAGTATCAGAAACCAGACACACAAAACCCAGCATACAGACCTTGTCAAGTACAGGACCTTGCTGTTCTGATTTGGCAGAAAATAGGACTTTTAGTTGTAATTACATTTAGTTATGAATATCAACCATCTGGTCAACAAAAAAAAAAAAAAAAGGCAGAAAGAAAAAAAAAGTCATTGAAAAATATTTAGCTGTCCTTGATTACAGCATGTAATCGCCAAACCATTATTTCAACAAACTTGAGCAAATCACAACATTTATTTCCATCCAGAGTTGGTTTAATTTTTCATCGACATCTTGAACCACTGAACAATCTTCTTCGGCACACCCCAAAGGCTTTTAACAGGGTTAAGGTCAGGACTCTGGGGTGCCAATACATGTGGAAAATGATTCCTTCGGGTGTTTGAGGACTTCACTCTGAGTTTGTGTTTCCCCTTATTTTGATTAACATTAATTTTAGTATCATTTCCAGTAATTAGAAATCACACATGGTACTGGAATTTAGTTTTTGGCGACCAGGGGTGCAGTTGTACAGTACAGTGGCAAGATTAAACGCAAAATGTACAAACAATAAAGCAGCCTTAAAGCACCCATCCACACTCCAAAAGCCCTCAGCTTCACATAACATTCTGCCTAGAAAAAATTTCCCCAACCGTTGAAAGGAAAATTAAAAACACAATGTTAATAAAAAACTTGCATACATCGTGCATGCCTTTGCACATAAAAACAACAGCAAGATATTGTTATTAAAATACAATTATACAACATTTTTATTGCAAGCTTCTTTGTGAAGAAAAAATAAAATTATTAATAAATTTGCACACAGGGAGGCGAAATTGTACTGCGAAAAGTCGCATGTGATTCACCTCTATGCAAGGCAAAATACACAAGTAAAGGGGTGCACGCTTGTCTGATGTATGGGAACAAAAGCCATATTTCGTGTGCAGATGTACCAAGTTTTGTTTTCGTCAGGAATTTCTTGAGCAAGGCACCTAACCCCTCTCTGAGCGCTACAATGTGTGGCAGCTTACTGCTCCGAGTGTTTGTGTGTGCTCACTTTGGGTGGGTTAAATGCAGAAGTCAAAGTTTCCCTTGTGGAACTAATACAGTATAAAATAAAAAATATATTAAGTTGTTAGTTTAATATCTGTATACTGTTATTTTTGCCTTATATGGACCCATGGATTCACGTCCTGTTCTCAAGATTTCATGCACTTGCGAGAATGAAACAGCAACTTTTTCAAACTGGCTAATACAATTTATCAAACGGATTTTAGCAGAGTGCAACGTCAAAAATGTAGTAAAGACCACCTGATGATGAAAACATACATATGCTTTTGTGTAAAAGGAGAGATAGAAGGCTTTCCTTTCAATTCACTTAAAAAGCAACACGTTTGTAGTTTTACTCTGCAGTGACAACTGCTTTTGAAAATTTACTGGTCTCATATACATTAATGTACAACTGAAGAATAAAACAGTTTACCTTACAGCTGTAGGGATTATGGGCAATGAAAGCAGCCACAAGTTGGATGGCACTCTTACACACATTAACAGACTTATCACCAAGTCGCCCAACAGCCAATTCCATCACTTCAGTGTATCTGCATAATGGCAAAGCCTGAGGAGGAGAAAAATGTAGTGTTTCCAAAACCCACTGTGCTGCTTTTTTTTTAATTATTATTTATTTTTAAAATCGCATACACACTTACCTTACTGTTGACAATGCGGGTGTACACTTGAAGCACTCGAGCTCTGACATGTGAATGGGTGTCATGGATGTGTTCTTGGAGGGTGTCGAGAAAACGGTCTCGATCTCCTCGACCCGAATCATCTAACTTATCACCATTTAGCACACGTACCAGTACCTCACCCAACACCTCGCATACTGCCACACGCATACTGGAACTCTGAGAGGGACCAAACAAATATCATAAATAAGGAACATTCGCTTTAATTTACATTCATACCTTCTACTGGTTTGAGAAAACCAGCCCTAATAACTTCCGACATTGAAGACACAAATTCAGGCTCACCCTCAGATTACCAAAGAAGCAGATCAGAGCCTACTGAATAAAGCAAAGTGCTGAGAATCTACCTGCATCCAAACACATACAAAACACACATACTGTCAGCACCCTCCACACATGCTTTCTCTCTCATTTCTTTAGAGAAGAGTCAGAGGGAGAGGCTTGGTGACTGTAGGCTGGCCCTTACAACACAGCAGTAAAACTTCACTGCCCTGTCAAGATTACCAGCCAATAGGAACACAGGAGAACTCAGACTCGCTTCCAGTAAGCTCACATTCGCCTTGGTATCATCACTGGGCAGTTTCAGTGCAGAGAAGAATCTATCTGACCTGTGCACTTTGGTTCTCATGCATGTATACACATGTAGTTACGTTTGAAGCTCGGACACACCAATTCCAATGATGTGATCACGAATAATCCAGTTATCCCATAGCAATAATGCAATACCAAAACTTATTTCACAGCTTTCCAGCAGTCAGAAATAAGAAAATCTCTCGAGTGAATAGTAAATGTCTATTATAAACTAGGTAAAAATATATTATAAAAATCTTACATATACATGTAATATATAGTAAATAATCGAATATACTAAATATACTGTTACAAACATTCATGCAGTCTATGACCACGTAAAATTATATTGCCATTAATATCAGATTGCATTTTAAATACTAAGATGTGTAAGGGGCTGAAGTTAACTGCCCTATTGCATGTGTGTAAGTACCTCTCCATCCAGGTGTGTGAGGAGTACACTGATATTAGGGATCATTGCTTCAGGAACCAGCGTACTGAGTTCAGATAAAAAACTAGAGAAGGCCTTCACACCCGACCCCTCTCGGGCAAGCTCATCACTGGACTTTTGTCCGATCTCTCTAAACCAAAACAAAATATACAGTAATGATCAACATGTTCAGCCAGTTTACAAGCTTCCACCACCATCATCAACTCCCATAATTCATTGCACAAAACATATCACGCGTTATCAAGCATGAAAGTGGGGTTTTGAAAAAAGACTGAAAGTGACCGAGGGTCTGGAGGATGCCAAGGAAGCCACTGAGGTTGAGGGGCAAAGCCCCCCCTCCTTTTTTTTTTTATAAAATTTCTGCATATTAAACAATAAAATGTGGTCCAACTGCAGGTAGAATCAATGATTATATAAGGGTGGCCCCACCATGGGCATAATGACAGATTTAAAAGGAAGCAAAAATTCTTTTGAAGCACTTTAGTACAAAGTTTTTGAATTATTTCTCCCCTACTTGCACATCAGAATGTTTTCTGGCACAATTCTAAATGAAGAAACACTTAAAGGGAAAGTTAAAAAATAAATAAATAAAAACTGCTTAAGGGGGGAAAAAATATGGGAGCTTTTTGCTTCTGTTCCTGTGTAATAAATACACCAAAACAATTATGCATTTCAGATTTACATATTGTCTTTTTTTGTCAAGGCATTTCCAGACATTGCTTTTCCTGGCCATGGTGTACGTAAAGCTAACCGAGTTTAACTGTTGTAGAAAATACACCATGCGCGCAAATATGAGAATACTGAAATGCTACTCAAATAAGCACAACAACAAGTCCTCAAATTTTCAGTCCTGAGTGGACATCACTGCATTGAATAATCACCTCAAATGTTCCATCTTTGGAACTGTCCAGTGACATCCACATTACCTTGGGTGCATAATAGTTTAACAGAATTTTGGGTTGAGACCCACCTTATAATCTCTCGTACAATTGCTTTGACGCCGTATTCGGAGCTCCAGGCCGCCACCGCTTGTGCACACACTGAAGAGAGCTGCTCAAAGTGCTGCAGCAGCTGAATCACCTTTACACATGCTCCTGCAACACACACAGACCATTAAGGAAAAGCAGACTCATGTCATATACACACACACACACACACACACACATATTCTACTAAGCATGTGTACAGCATAATCGAAATTAGTACACTTTCATGACTTAATTAAAATTAATTATACCTTAATTAATTAGTTCTTTTATGAGCTGATGACTAAAGTCAACACTTTCCACATAGTTTTAAGTAATGACAATCACTGAGGTTGATTGGAGCTTTTTGTTTGCCATGAGGCTCAGGCTGCCATAATATCACCTCACCTACAATGCATTATGGGTAATCATGAAGTATACAATTAAAAATTTATATAGTTAAATATAAAGTTATGATAAATGTGAACCAAAAAAAGATTTTTTAATAAAAAATTAAAAAAGTAGTATTTTCTTTATTTGCACCACTGGATCATACTTCTGGTCACATACACTCAGTAAAGTAACTGTTTTCCCCTCTGAGCCAGTATACAATATATGGGGCCATTAAAAGTCTGACAGTGGCCAGTGGGGGAAAATATTAAGTTGGACACTGTCAGGCATGAACACAGATTAAAATATAAAAATATAGATTAATTTAAATTGACAAGGCTCAGTTTAAAATCCTTTTATTATGGAGCTCAATCTCTTGATGTACTCATGCGTGTTCACTAACCAAGCATGTGGTTATATTTCTTCACCATCAGTCCCAGCACACGGATGATTGCGTCCCTTGTTGGTTTACTCTTCATATGACCGATAGTGGGATTCTCTAACAGTTTATAACAGCAACAAGTCACACAGCTACAGAACCCAGGGAAAAGAAACAGAAAATACACAAAACCTAAATCATTAAAGTGAGTCTGTGAGCATCAAGATATTCATTACCAACTAAAGCAGTTAAGTCATAGAGTGAGTGTTTAAAATCAGTGTGGTACAAGTGGAATAAAATACTTCAGGAAATTCCTCTATAGGAAAAAAATCTTGTTCTACATATGTACAGGGAAGTTCATAAGTAGGTTCATGACAGTATATTCTGTGGTGAAGTTAGAAAACTTTAAATAAGGGAGCAAATGTAATGAACACAGAGAATGCTGGCTCATGCTGAAGTCTGCCTCTTCCAGATTTCACTGTCAATCAAGCATGCCTACATCTTCAAGCTTTATTTTAATACACAGTTTTAAAACTGGTTTCTGAGGTGGGGAAAACGGACAAACGTCAGTGTATAGAAAATGAAGTGTTTGATTAAAAGATAGCAGATGAAGGAGAGAGACAGAAAATTGACTGTTTAAACTGCATTAGCTCAGGCAGCACTAAAAAAAATAACCCTGCACTACAGCAGCCAGCAGGTTGCTACTTCCACTGGTGGAAGAACTGTCCATGTATTCTAGTCTTTGGTCTCACCTAATAAATTCTTCCTCAACCAGAGAAAGGCTCCACAGAGAGCGGATATCCAGCTGAAGCAACTGGGTCAGACACTGCAACACAGTCTCACGCTCACTGTCCCAGTGCAGCAAACCCTTACCAGAAACCTCCTTTTTACGGCCCTGTAACATACACATTAGTGCCACCTTGTGGATTTATACAAAAAACTATGATCATAAACAGAAATGTGACCTGAGAGACACACCCACAGAGAGAGACAGAGAACAAGACCCACTAAACCCATTTAATTGGGATAAAGGAATATTAATTGGTTGGTCGTAGTGCTGTAGGTGGGTTCTGATAACAAGGCAGTCAGACATCACTGCTCAGCCAAGATTACTCACTAATCACCTAACACAATCTCTTGCTCATTCAGCTCTCAGAAGTAAGTATTGTCATGATATCAGGCCATGTTTCTACAGCATTCATATACAGCATAAAGGGCTAGAGGGCTTTGGCCATCACCATAACCACACACACACGGCAGCATTAAAGTAATTGGAGCTGGGCAGTACTTTTATCAATAAATTGTCTTGGGACAATGTGTAAAAAGAAAATCATGATTTAAAGTATTTTTTTATTTGCACAGAATTTATTAATTTATTTCTTTATTTTTACTTCAGTGGCTATTTAGATTGTATGTAGGCACCCCACCCAGGATTCTTTCCTGCCTATATATTGCTCACCTGTCTTTGTATCGCCTGTCACTGTTGCAGTAGTACACTGCACAACAATCCGCACCACCCATTTCATATCCAGGTGTCCCTTTAATCACACCAATCCGGTGGTGGATAAAAACTTTAAAAGTCGTAGCTGGTGTTTGGCCTATCTTGAAATTCCCAAAGTTCAAATGCGACCACAAGTTTAAGTGCAATACTCATGTTTAGAGCAGGTCTCAAACATCATATTAGCATGTACCTTATGATTAAAAACCTCTACTTCTCACCCTATGTATACCATGCACCTTTGACATATCATGCACCCTTATAGATGTATGTGTTTGCATATACAAGATAAATGTGTACATATAGGTATGTGTATACAAGTATGCAGGTATATGCACATACATAGCTTAATGTGGTTACCTTAGATGTCTTTTGTGCACTTTTTTGATATAATTCCTGCTAAATAGAGAGCTGCTAAACTGATTTTCATTGTTCATGCAACAGCTGACAAAGATCTCTTTATCTTTAAGCAACTAATGTTAAGAGCACCGACAGTTCAATCCGTTCACTAAAATTTGATAAAAGCCAACTCTGATGTTCCCCAATCACTAAAAACAGTTGTTCCAAAATTCAAGTAATGTTTCCATGTTAAACCGTTATTTGCCACTGCCGAATCAGCATGTCCACCCGTCACGGTTCCCTCGGTTTGTTTGTTCCCAAACGGTCACGGTGTGCACTGCGGCAAATCCAAAATGGCAGTAACTGTGAAACAGTCCATACCTTGATGGGTGCAGTGACAACACTCTCCCTGTAGGAGTCACTCTCCAGATATTCAGTGAGTTTGCAGAGCAGGAAAACACTCATCTTGAGAGCATTGAGCTGCTCTTTGCGGTCTGCTGCTGACAAAGACCCCGACTGGAGGAGAGGCGCCAGTGAACTGGACAGGCCCTGGACCACTACAAGAATACATGAGAAAATTATGCATGAAGGGAAATGAAAACCTACATCACAACACTCATCTGAAACCCACCTTGTATAAAAAGCTCCAGAGCGTCCTCTTTCAAAGTAACATCAACCGTGCGAACATGCCTGAAATAAAAAAAAAAATCATGCTCATTTACTCCAAGTAGATTCAAACCTGAGAATTGTTCTATAACAGTGATAAAAGAAAATGAGTACTGTACTCACTGCAGGACACTGTATGACGTGTCAAAATGCTCCAAGATACACAGTGGTCCTTGACTTCGCAAAGCAGCTTTAAAGCCTGGTTTAGAAAAGATTAATTAAAATTAATTAATTTAAATAAAAAAAAAACATACTGTAGAAACATTTATTCTTATGCTGAACTACTTAATCCTACTAGGGTCATGGGGAGGCTGGCTGAAGGCACGATACAACCATGAACAGATTGCCAGTCCATCGGAGGGCCATTCACAACCATTACGACTCTCAAATAGTGGACAACTTGGAACAGCCAAATAACCCAACATGCATGTCTTTTCAGACCCTCTGAAGCAGTGACCTACCGATGGGTCAGAGCCTCTGAAGCAGTGACCTACCGATGGGTCAGAGCCTCTGAAGCAGTGACCTACTGTAGGGTCAGAGCCTCTGAAGCAGTGACCTACTGTAGGGTCAGAGCCTCTGAAGCAGTGACCTACTGTAGGGTCAGAGCC
>JBCNYH010000008.1:11917710-11936324 GCA_039654325.1 Tandanus tandanus | reverse complement strand
CTCTCTCTCTCCCTCTCTCTATATATATATATATATATATATATATATATATATATATAAATCTATACGTTAGATAATGTAGCTCCTCTTAAAGAAGAGGAGAAAAATGAGAGAAGAGAAAAATGAGCACCCTGGTATAATGATTAAATTAGAACACAGATTGCGCCAAACCGAATTAAGGGAGGCTCTTAAAATTTTGTCCCTGGGGGCCAAAATATACTTTCGTTATGTGACCAAAAAAGCAACTAAAGCAATTACATATTTCACCTATTTCCCAGGACACCTGCAATGTCATATTACGGATTAAACATCAGTGATTTACAAATCTAGCTCCTGTAATATTTAAAAATGTGATATGTGCGTTAAAGACGAGATATGATGCTTTTCCCACTTTTTTGACCCATAGACGCTGTTTTTGTTGAATAGACGTGTTAGACAACACCAGAGAGATAAATAATGAGGTTAGCACATGTTAGAGTTTTCCCTCTGGGCTGTTTAATCCATAAACATTTTATTTTGTTGTTTTGGGTACACTAGTGCGTCACGGTGTGCCGAGTCTTTTGATCAACTGCCTCAACTCAGGTCTGGGACTCTTCACAGTGAGTTTTTTTCACACCGTCTTTGTGTAAAACCTTCTACAGGACACTCTAAACACGGGAATTGGGGGGAAAACGGAATATGAACAATGATAAACATGATTAGAAGCGAATCACCCCGATATTCTGCTCTGTTGCTCCTACAGGGGGCAGGAGACACCTGCTTGTTCTGCGCCCTGACGGATGTGACGTCACCTCATTCCAAATTCCAGGCTCGATCCACCTGCTGAGGCGACGCGCGAGCGGAGAGAGTTTTGATGCGCGAGACCCGGGCGCTGTGAGGACAGAGAGAAATAAAGGAGAAGTTTCTGTTTCAGGGAGTTTTCTTATAGAAATTTAATTTAATTCACTTTCCGGAACCGAATTCAGGAATAAACTCCAGAAATGGATCTGCGGATTTGTGGCTTGTTTTCCGCGCTTGCGGTTCTTCTCTCAGGTGAGCCGCGGTACCGTGTTTAGCTTTTAGCTTCATGCTAATCTCACACAACATTTAATTATCAACGGTACACTCTGTGCAAACAAACAAATAAATAAGAGAGGGAGAGAGAGAGAGATCATATTCTGTAATTTAGTTTGTAAAGTAAATTTTTGTTGTTAAATTGTGTTTGTAAGTTTTGTAAGTAGTTGTCCTTGTTTTTCCTCCATTAAACAAACACACACACATACACATATACACACACAGAGAGAGCCAGTCTTGGAAAAACTTCCCTTACATTATAATCACTCATTAAAGAGAAAGTGTGTGTGTGAGAGAGAGAGTTAATGTTTGACTGAACCCACTCAACTGCAAACAAATAACAGACTGAACAATAATAACCCTGCTCTCTCTGAGTGTGTGTGTGTGTGTGTGTGAGAGAGAGAGAGAGAGAGAGAGAGAGAATAGGAGGAATGAAGGTTAACAGATGTGTTTTTATAAAAGTTTTACACTTTTCATTAACTCTAAAAGCTTTGCTGAAGTAAAAAAAAAACACACACACACCAGCTCATATAGAAGAGATAAGTGTTTAACACTGATAACACACACACAGATGAACAGAAAGAAACCCTGAAACTGAGAGACCTGATGAATGTTTTACTCTGAAACTCCTCCCTGCGAAACCATTGTGCACACACACACACACACACACCGAGGAAGGTGTTCTACCTTATTCCTATTGCACAGTCACACCTCATCTGGTGTTGTGTGCATGACAGTGTGTGTGGGTGTGAGTGTATCAGCTGCTCTCCCTCAAACACACATTCTCTCTCTACACGTCACACACTGTTGTTCCCTGATCTTATCAGCGTGTGTGTGTTCACAACTTTAATCATGAAAATAATCTAATCACAAAACCAAAGATAAATAAAGGAGGAATAAAAATCTTTAAATGTTTAAGTAGATGATGTAGCTCTCTCTCTCTCTCTCTCTCTCTCACACACACACACACACACACACACACATTGTATTAAGTTAATCCTGAATAAGATTAAATTGAACGCGAATGGCTTGAGTTTAGAGGAATAGGGGGAAGCAGCGTCCTCTCTTTTTTTTTCCTATTACTTCATCTTTACAATTGATGAAGTTCACGGACATTAAAGAGATGTGTTGGAAATATCACTTACTTTTCTCACGATTAATTCTGTAAAGGAGTCAATGTTTACATTTCGACATTCTTTCAACTTGCTCACTGTGACCGTGGTTTAAATGTGTGTTTGCCATGTTGATTAACAGGAAAAACTAGTACAGCTGGATTTAAATGACTTCCTGGTTACATTTGAAAAGGGAGACAATGCTGGTAGCTTCATATAGCTCTGTGCGGTGTGTGAGAGAGAGAGAGAGGGAGGTAGTACCAGTGACTGGATATGCAGTGTGAAAGCGTTGAGTATCACTGTGAGGGTTCTGAAGCCTAAATTTATTTGAATAAAAGTTAATTGAACTGAGTGGGTTAAATAGATCCAATGATAAAGCATTCGTTACTGACCGAGTTATTATTTGTTTGTTAGTTGAGAATTATTCACTGTAGGCGCATACATGGTCAACACACCGACGATTTTTCCACTCAAACCAAGTTCATCAAAAACCATCTAGGAGAAAAATCCAGAGAAACAAGTTTCCTACAAGAGCATCATATGCTGCCAATCCACAAAGTTTGTGGAATAATGTAACAAGGCAGCTATCTATACAGCTACACCACACACAGAGTAACCAGTCCTGGTGTCCAGAGAAATTTTGTTGTAAAATCACCACTTATGAAACAATTCATTATCTGTAGGGCTGTCATCCACAGTTTCTGGGTTATGCAGGACAAACGAGGACTTAATCGTGCAGACTTCTGTGAAAAAGGTGGACAAATGGATGATAAATTAGTTCTGATTCACTAACATGGGCAGAGAGGGGGAGGGGGCTGGCAGCGATATTGCTGACGTGGATCGCTAAATAACTCGGCAGATCTATGTTCCATCATAAAACAGTCAGAGGCATCATGTTCTCCGGGTTATGAGGATCAAGTGGTTTTATATCCATTTTTTTGTGCCTGCTTGAATATTGGTTGTCAGATGGTGAATGTGGGGGACTTCACACTCTGTCAGGGTTATGTAGGTACTAGTTAGTTGTAACTTACCTCTCTATCAAGTCTAAAAATCGGATTCAAAACATAGAGTTCCGCTATGTTTACATGACGAATATTACAGTTGTTGACGTAGAGCTGATTTCTGGGCAGTGAGACGTGCACTCCCGCTATTTGAGGTACAAATCTTTGTATAAACGACGCAGGAACAAAAAAAGAAAACTTTGCGCTCCATCACAGAGCTCACTCGTGCTTTATGAACAGATCTTTTTAAACTTATTTTGAATAGTATTTTTTATTTACCTCTAATGACATGAAGGCTGCATTGTGCAGATTTTTTTTTTTTTTGGAGTGGCCGTTTGTTACATTTCTAGGATTTTTAGAATGTGACAAGCTTAGTTTGTGTGCTGTTTCGATTTGAGCGTTATACACTCAGGTTAATGTGTATAATCCTCTAGATAGTGAACCAATCAGATCATGCTGTTCCGGTGTATTATATACTAACAGAGACATTATCTGTCATTTTAATCATAGTAATGTAAGTGGGAGTACATAGGGGAGACTGGGAATGGTTGTAAAGTTTTTGAAGTTTATGTTTGTATTTCGGTGTTTTTTTAAACCAGTGTTTTCAAAATGTGCCTCAGTCTAGTTGCATGTGTCTTATCAAATGGTGTAGCTGTTACCTCTGCAACACAAACGCAAAAAGTGTAATTTATTTTCAATATGAGGTGAGAAGTTTTAGAAAGTACCTTGTAGTCCGGGTTATTTTTAACACTCCCTGGGGTTTGAATTAACATTATGAAAACGTTACCTTCACATTTCTGTGTAGTTAATGCAGTACTTGATGGCTGTGGTTGCCAGGTGTGAGCGGTGCTTATGTAAGAGACGTGCAGCTGACCATGGTGTGGTTTTAAGTATTTCAGAAAGAGGACAGAATCCTTCTCTGGCGTCATCCTGATTTATTTCCACTTCAGTACTTCCTAATGGCCATCTCCTACATGTGGTCTGTGTAACAAATGCATGGGAACACAAATGTTGGATGAATTGTGTTTTCATTGACTGCAAATAGGACAGTGACCAGTTCACCCAGACTAGTTGCATGTGTTTTATCAAATGGTGTAGCTGTTATCTCTGCAACACAATACATTGTATAAGAAATGTATGTTGCCGTGGATACGGGCGTCTGCTGAATGCTGTAATGTAAATGGACAGGGTTGGGTTTCTGATCATGCAGACCACAGGTGTCGGACTCAAGGCCCTCAGGCCAAATCCAGCCCACCAACTCATTTTATGTGGCCGGCAAGAGCTTTCAAAGAATATGATTATCGTACATGCTTTGCATCGACCGTTACCATGAAACCTAATTCATCATCCTTCCACTAGGTGGCAGCAGCCTGTTTAAAGGAAACAGCTAATCATTCATGACTTAAGAAAAATTGCATGCTAGCTTGTCGCTGTTAAGCGTAGTCAGAAAATGCAAGTGAATAAAGGAAGAGAGGACGGATACCTAAACGAATCATTTTGCCATGCAGATTTCATGGTTGCCCTTTTAGAATAGATGCTCAGTGATTATTCGGGCCTCAATCGCCTTGAAATTTAGTGGTGTTCCTGTGAAAACGAGTTACCCTGATATAGACTGTAATCCAGGCTGTTCATGCGTTTGGAGATTCATCTCAAGACTTTGGATGTTTCTGTATTTTACAGCAAACTGATATTCTCGTTTCTCTTAACTTATCCTTTATCCTACTCTTTATCCTACTGACTTCACATGGACACAGTACATAACATGCATCTGTTGCTCTCACCAAATGTTTTTGTTCCGAATTTCTTTTTGTTGTGCAGTGACATAAAGAAGTTCCCTTCATCCTCCTGGTTACAGAATCAGCATAAGGTTACATGCAAATCATTTTTATTTAAAAAGCATAAAAATCCTTCTGTACTTACATTGTGTAATGCTCTGAGGCTCCCCTCTCGTCGACACCTAAAAGTCCTGAAACTCAAAGAGAACTTAAACACAGCTGACAGTTTGCTCGTAGGTAGAGTGCACCATATTTCACTGATGTTCCCAATAATGCAGTCTTGTAATCATGAACTAACTATCTCACCTTACAGCTCACAGACAAAACATTAGCACTAACAACTTGCATGAAAATGTTGACACAGACGCACAAACATGATTTTACTTTAATGAATTTAAAAACACGCCATGTTTGTCTAAAATCCACTGTGTCTTCTACCTGGCTTGACTTTCTCATGAACTACGGCTCCAAAATCAAGTACACCTACAAATAACCATTATTTTAATCTCTCCCTCTTTAAATTTATTGATTAGTGGCTCCCGAGTGGCGCAATTGTGTTTATTGATTAGCTGTAAAAAAAAAAATTTAATGTATTAAACTGAAAATGCTTTAAACTTTTAGTATTTAAATTAATAGCACTACAGCACCTTTTCTTATCTTACTTAAATAAGAATTCATAAGAGCTCTCAGAGAGCGCAAACCCCTGCCCAGCCCAGCAACCTCCCAAAAGGTCAAAAATTGTCCCGTTGTGCAGTGTTACAGAATCCTTTAATAAATTCCTGGATTCAGAATTAGAAGTTTCTTTGTTCCTTGTTTTGAAAAGAGAAATTGTTTGTGTTGTAGGGTAGTCATTCTTTAGTTATATCAGACCATATGTGTGTTATACTGTAGAAACCGGATAAGGTCCGAGGAATCAGTACGGACAGTGTGGAAGGTTAAAGCAGGGACGTCGCATTCCCATAAACCAGGGATAAAATTGCTCGGATTATAACAGCCTGCGTGCTGGGTGTCGTGTACGGTACAGTCTCTCTGTGCTGCAGAACCATCCACTGTGTGTTGTTGAAGTGATAAAAACGTGTCATCCTGTGATTCCTAACTCCAGTCTGTTAGAGCCGTCAGTATAACAGCAAATCTGCGCACGGCGTTACTACACCCTCGTTCTGTCAACTGGAATCTGTTAGAGCTTTATCTGTCTGCTGGAGAGTGGGAGCACCTTCATGAGAATTGAATTTTATCATCAGATAACTCCTGTGTGTGTGTGTGTGTGTGTGTGTGTGTGTGTGTGTGTGTGATTGACAATAAATCTGGATTTGGACGTGGTCTCCTGTCTTGTCTGCAGCTCCCTTCAAGGTGTGTGTGTGTTTGTGTTAGCTGTGTTAGCTGTGTTGTTGTTACCTGATCTTCCACATGGAGATTGTTGCTAAGATACAATGCACACTCTGGAAACAAGATCAGTTTGGAGTGGATTTGTGTGTGTGTGTGTGTGTGTGTGTGTGTGTGTGTATGTGCGCGTGTGTGTGTGTCCGTCCTTGTCAGAAGGTACAAGGTGAACGAATCATGTGCCCCATGATTGGCTACTGCTCGTGATTTTTTTATGAGTTGGCGACTGTCCGTGATGATCGGCGCGACCATATCGCTAACTATCCTCAATTATGGTCGCAGACATTGTTGCAGACAGTCACGGACGGTTGCAGATTGTCTGAGACCTTGCTGGCTACAATCAGCGTCCGTAGTCGCGGACCAAGCTGACGATATCCATGAACCTCATGCTCAGTGCTCAGATACAAATCTCTGATGGTCGGCAGCTAGGTCTGACACTGTCTGCAACCAAGTCCCCAACTATCTGCGACTATCTGTGATCAACCACAAGGGTCTCAGACTGTCAGTCTGATCGTGTATCGCGAATATAATCGTGGTTAGTTGGCGACAGTCACCGATTAGTAGATCATCGTGTGTAATCGTCCAACATTTGGAAACAGTTTAAAAAAAAACGGGATAATTGTCCACAACGGGTGGATTCCTCACTGACAGTCAGCGATATGGTCGACGATATCGGTTGCAGACCCCTCATGCTCGCTCCCGACCTAAAAATTGATCAAAATTGTGGGGATTATCGGGTGTTATCGGCCAAATGAGACATCGGCTTAAAAATGCACACGCAACAGAGATTATTGCGACAAATTTATCATGCCAGGTAACGGAGGAGAAGCACAGCAGTCCTTCAGGTTTGTCCTGATGTGTATTTGACCAGATCAGTATGTAGGCTGCGAAGGCATGTGCCATATAACCGTATCAGAGCTCCCGTTAACACGCGGCCTTGCGGGATTCCCGCACTTTTTTAGTGCCTCCCGCAAAAATCAAGTGTCAACGTCTAGTCACAGCGCAAATCTCGTCTTTTTTTTTTAATCACAGATGCCCAATAAGGGTATCGAAACGTTTAAAAAATCCCCGTAAGTAAACCATCGCTGTGTAGCCTGTTTTATGCACTTATTTATTGAAGTGACCTTTATGCGGGAAACATGCGGTGTGGCGAAGCATTGTGTTAGCTTTGCTTACTTGCTAATACTTTTAAATCCAGCTTTTACCGTGTTTCCAGCCTTTGTGTAGAATGTAGCTGGAATTAATCTTAGGGACTGTGGGATTGGTAGTCAGATGTCTGCATATTTTTGGATGTAGATATGGTTAATGCTCTTGTTTTGCGCAATAGCGAAACATGCGGCTGCTTTGTACACGTTACAGACCGGCCTTTCTAGTGTCTTCATTTATTTAAAGTAACTGATGTGTAACTGGGGGCAGTGGTGGCCCGGTGGTGGGGCGCTGACTTACTGATCCGAACTGGGTTTTCAAAGGCCAGCCATGTCACTGTCTGTGGTGAGAGGCATGTAAAAGAACCATTGCTGTCGTTTGTAAAGAGAAGGCCAATAGGTTGCCGTCAGCGTGTTTCTGCCCTGCGATGGCATGGCGAGCTGTCCAGGGTGTGCCTAGAGTCGGCTGAGATGGGCGCCAACCTCCCCACGACCCTAATTAGGATTAAGCGCTTCAGAAAATGAATGAATGGATGAACGATCTGTAACAGAGAAATTCTAGTAAACTCAGTAAAACTAACACGGGAACACGGTCGTCATCGCAATGATGCCTTTCCATGATGCACTGTTTTACGACTAGTGAGCATCCATTCAGGTCTGAATTTAGAGGTTCGGGAGCACCGATTTCACAAGAGATCTTAGAACTTATTCTGCTGTTTCAGATGAGGATGGAAACAAGTCCTAGAACAGATCTGTACAAACCCAATCTCTCCAGAACTGACCTGAACCAAACTACTTTTGGACAGGGCCTGTGATAGATTGTTTGCATATCATGATCCCTTGAGAACTTTAACAAACTCTCTCTCTTTCACGCGCGCACACACACACACACACACACACAAGAGGTTGAGTGTAGAGGATAATGGAGACATTTTCATGCTGGGTTTCTAGGTTAAAAGGCAGGGGAGATATTTAAATGGTGGGGTCAGTGGTGGGGGAGGTGTGTGTGTGTGTGTATACGTGTACGCAAGCATTCACACATGTCTGACTCAGCAGAGCTTTTCTCCTCTCATACCAAACATTCAGCAGTCCTCCCCTTATCCTCCCATCTGTTACTAGGAGACAGGGGTTCACTGTTTGTGTTTCAAGGGGAGGTACAGGAGATAAAACTGCAAGAAAGGGGGCAGAGCAACACACACACACAAACACACACACTCACACACACACACACACACACACACACACACACCCCTCCCCCACCACCGACACCCCCTCCCCAATTTAAATATCTCCTCCTATTGTTGAACGTTGAACACTGACGAGCTCCACATCTCTGTTTAAAACTTTACATGACGGTCATCATGATCTGCGTCTCAAATCTAAAACTCTGCTCCAACATTCAGAAGTATTTACTGATTCAGTGCTGTGATGCTTCGGAAGTCTGACTGTAGTACACTGTGATAATTTCTATTAAAAAACAAAAATCAGCACTTTCCTATGGAGCAGTCGAGGTGTAATCATACGATGCTGTGGACTTTTCCTCCAGTATTATACCATGAAGTCATAAGTGTTCTTCAGTTACATTGAGAATGTATTTTACTATACTGTGTGTGTGTGTGTGTGTGTAGGATCAGTGTATGGGCTGCAGGTATCGTCCACTGGCCCAGCGTCTCTGGAGAAGGCGAGTGGTGAGACCGTGTCTCTGGACTGCGCCTACACTCTCGCAACGCAGGATAATGGACCTCTGGACATCGAGTGGAGCATCCAGCCTTCTGACAACCAGAAAGATGAGCAAGTGGTGAGTGTGTCTGCTGTGTAAGAAGGATTTTGACGTCGGGGGACTGAATTTGCCCTGTGGGGGTGTGGGTAGATTAAGTGAGTATAGAGATGTAATAGATGATATCATGAACCCCGTCAGGGTCACATCGGGGCAGAATACAGTTGAGTGGAACAGCAGTTGGTCAGCTGGCTTTCACACAACTAATAATACAGGCATGTCATGATTCTACACAGTTCTACACAGTTCTAGTGCTCCAGAAGGCAGAAATTAATTTCTGAAATAAAAAAGACACCATTAGTTTTACAATCTTCCTGGAAATCCTCAAAAAATATATCAGTGGATTTACCTGCAGCTCATTGATTCGTTCATTCATTCATTCATTCACTGTGACAGTAGAATTCATTTAGATCCTAAATCATTAATGAAGGGAATCCTTAAAACCTTTAGCTGGAATAAATTAATGCATCAGAATATTAATAATAAATAATGACTTCAGAATAGTTTCAGAAAAAAATTATTTTCTCACAGCAACAGCTACTGCAAATAATCACCAACGCTAAACCTAAAAAACGTTTGTGCGTGTGTTTCCATCTGTGCTTCTGTCCGTGTGTGTGTGTACATGTACATATACGTGCGAGTGTAAGGGTGTCCATCAGACCAAGGGGCGTGGTAAAAAACGGACGTTATGTACCTTGGTTCTTGGTCCCCCCATCACTCGTTTGCTGAATTTTGGGTTGAGGAAACCGATTTTAATGAAGCAATATGCAGCGTTCGAGTTAAAGTTGGAGCTTGTGATTCATGAAATTTGTCATTAGCTAGAAACTACAGAAACATGAATATTTAACTCATCAGTTTGGAGCAGTCTTCTCAATTTCCACATCCTTCCCTGTTTGCGGAGTGGTGTCAAATCAACATGGCCGTTCGTGCTGGGAACAGTGTACCCTCCCCCTTCTCCTTCTCTGAGTTTATAAGCAATATTGACTTTAGATCAGGTCACTGTGTTATAAAAACCTTGACCGTACTTATCACTTACAGGACTGCTTGTGTCATTGACTATGTTAGCTTGTTAGCATGTTGCTAATGCTACTCGGTTCAGTGTTTTAGCTTTCAGTGGTAATGCTGCTCAAATTCAGTGCCGGGTCACATGACCACATTAAGCTTTGCATTTCAAATGCAGTGCAGGACACACACACCCTGATTGCCTGAAAGGAAAGGCACTCCTGCTCTCCAATGAACATGAAAGCGTTCCTGTATGAGGTGTGATATTTACTTACACTGAGCCCCCATCTCCGACCGTTACCTGCGCAAGAGGGATCTGTGTTACTGATCCATAGGTCATCGGTTCAATCCCCAGTACCACCATGCTGCCACTGTTGGGCCATTGAGCAAGGCCCTGAACCCTCAATCGCTCAGTTAAAATTGATAAATGTAAGTCACCCTGGGTAAGAACGTCCGCCAAATGCCGTGAAGATAAATACAGTTATCTGTCATCAATACAACTCTGTATTTTGTTGGTTCTCAGAGTTCAGACTGGTAATAAAATAGTGGCTGTGAATCTCTTTCACTCACTCACAGGCGCACACACACACAGGAATTTACTTGCATGGAACAGAACCACAAGAATGCGAGAATGGAACAGCCAATTAGCTGTAATGTGCACGTCTTTGGACGGTGGGAGAAAACCGGAGTACCCACAGGAAACCCGCACAAGCTAGTGGAGAACATGCAAACTCCACACGGAAATGCCCTCACTGAGACCGGGACTCAAACCCATGACCTTCTTGCTGTGAGGCGGACAAGCTAGTCACTACATGACCACACTGCTCCATGTGTATTATTATTATTATTATTATTATTATTATTATTGCTGTGTGTGTGTGTAAACCTAAAAAAGAAGGTAGAGCAAAGGTTAAAGAAATCTCATTCATGTACTCATATCACTCCACAATCACATGGTCATGTTTACACTCAGACTTACACGTTTACTCTCACACTCGTTCGTGTTCATCTCCACATTTATCTTTATTACCTACCCATGATAACTCAAAAACTAGTGGACGGATTTAAAAAAAATTAACCAAGAAAACAAAATACAGAACTTAAAAGTAATTGCAGATCATACTTTGCTTGCTGGAGGTCTGAGCTCTCTGAATGCATTTCTAATTAAAAATATATATATTACACTAAAATTATCTGTTGCTAAAGACATGAGTATCATATTCACTTGTGTGTGTTTGTGTTTGTGTGTAGGTGATCCTGTACACAGCAGACAGGGTGTATGACAATTATTACGCCCCTCTAAAAAACAGAGTGCATTTTAACTCCCCCGACCCAAAGAATGGTGATGCTTCCATCACATTAAATGGGCTGGTTGCCGCGGACACCGGCACTTATCAGTGTAAAGTCAAGAAAGTACCAGGCCTTGGCAGCAAGAAGGTCCTGCTCACTGTCATGGGTAAGTGTGCTCACTGTCATATGGGGGTGGGGGTGGGGAATTGTACACACAGAATTCCAATATGAAGCTTGCATCAACGACACTTGCTTTTGGAATACTGGCAGGCCGAGAATATAGTTATTGACCGACCCATACAGGAAAATTACAGCCAATCAGATCACGCATACTATCATTGCCATATAATAAAAACTACTAATCATCATCAAATGCCTGAGTCTGTGTTTAGGAGTGTTGAGAATGTAGAGATAGAGATAAAGAGATTTTTCCGTAAGTGTGACCTGCCAATTCTGATTTTCTTTTGAATAGCAATAATTGACAGCATATACAAACAAAAAGGTGAAAAATTTATTTAATTACACTAAATGAAATGAGTTCACTTTATCGGAAGTAATAATAATAATGATGGTTATTATTATATTTAGTGAGAGTAGGTTATGTAACTCGCCTGGGATCTGAACCTTCTCTGAGCCAACCAAGGTTTAGGAGTTACCCACTGTCTGCTCATCTCTGCGAAAGCTGTTTTAGTGCAATGAAAGTGCCAGCTCTGCAGTCCTCCCTTCTTAGTGTGTTGAAACTGTGCATGCAGTAGTTTACATGTATTCCAAATTTAATACTTTATTTCTTTATTTATTGTGAAAAACTGTCACACTAATTATATGACGCTTTAATCGTGCGCAGGACGGTGCCATATGCGTGCATGTAGGCGGTGACGTTTTATGAGTGTCCAGCTGCCCCGGAATCATAGAGACTATAGACATAAATTCAGGATATGATTTAATGTGATGGGGACCAGCTCAGGATTGGAAATATGTAATAATGATCGACCGATTCCAGTGTTTGGTAGAGAACAGTGAAAAATCACCCGATTCTGATTTCTGGATGGTTTCTCTTCAACTGTAGTACTTTCATAAACATGTTTTACACATGCTGTAGCTGCAGGGGTTAAAAATCCAAATACACAAAGTATCTTCTGCAATTACAGAGAGAGTGTCTGTCTGGAGATGATGTCATGTCTACCCATAATCACTGGAGTCAGCGTGATAATGGAGGAGCAGTATAAGCATTGGGAGTTTAATCCACTTCTGTACACATCAGCAACATGCTTTCTATCTCTTTATTCTATCCTTCCTCTCTGTTAAAATCCAAATAAAAAATATTTAAGCATGGAGAGACAGAGAGACACTCGATCATCATGGACGTGTCAGAGGACAGTGTGTGAGAGCCATGCTGTGTGACATACACACTGAGATGTGTGTGTGCTCCTGCATTCAGAGCAGATGCTGTCTGGTTATGTACGTGTGCGACATATTAAGCAGTGTATACGCGCACACACATGCAGAGCAGCACAAGGACACCAACTCCCCAGACACACACACTCTTCAGCATGTTGTGTGATGTTATTAAAAACCTTCATGTTTATCTTCTAGATTTTCATTTTATTTAGAGTTTGAAATGCTGCTGATACCAGCAGAAAGTGTGTGTGTGCTCACTTTGGATGGGTTTAAATGCAGAGTGTAAATTCCCTTATGTGATTACGCATTCACACACTGTAATAAGTTTCTGAAACGCAGTCCAAAAGCAAAGCTTTAATTACACACAAATTAGTTAACTTTAAATAATTTTAATCCCCACCCCCCTAATCTATCGTTACTGGCTGACCTCTCTAGCACACAAAAGAACACAGAAGTAGATGCTGGAAAAAGCACAGGTGAAACTCATCCTGATACCTGCTGGTACTGCCTGCAGAGGGCGCTCAGTCACACCCTCACTGCCGCGGTCTTTTTTTCCTCTGTTTGTTTATTTCTTTATTCTGTCTCTGGAAGTTCATGTTACTGAGAAGCCTCAAAGCCCCTCTGTCCTGAAGACTCGGGATTCACAGACACCCCCCGCTTGAACTCTTAACTGCAGGCCTGATGTGTCGATGATTAATAAACTGAAAACGGTTATTGTTAGTGAATCTGACTGGGGTACTGTCTCTGATGCTCTGTTTTAAAGTTTATTTTTGTATTTCTGTGTTAATTTTCATTATATTAGCAGTTGTAAAGTGAATTGTAAACATAGGCGATGCTACATTTTCAGCCCACACACTTCCTGCTGTCCTTGGAGGCTGTAGAGAGAAACGATACTGAAGTGTGTGATGTTTTTGCTGGCTGAAAGTTTTGAGATCCCACCTATTCAGCAGCACCGTGAACCATCTAATATTTATCTTATCACTCCTATAGAGCGGGTGCCTTCAGTGTCAGGAGTTCATGATTCACACCTGTTTATAATAGCTTTATAAATGTCTCTCTCTCTCTCTCTCTCTCTCTCTCTCTCTCTCTCTCTCTCTCTCTCTCTCTCTCTCTGTGTCTCCCTCTCTCTCTCTCTCTCTCTCTCTCTCTCTCTCTGTGTCTCAGTGCGTCCCTCTAAGCCGCAGTGTTCTATTGAGGGTTCTCCTCAAACGGGAAATGATGTGGTTCTGAGGTGTAAATCCACTGATGGGACGAATCCAATGACGTACAATTGGGAGAAGACTAGCGACAGCAAGCTGCTGCCCCCTAATGCTGTGCTGGGTGAGAGGGCCGATGCTTATACTTTTGCATGCGCATCTCTGAGTATGTCAGGATGTCATGTACTAACACTTGCATTGGATAAAGTCTTCACACTTTAATGTAATGTGAGAAAGAAAACAAAAGCGAGATCTGCATCTTACTGAACTATTGCTGTATCGTTCACTTGGCTGTTAAGTTGTATAGAGTAAATACAGCTGGACAAATATTTGTGTTTCTTCTCTTCAGGCTGCAAAGCAACAAAATGTGAATATTTTGAAGGGGGGTTATTGTTTTATTGTTTCAAGATAACACCTGTTTCAGCTCAGGGTTGAGAATGGTGGAGACTATAGGGGTGTGGTATTTAAATTACGATGATTTTCAGCCGCCACGTTTACAGATTTGCACTGATTAGAGAGATATGAAATGCTTCATAAAGTGAAGTGTAAAGTGTGTGTGTCTGTGTGTCAGATCCTGCTGCAGGGACAGTAAAGATCCGCAATGCGACAATGGCGGTGTCGGGGAGTTACCGCTGTACTGCACAGAACCGAGTGGGCAGTGAACAGTGTGTGTTGCAGCTCAGTATCACAACACGTGAGTCTCACTTATATACACACACACACAAACACAGCTGTCAACAGTAGTGTGTGTGCTACACCCTCAGAAGTAAAACTACTATTTAAAAGGGCTCTTGGGTTACTCATCAGAAGGTTGAAGGTCTGGACCACCAAGCTGCCACTGTTGGATTTTTGAGCGAGGCCCTTAAATCTTAACTGCTCAGTTGTATAAATGAGAAAAAATGTAAGTCACTCTGGATAAGTGCATCTGCTAAATGCCAAAAATGTAAAAGTGTTAGGAAACAGCTTTTTTTGCTTCCTCCATATCATACTAAAGCGGAATTTTATAATTGTTTTCATTTAAAATATTTTTTCTTACTAGCGGAGCTCCAAACTTATACAGAGGACATAAAGCCATGAGCTTGATTTTGTTGTTGTGTCCATGCTCACATGCCCACATAGGCAACACAACACTATTGGCGCTGAGTGCACTTGCACTTCACTGAAAAGGTTCTTGTTTAGTCAGTGTTTTTTTCTTCTTGAGGAGAAACAAGTTTTCGAATTCCATTGAAATGACAGCTTTTTGTAAGAAACAGGAAGTCCTGAAAGCGGGCAGCCATTTTTTCACCAGCTTTTTTCTGGGAGGAAAATGGATATCACAGATAGGCTACACCATGCAGCAGACGGCTTCTTTTGACAGAAACACTGCGGCCCTGAACTGTAAACCTCATTTAATTTTCTCAGTGTTGATGCTGTTGTTGTCTTCTATCTCTGTGCTTACAACAGCATCAATAGTGTTAAAACAACGTAGTTATGACAGCTCAGCGGCTCACGGTAAATTGTACAAACTAACTTACCAAGATGGTGGACAGGCAGAGCTATCTTCTGCGGGGTGTAGCTGATCTATCTTGTATGATATCTACAAAGAGGAACATTGGCACGTAACACAATTATTCAACTTATCCAACATCTTTTGCTTGGTTTGGGGTTGGGTCCAGGGGCCAGCAGCCTAAGCAGTGAGGTCCAGATGTCTGATATCAATGATGCAATAATTCAGATCTTGGAAGAATACAAAGAATTATTTGATAGCTTTCCACTAATCAGAAACAAGAAAATATTTTGATAGAATGATAGGTATTAATTTTCACTACGCTGTAATAAGTATGTTTAGGACAGTAGGTCTCTGTGTGCCTCAAAATCAGAGAGTCAAATCTCTCTCTCTCTCTCTCTCTCTCTCTCTCTCTCTCTCTCTCTCTCTAGCCACGAACAAAGCGGGTATGATCGCCGGGTCAGTAATCGGTGTGTTGTTGTTACTTCTCCTTTTGGCTCTGCTGTTGTTCTGCTGCTGTCGCAATCGTCAGAAAAAGAAGTACGAGAAGGAGATCTCCTACGAGATCAGGTACACGCAGGCCAAGGACTGATGAGCAATGTAATTCAAAGTAGATAGTGCTTTCTCTTTCTGTGTGTGTGTGTGTGTGTGTGTGTGTATAAGAGTCAGACAGTTTTTCAGTCATGGTTTATTATCAACCAATGTAAATAGTGTGTGTGTGTATGTGGAGAGATTAGTGCAGCTCCAGTGGAGTTTATTACAGAGGAAATTCAGACATTTGCAGCGGGCGGGGGCATGGGAGTACCAATGTCTTGCATCACAAACTGGCTGTAGGGACTTGGAATGTCACCTTACTGTCGGGGAAGGAGCCGGGGTGCCTCTGTGTTAAAGTTCTCCTCGGTGAGCGAGAGGGTTGCCTCTTTGCGACTGCAAGTTGTTCTCCTTGGGGACTTCAGTGCCCATGTGAGCAGCGTCATGGTGACCAGGAGGGAGGTGATTGGGAGGAATGGCCTCCCCAATCTGAACCAGAGCGCTGTTTTTTTTATTGGACTTCTGTGCTAGGCATGGGCTGTCCATAACAAACACTGTGTTCGAGCATACAGTGGTTCATAAGTTCACTTGGTACCAAACCACCTTAGGCCAAAGTCTGATGATCGACTTTGTAGGCATATCATCAGTCTTAGAATGTCTTAGACCCTCGGGTGAAAAGAGGGGCAGAGCTGTCAACTGATAACCACCTGGTGACGAGTAGAATCCGGTGGCGAGGAAGACTGCCGGAAAGAACTGGCAAATTCAGACGTGTAGTGAGGGTGAACCAGGAACGTCTGGCAGAGACGACTCAGATATCCGGGAAGGCTTCTCGCATGCTTATTTCATTGTGGTGAAGAGAGAGCTGAGCCTAAAACCTAAAGTTAAGGGATAGAGCTGCTGCTCCTTCGCATCGAAAGGAGTCAGTTGAGGTGGTTCTGGTATCTGATTAGAATGCATCCTCGCTGTCTCCCTTTAGAGGTGTTCTGGGTACATCCAACTGGGAGGAGGCCCTGGGGCAGACCCAGCACTAGCTGGAGGGATTATATATCCCATCTGGCTTGGGAATGCCTTGGTAATCCCCCAGAGTATCTAGAGTGTCTCAAAGAATAAAGATGCCTCAGTTTCAATTCTAGACCTGTTGCCTCTGCGACCTGACTTCAGATAAGAGGAAGAAAATGAATGGATGAGAATTTAGGCATGTGCTGACGATTCTGTGACTTTAATTCTGCAGTAACCCCACCCTATCGCGCACTGTCCCGTCCAGCCCCGCCCTGAAGGTATTGCTGTTTTTGTGTCACATGTTTTATCTTTTCTCACTTGCAGAGAGGATGTTCCTGCCCCGAAGAACCGGATCTCCACAGCACGCAGTTACACCAGTGTGGGAAGTCAGCGCTCGTCTCTCGGCTCCATGTCTCCCTCCAACTTGCACGCGTACGCCAAAAACCAGTACAACAAGGTTCCGTCTGATGAGTACGAGCCTCCGCCCAGCCACACCCCCCTTCCCCCACCCAACCGTGCCGCCTCCATCACTCTCCCCAGCAGGGTCCCCGGCCCCAACCTCAGCCGCATGGGGGCGGTTCCAGTCATGACCTCGGCGCAGAACCGGGACGGGTCGATCGTGTAGCGGTGGAGTGACAGTATGAATCTGAGGCGAGAAGAACATCATACAGTGAACTCCATCTATTCTTCCTGATCAAGAGCAGATAAAAGGGCGGGGGGTGTTCATAATGCTCTGTAAATAAATTGATGTTTTTGTTTTTAAGTGTAGTGAGATGTAGATGAGATATTCATTATATTTTCCTCTAAAGTTAATTTTGGAAGATTGTTGAGCTCCATCGGTGCAGATGAAAGTTGAACTGATAAAATGCTGTCAGTTACTGAAGTTAGCCAGTTAGCCTTCTTTCTTTTTTAGCATGTAATAACTCTTATTGAACTTCATCAAGCTACGGAAACTTCGAAACCAAGGCCAGGAACCAACCATTACAGATTTTAAAATGTTTCTTTAGGGCATCAGAGATGGTGACGTTCCTTTTTGATCACTGGAGATCTTCCCAAAATGAATCATTAATGTGTAAGCTGTACATGTCTCTTTGCCTAATATGTGTGAGGATGTGCACCTATCTGAATTCCCCCTCATGTGTATATTAACACCCCTAATGGTAGAAACTACAAAATGATGAATGTGATCAATTTCAAACTGAACTTGTTCTGCTAATACTTTCATAAATTAAACTCTAATCCTTAGGCATTCTGAGGTTCCATGTTGCATGTCTGTTTGGCCCTGTCCCTCTGGTAGCTCTTCCCCTGTGATGGTTCTGTCCCTCTGGTAGCTCTTCCCCTGTGATGGTTCTGTCCCGCTGGTAGCTCTTCCCCTGTGATGGTTCTGTCCCTCTGGTAGCTCTTCCCCTGTGATGGTTCTGTCCCTCTGGTAGCTCTTCCCCTGTGATGGTTCTGTCCCTCTGGTAGCT
>JBCNYH010000008.1:11835498-11847331 GCA_039654325.1 Tandanus tandanus | reverse complement strand
TATATATAATAATAAATCAGATTTGATTCCAAATTGTTCCAGCATCAACAGTCACTCAACTCAAGGTTAACTAAAAAGTTAGCTGTGTTTAGGTGCATTTAGCTGAGACAAATCAAACTAATCCCCATTTTCCCCCATTTTTCTGATTTTATTTTTCTGTCTCTGATCAAATTTATTCATCCAGCTATGATTTTATGAGACAAAAGTGTTTATGGATAAAACAAAATCGGAATAAAAATAAACTTTTACATTCTGTGTGTGTGTGTGTGTGTGTGTGTGTGTGTGTGTGTGTGTGTGTGTGTGTGTGTAGGGCCTCACTGCATATCATGATATCACCCTGGATAAGTGTTACATCAGCGAGCTTAACAGCAGCATTGTTCTACCACCAAGGAATCTGTGGAAACTCCTTATCAATGTTAAACTGAGAACTGGCAACGTATGTGTGTGTTTTAGAGAGATTGTGTGTATTGGTGTTTGTGTGTGATGTTTGTGTGTGCATGTAATGGTGTTTGTGTGTGTTTATGCATGTAATGGTGTTTGTGTGTGATGGTGTGTGTGTGTCATGGTGTTTGTGCATATAATGGTGTTGGTGTGTGTAAGTGTAATGGTGTTTGTGCATGTGCATGCAGTGGTGTTGGGGTGTGTGTACGTGTCATGGTGTTGGTGCATGTAATAGTGTTGGTGTGTATGTGTATGTGTAAGTGTAATGGTGTTTGTGCATACAATGGTGTTGGTGTGTGATGGTCTGATAGTGTGTGTGTGTGTGTGTGTGTGTGATGGTGTTTCTGTGATGTCGTTTGTGTGTGCATGTAATGGTGTGCGTGTGATGGAGTGTTTATGTGTGTGATGGTGTGGGTGTGCATGTAATGGTGTTTTTGTGTGTGTTTGTGATGGAGTGTGTGTGTGCGTGTGTGATGGTGTTTGTGTGTGTAATTGTGTGTGTGTGTGTGTGTTAGAGAAAGATGAACGTCCGTTCACAGTATTTCCCTGTTCTTCAGGAGGCGTCTCTCCCGCAGACATACCTGGTTCAGGAGGAGATGGTGGTGTCTGAGCAGGTGATGAACACCCATGTGTTTGGCGTGTTTATTCACGGACTGTGTGAGGGGAAATCGACATATCAGATCAGACGCCGCCTCACACGTCGCCGTAAGTAAAAAACAAAACAAAAATTCTTAGTTTTCAAATTGTGTAAAATTCCTGCAGCTCCCTCTCCAGCGTGTGTTAACAGGGTTTATTGCACAGAGTTGTTGAATGCTGGATCTCCAAACCAGGTCGAGATCATATTTAACTTTAAAGCCCTCAGTAATAATGTTTGAACTTCAGAGTTCAGAAATCAGTATTTGGTGGAGATTTTAATCCCAGATTTCATGTTTCTTGCCGTGCTTTCCTCCAGCCTGTCGCTTTGCTCCTGGGGGATTTCATTCGGCTCCTGGTGTAAAAATTCATTCAGCTTTGTTTATTGGCTTCTGATCATTCAACCTCCTCCTGATCACATTCCAGAGCTTCTCACAGTGCTACCAGTGCTGTTCTTCCATCCAGACTGGTCCCGTATTGTAAAATGAGCATGACAACCACAGCAGTGATTTTATACTTTTCCTTGTTCATAACCTTCTAGCCAAGTAAAATAAGAGGTACTTATAAGGTATAGGTATAATAAGTTGGAATTCCACCACACACACACACACACACACACACACACACACACACACACACACACACACATATACATACAAACACACACACACACACACACACACACACACACACACACACTAGAATGAAATGGCTGCCATACATGCGGATTTAGGGATAATTAAAATTATCATGTTCCATGCTAACCTTAACCCTAAACTATTTACATAAATATGGAATCTAATTGAATCATGAACTGATCACACAAATGTTTTGGAACAGTCAGAAACGATGTGGAACCAAGAGCTTTGGAAACTGAAGAAAGCTGCTGTTATTACGGCTGAAGGAGGCCAGATGACTGAATTTTTTATAGACTGTAGAAGTCATACTTTATTCAATTTCATTTCTTTACACACAAATACATTTGTAATAAACTTTTCAAAAATGTTTGTAGGTTTATGACAAATGGTCTAATAAATTTATTAAGCACTGTAGAAATATTTTTATTTCCTGTGCAGGTATTGCCAAGCGGGAGGAGCAGATCTGCCACTCGATCCGACACTTTGAGAACACGTTCGTGATGGACACGCTGATCTGTGATTCGCCCTGAATCTTATCCTCCACATCACATCACTCTCGTTTTTTATTTTAATGACTTGTTTATTTATTTTTTTTAACCGGGTTTATTGATAAAAGTGCTTCCATTAATCACTTAGTAGCAGTGTGTGTGTGTGTGTTTGTGTTTGTGTGTACTTATATTAATGTCCCATCTTGTGATCTCTGGTGTTATGTAGAGTGTAGTGTGGATATGAGAACACACGGAACCACATTTTAAAAGAACATTAATTAAAAGGAAACATCTCTCTCTCTCTCTCTCTCTCTCTCTCTCTCTCTCTCTCTCTCTCGTGTAAGGAAAAGTGGAGTAATGATGGCTTACTTTGTGCTGAACATTAGTATCGCTGTATGTTGTATAATGGATTATTAGCGCAGGACCAATTTGTAGTCAGCATTAGTCACGGTTCCACTATCGTCCCAGGACAAGCCATGGCTGTAAGCTTCAAGGTGAATTTTCGTTTCTGTTATCGCGCATACCCACTAGTTTCCACCTATAACACGCTGCTTTGCTGTACATGCCACCCACCCACATATATAATAAAAGACTGGATCGTGCATCAGTGTATTAAGTTTCACACTAGATGGCGGCCATTTTGGTGAGACCAACGTGCTGTAATATGGAGTAATATGGTTGGAAGCCAGCACAGCTTTTCTTGTCAGTCGAGTGTAACAGTAAAATGGTCTCACCAAAATGGCAATGATTCAGCTTCAAATTTTGCAATGTACAAACACTAGGATGTATGATTCAGTCTTTTGATGAGGTTTGAGCTTGCTGTAAATGCCGCCGCTTACACCTCAGATGCAATTAAAATGTAAACATTTTTAATTTTGTCTATTCATAATTTTGCTGAGCGAGCTGGTAATTTCATACAATACAACTTAAATTATTTTATACCACTACACATGTTTTTATTTACTCCAATAATGGATAACCATTAGTTTAACGGGTAGTTTGTGTCAGCTAGCTTGGCTGGCTAGATTAGCCTAATTGGCTAGCGCAAAGTATCTTTTCTGCAGTACTACATTTCTTATAAATACATATTTGGACACATAATATCATGGAGCTAAATGTTTATATCAGGATGTTTAATAACCTAAAAGGTAAATCCCACCTTCCACCTTGCCAACACATTATGGCCCGGTTGGCCTCGTCTGGCCCATGGATAATTGTTGGGCCAGAGTCCTCATACTTTCAGCCTCAAAGTAGCCTTGAGTAGGTGGGATTAAACAGTAATGGCCTTGGCTCGATTGGGTGTAGTGCGATGGTGGGGAAAGTGGCTACTTCTTTCCTTCTGTCCCAGACTATGCACTTGTTCACTCCATGTAGCACTTAATACCCTGTAACTGTGTTTATTTATCCACATGCAGTTTCTTTTATTATTACTGTAGCTGGAATATTTAGATAATCTTTACACTGCATGAATCTTTAAACATTTACACTATAAGTAGTGAAAAATTGAATGTAAGTGATAAAAATCTCTTTAAAAGTAAAGTGTATGACATTTCACACAGAATCTTCATCTAATGTGAGTAGCTAAACATCTGAGCAAATAAAGAACTTTCACACAGATACCCTGTCTGTGGTTTTGTCTTGTTCTTGCAGGTGTTTATACTCCTGTGGTGGATGCCTTACAGTGTTCTCAGGAAGTTGATTTGTACAGAATATAATCTCAGTGCTAGTGTGTGTTAAACAGGACAGTCTGTTTTCTAATACATTTATGTGCAATTTTATTTTTAGTACATTTTTTTCTTGTACTATTCTGAACATTTTCCCTGATATTCATCATTAATGTAATAGTCATTTTGTTAACAATAAGTTTGTTTTTGTGTGTGTGTGTGTCTGTGTGTTTGCGTGCGAGAGAGAGAGAGAGAGAGGAGGGGTACACTACTGCATGTATGTTCACCCACGCATGTTTTAAATGAAAATTAGGTTACTTTGAAATCATGATCAAAATGAAACCAGTCTCTCTCTCTCTCTCTCGCTCTCTCTCTCTATCTCTCTCTCGCCTACACATTTCTTTCATGCTTTTAATCAGCGTGTTGGTTTTTACAGAACTCTCAGACTGACACAGACACATTTAGGAAGTAAGAAGCTGTTTGTCTTGAATGGCAGTGTTGTTTTATGGAGATTGACGGTTTCAGGTACGCAGTGTTTTAACCTGAGACATATTCAGCTTATTGTTTTTTATTCAGATATTAAAAATGTGATGAAATTTAAATCAGTATAAATTTCTTCATTTACTGTGTATAAATTTTAGAATTAAGTGTATTGTAAATAAATTATAGGATTGGCAAATATATTGTGTACAAATAATAGAAGTAAGAAGTTCATTGTGTATAAATTATAAGATTGGGAAGTGTATTGTTCACAAATTATAGAATTAAGAAGTTTATTGTATATAAATGATAAGATTGGGAAGTGTATTGTTCACAAATTATAGAATTAAGAAGCTTATGGTGTACAAATTATCGAATTAAGAAGTTCATTGTGTATAAATGATAGAATTAAGAAGTGTATTGTATATAAATGATAAGATTGGGAAGTGTATTGTTTACAAATTATAGAATTAAGAAGCTTTTTGTGTATAAATTATAGAATTAAGAAGTGTGTAGTATATAAATTGTAGAATGAAAATGATAAATTTTAGAATTATGAAGTATATTATATAGATATTATAGAATTAAGAAGTATATTATATAGAAATTATAGAATTAAGAAGGAATTTATCTCCGGTTTAACTTTGCTCACCGTACAGAAAACATTTAAGTACATTTAAGGCTTATACAAGAGTTTATAAATATAAAGTGAATAGACTGTAAGGATATGTGTGCAAAAATGCACAAAGTGGCAATATAATATTAAACGTATATTAGGGTGAGTCTATATTTCGAAGTTTTGAAATTAATGATGGCCAGGTTTTCAGTCTGTGCCATATGGGAGAAACAGGCTACATGGTAAATTTGACAAAAATCGGAGTTAGAACTTGCTCGAAGCACAAATTGTTTCACCATATGCAACATATTGATGAAAATTATGCTTTTATTTGAAAAAAATTACATGATAATGAAAACAGAGTTTATCGGTCATTTCTATTTACTGCTTTTGGGAATTTACTTCGGTGGTGTTAGACCACTTGCAAAACAAACTCTTTCTGTTCTTCATTGTGGGCCAGAGATTCATTGAAAGACTGCATGTATATTGACTGCATGTAAGTATATATAAGTATTCTAAAAATATAAACTAAAAAATACAACACCTAAATCTAACCAGTAAACAATAGATAAGTAACAAACAGCAGCAGCAGAAAGTGACAGTTGCAACATATGAAAAGTGACCATGTGCAATTATGATGTTGAAATGACAATATTAAAATATTATATGCAAATAAATGTCAATGTGCAAATATGTAAAATATATACTAAAAGAATATACAAACAACGTAAATCTAACCAGTAAGCAATATATAAGCAATAAACAGTAACAAACAGCAGCAGCAGAAAGTGACAGTTGCAACATATGAAAAGTGACCATGTGCAATTATGATACTGAAATGACAATGTGCATTATGCAACTGAAGTGACATTGTGCATTGCAAACAATAAGATGTGCACTATAGCTAAAGCACTGTACTGCAAATTGTCCAGAGTTAGTATGGTTGGTGAGACATGGTTTGGTTCAGGAGCCTTATACTCTGCGGGTAAAAGCTCCTCCTGAGTCTCTCAGTCCTTGTTGTCAGATTGCGGAACCGTTTGCCTGAGTTCAGCAGCTGATACAAACAGTTACTGGGGTGGGAAATGTTCCTGATGACCTTGATGGCTCTGCTCTGGCAGCACCTGGTGGAAATGTCCAGAGCAAGGGCATATCAGATCCGATGCAGCGCTCGGCTGCCTTGATCACTCTCTGCAGGGCTTTTCGGTCTTGTACGGTGCTGTTGCCAAACCAAGCTGTGATGCTCATGGTCATGATGCTCTCGACCACAGCCGTATAGAAGGTTTTGAGGATCTCAGAAGAGATCCTGAATCCTCAGCTGCCTCAGTCGAAGGTGTAGTGAGTGTAAGGCAGGGGGCTCATCACACATCCTTGTGTAACTCCAGTGCTGAGGGTGATGGTGGTGGACACCCAACAGCCCAACCTAACTACTTGGGGCCTTGGGGGTGTTGAAACACGGTTTCTGGTTGGGGAAGGTCCTGATGGTGATGGAGGGAATGATGTGGTCTGCCTGTGTGCTAATGAAGCTAATGGCTACATCCAGCTGCGCCAGAACACGTCCCAGTCCACGTCATCAAGCGCATCCTGCAGCTCGGCTTCCGAATGGGCAGACCAGTGCTTCACTTCCTTTGTTGCCGGAAGTTCCTGGGTGAGCTTTTGTTTACACTTCAGGATAAGAAAGATGGCCTCATGGTCACTCTTCCCCAAACCCGGCTGCAGCACTGCCTTGTACCCCTGCTTGAACTTAGTGTAGCAGTGATCTAGCTTGCTGTTCCCTCTTGTTGGGCAGGTCGTGTGTTGGTAAAAGTTGGGCATGACCTGCCTGAGCTGAACCCTGTTAAAGTCCCCCATCGCAATGAGAGCAGCGTCCAGATGTTTCTGCTGACAGTCACTGAGCACATCATGTAGTGAAGCCAGAGCTGTGCCTGTGTCTGCCTGGGGTGGGATGTAGACGGCCATGGCGATGACCGCCGTGAGCTCGTGGGGCAGGTACAATGGCCGGCACATGATGGTGAGGTGCTCCAGGAGAGAGTTGTTACGTTTCTCGGGTCGCACCATCTGTTGTTGGTCATGAGGCAGACCCCTCCGCCTTTGGATTTCCCACTCTTAGCAGTTCTGTTTGCTCGGAACACGGAGAAAGACTCAGATGGCCTTACAGTGAGGTCCAGGACCGCAGGCGTGAGCCATGTTTCAAAGAAACACAGGAGGTTGCTGTCCCTGATGTTACGCTGGAAATTTACTCTGGCTGTGAGGTCATCCAGTTTGTTCTCCAGTGACTGAACATTGGCAAGTAAAATACTGGGCAGTGGAGGTCGGTGTGGTCGCTCCCTCAGTCTGAGCCGTGCTCCAGTACATTTCCCGTAATGTTTCTTTGTTCACCGCCGGCAAGGCTCACCGCCGCTGCTGCTGCTGGCATCGTGGATTATCTCGCATGGCCAAGGGTGTAACCATAGTTTAGACATTGGGGGGTCCAAATGAGAACTCTCCCCTAGAAAGGAGAAGTGCATTTCCCTCAATTTTAATATATTAAATTTAATGAAAATTATATTGTGATTGGAATCACAAGAATGTGCAGTGGACTTTTAAGTTAATTCCAAGTTCCAAGTTTATTTGTATTTTGTTGATTTGTCTCAAAATGTATGTGATATTTTACAATGAAAAGTTTAATATGAATTAAATCACTGATTTGTACAAAGAATTAAATGTCTCCCTACAGCATCTGTCTCTCTCTCACTGTCTCTCTTTGCTGCCTGCATTGTGACCAGATATCATTAGATCATTAGAAGAACTGACCATGATGACCATTTTAATTTGATGCTAATGTTATTAGCTTTAACCCACCCAAGCCTATATGTTCAAATGTCAGTTGAATTTTAACTATTTAACTGTCAATCACACAGCACACACATGGCACACACGGGGGAGATAGATTATCTCTCATATTATTTTATTAGCAACACAATATCAACCAAACTCTCCATACAAATCCTCCTACTCTCGTCCTCCTCCCATTTTCATTAGGCCTGTGACAATGCGTGTGCGGGAGGGGCGCATTGATTTACACAAACCTAGTTTGCCTCGGAGGCAGAAGCAGATAGCTGACCTCATAGTTTTATTTGCCTATATCTCCACTCTAGCTTTGCTGAGTGAACTGAGTCACTTCAACACAATACATATTTCGCATTATTTAAAAAAAAATTGCGCACTCATGTTGGCAACAGCAGTATTATTTAGGTATTTAGTTGCTTACTATCTGAAAAAACACTGTAATGTCTGCCAGCTGGTCCTGCTTTTTCCGTTTTTCAGCTGCTAACGTTACTCCTACATGATCTGTATCAGACCTCCCTCTAGCCTAGCTGAGAAAGTGTCAGTCAGAGCCGATCAGAGCAGTGTTTCAAAGAAAGCTGCCGGGGCCGGGCGCAACCAAGTGTGCAATTGAGAGAGAGGTGGTCACACACGTTTTTTTTCCTTAACAACCGCATACAGGAAAATAAATCGTAGGAGACAGATCTGATCCGTTAACAGTCGATGCTGATAAAAGTGGTTAATATGTCACATATTAGTGTATATTATTGGGGGGACATATTTTCCCAATATTACAAAATTGCCAAAGAATACGTGGTTACACCAATGCAGACGGCCACGATGGATCTACTGAGAAACCTTCTAATAGCTAGTGAGTGAGCTGGAGTTTGATGTTTAACAGAGTTTCCCTGTCGTAGGTAGTGAAAGCTGTGCATGTTTGTGTGAAAAACACAAAGAAAAAATGTAAAAAACTAGATGAACACACAGTCTGTGCGGAGCATACTCGAAGGAATCTAACCTCGGCCGCACCATCTTGGAAAAAAAGAAAGAAGGAGGGACCAGTCTAGCAGTGCAGATCGGAGAGAATGTGTTGCAGTGTGGGTTGTGATGAGCACTTTGAAGTAGAATGCTGCAGGTCCATTTCTGGCATTGTAGGCAAGCAGTAGTGTGTTAAATCTGATGCAAGCAGCTACAGGAAGCCAGTGGAGAGAGCATAGCAGTGGAGTGGTGTGGGACAACTTGGGAAGGTTGAAAACAAGCCGTGCCTACATTCTGGATCCGCTGCAGAGGTCAAATGGCACTCAGAGGCAGATCTGCCAGGAGTGAGTCATCTAGTCTTGAGATGACAAGGGACTGAACATGTATCTGAGTGGCCTTAGTGGAAAGAAATAGACGAATCCTTCGGATGGTAAAGAGAAAAAACCAACATGATTGAGAAAGATTAGCAATCTGAGAGGTGAGCTTTCACCCAGACATTCCTTTATTAAATCATCTCTTTGACTCAGGTAGGGTAGAGTTTGGTGAAATTTCATGAATGGGTGTGGTCAGGATATTGTTCACAGAAAAAAAAACAGTGTTTACAGTACTGCGGGGATAATTAAGATAGAGTTTATGTCTGTATAGGTTCTTAGTCATCCAGGTCATGGTAAATTGTAGGTGTTAAAAGGAGGCAACAGCACTTGCTTGAAGTTATGGGACGTTTCACCTCTCATCTGAAAGGCTTCTTCAATTCTGTCAGACTAGTGGGAAGTTCCAAAATTTATCTTCTAATGATAGGATTAGAGCTGATTAGAGATTAATTAGACTGATTACAGTTTAATGTAATTTTCTTCAATATTCCACTCTGGAGGTGCTCCTCAGGACAGGAAAAACCTGCACATTTTGACTGAAGTAGGCATAGTGGATCAAAAATGCCAAAACTGCACTCTGGTACAGCGGTGTGAGACCATTCGGTGATTTTTAGATTCATTAATAATATTTTAGAATGAATGTGAGATTTTACTGGGAGGCGTTACAGTGTACATCAGGAAAGGGGTGTGGTCATATTTGATAAATGTAACTGCATCAGAAATAACTGGAGCTTGATGTAGAGCTGAGAAGGACAACAAAAATACGTTTATGTGTACATCAGTGTGTGCTTCTCTTGTGTGAAAGTGATGTGTGTTTTATTGTGTTTAACTAAACGTGTCTTGTTTCTGTTTCAGCATGGAAAAGTGCAATGATGCCTGGGTGTATTATGCTCAGTTAGGGTTCTACATTCCCATCCACGCTGCTGGTTTTCCTTTAAACATGGCCGCCTTGTGGCAGCTGTTCTTCCATGTCCGTCGCTGGAACGAATCCACTGTTTACCTCCTGAACCTCGTCATTAATGACTGCCTGCTCTTGCTTGCGCTGCCATTTAAGATCCTGGCTTACAACCAGCCGTGGAAACTTGGACGTTTTTCCTGCTCACTGTTTGAGAGTTTTGTTTACGTTAACATGTACGGCAGCATCCTGTTGAGTGTGTGCATCTCTGTGGATCGCTACGTCGCACTACACTTTCCCTTTCAGCGCCTACGATCCAGACGGAAGGCTGTGTTCATCTGTGCAGTTGTGTGGATATTAGTGTTTGGGTTTAGCTACCCAGTTTATGATTTGCACGGAGACCCTAGTAATGTGTCCTACTGTTTTCAGAGATTTTCCAACCAAACGTGGGATAAACAGTGGATCATAGTGTGCGTGGAGTGTGTGTTTTGGGGCAGCACTGTAGTCATGGTGTTCTGCTCCGTGCAAGTTGTTAAAATCCTGCATGATTTACGCAAACGGAATCCCAATGATGCTAAACTGCGAAACAACAAGAGTGTAAAGATCGTGCTCAGCAACCTGGTGGTGTTCCTTCTGTGTTTCATTCCATATCACATCGCAGCACTTCTATACTTCGATGTTAAACAGCGAACAAAGATCATCATCAACTGTGAATTACGTACATTTGTGCACATCAGTCTGTGTGTGAGCACCATGAACTGCCTGGCTGATGCAGTCTGTTATTATTTTATATTGAAAGAAAACCTGCAGGTCGCAAAGCAGGAGGCCAGAGCCAACTCATTCATACAGCAAACACACTTATCCACAACACACACAGTGACACACACTCAGGAGTGCAGAGATACACAGGAAGAAATCTCTACATAAAACATCAGTCTTTACAGTGTTTTCACAAGTTTGTAGTACTGCCACATTTTACACAGGGGGCGGACTCCAGCATGGTGGCTGGTGTGGTTTTGTAGGTGGGTGTGGCCACATACACAAACAGGTATTAAGAAATTTTTTTTATATATATTACTATTCATACACGCACAAATAAACACAGTGACAAGAAGATGGTTTATTTAATTCAACCATTACACTGAATATGTTTTCAATTGAAAATCTGTCCAGTAGAGGGCATGAACTTTAAAGGAAATGTTTTGTCTCCTCATGGCTCCAGGATCAGTCTGAACCTCAGGTTACTGTTTGTGTGGAATTTCACATTCTCCATGTTTTTGAGTGGGTTTCCACCAGGTTCCAGTTTTGTGTGTGTGTGTGTGTGTGTGTGTGTGTGTGTGTGTGCGTGCTGAAAGTGAATTAGTGAATTTTCTTATTACGGCCAAAACATTTAGATTCATGAGTTGGTGTGTACAACGGAAGCAGATCCCAGCCAGAAACACACACACACAAACAAACACACACACACACACGTTTCTGTCACGCAGCAGTGCAGCTGCAGCTCTTCTGCTTTTCCTGAATAAAACCCTGCTGCTGAACCACTTCCTGTTTGAATGAATGTAAAAAATTGTTTCTGTGTTTGGTTCCAACTTCCTGGTTTGTAATCAGAATCTCATTAAACATAAAGCCTCAGAACTTGTGGTGTATGCCAGTACAGTTTATATATTTATGAAATATATTTCCTGTATTTGTAAATCTAATTTTTAGGGGTTTTCCTTTTTTTTTTTTTTTTTGAGCGCAGGAACATCATATTTATTCATTCATTCATTCATTTTCTGAACCGCTTATTCCTAATTAGGGTCGCGGGGAGGCTGGCGCCCATCTCAG
>JBCNYH010000008.1:11758613-11777382 GCA_039654325.1 Tandanus tandanus | reverse complement strand
TGGCTGGAGTTCTCATCTTGGAAGCCCCTCACTCCTGCTGATGAAGATCCATATGGGCTTAGATCTGCACTCAGCGAATGCGAAGACGACTTTTCACTGCTGGTGATATAAACTCTCTTTCTGCAATTATTTAGGACTTACAGTTGTGGTATAACCAACCAGACTACATGTTGGACTGTAATGAAAAATTTATATGGTTTGTATTCTATGGTCTCACCCAAATGAGGACAGGTTTCCCTCTTGAGCCTGGTTCCTTCCTTGTGTCAACTGAGGGAGTTTTTCCTTGCCACTGTCGCCACGAGCTTGCTCATTAGGGATGTGTACGGGGTTGTAGAAAAATTTAGATTCCTCCCTAAATTAATTTTACTATGTAAAGCTGCTTTGTGATAATGTCAATTGTAAAAAGCACTATACAAATAAAACTGAATTGAATAAATAAGCAGTCAATCAAAAATGGCAGGCAAACTCATGGTCAAAAAACAGGCAATGGTCAGAGATATGCAAGAAGTCAAAATAGAGGCAGAGGTATCCAAAAATCACAACAGCAGGCAAACTCGGTCATAAAAACAGGCAATGGTCAGAGATATGCAAGAAGTCAAAAACAGAGGCATCCAAAAATCACAAAAGTTAGCAAGAATGGTCATGGAACATTCAAGGTCAAAAGCTACTAGACAGAGATATACAAACACTGGAAAGGCACAGAAGAAAACTCTGGCACAATCTGGCAATGCCTGGGGGGAAATGCAGGGCTTATATACACAGACAAGAGAGGTTGACAAAGAGACACAGGTGAGCACAATAATGAGTATGTGGAAAGCCAAATGGGACAGTCAGAACAAAAGCACATAATACTAGAACACAAAGTTAACTAGCAGGAGTACTAACACTCACGTCCAGGGGCAATTTGGAACATCTTGAACCTTTCTTTCTGTGAGGTGACAGTGATAAACACAGCCACCACAATTTCCGGGTTCATAATCTAATTTTAAAAAATTCTGCTTCAGATGTGGTAGATCGATTTTTTAATCCTTGGATTAATATAAATCCTATTATTATTTTATCCTGTTTCTGAGAACTCCTCTCTGAAAGTCAGGCAAAATGGTGGTGAAATAATCAGAATCAGAATATGCACCATGACTATACAAACCTAGCATAAAACTAATATAAATGTGTATACAAGTCCTTCAATAGAATGGTGACCTGTTCAGGGTGTACCACACCTCTCACCCAAAATCAGCTGGGACCGGTTCCCACTACCCCGGACCTGTACCACCTGGAAGTGCTGTGGATGATGGATGGATGTTATGTATGGTCTGTGGTTTAGGAAAATCCACTCTCTTACCCTCCCTCATTTCCTGAACCGCTTAATCCTTTTCAGGGTTGTGCGGAGGCTGGTGCCCATTTCAGCCGACCATGGGCGAATGTGAGGTACATCCTGAACAGCTCGCCAGGCCATCGCAAGAGGAGACCCACGCAAGCACGGGGAGAACATGCAAACTCCACGCTCACAGAAATGCCCACGCCGAGACCCAAACCCAGGACATGCTAACTTCTACACTACCTGCCTAAGGAAGTCCAGGTTGGTGTAAAAGCACTGTACTGCAAATTGAAGTGCGCTTGTTTCACCAGCAGGAGGCGACATGAGTCAGTACCTGTCCATTTGATCATTTACAGCATTTGGCAGATGCTCTTATCCAGAGGGACTTACAATTATCATTTTTTATACAGCTGAGCAATTGAGGGTTAAGGGCCTTGCTCAAGGGCCCAATTGGGGTGATAGTGGGGATTGAACCGCTGACCTTCAGATCAGTAACCCATGGCCCCATCCTGTCCACATCACACTCAATGTCCTAATCATACCCTGTGTGTGTGTATGTCTATCTATTTTTCTATGAGTCATGCCCGAAATTATTCATACCCCAGGCAAATTTTGACTTAAAGTTATTTTTATTCAACCAGCAAGGTTTTTTTTTTTTTTTTACCAGAAATGACACAGGCTTCTCCCAAAAGATAACAAGATGATGTACAAGAGGCATCATTGTGTAAAAAAATCCACAAAGCTTTAATTTACATTTGAACAAAAAGTGGCAAGTTCATACCCTTTTCAATAATCAATAGAAAATCCTTTATTGGCTATTACAGCAGTCAAACTCTTCCTTTAATTGCTGACCAGCTTTTTGCATCTCCACTGGTATTTTTGCCCATTCATCTTTAGCGATGAGCTCCAACTCTTTCAGGTTGCAGGGTCTCCTTGCCATCACCCTGATCTTTAGCTCCCTCCACAGATTCTCAATTGGATTCAAGTCAGGACTCTGACTGGGCCACTGCAAAACGTTAATGTCAAGGCCAAGTTTCTCTGCAGACTGCCTGATGTTGTTAAGAATCTTGATGTATTGCACTTTTTTCACGGTGTCGTTTACTGTGATCAGGTTCCCTGGTCCATTGGCTGAAAAACACCCCCAAAGCATTAGGTTCCCACCACCATGTTTGACAGTGGGGATGGGGATCTTAGGGTTCAAGGCTTCTCCTTTTTTACACCAAATGAAGGATACGTCATTGTGGCTAAACAATTAAATTTTTTGTTTTATCTGACCATAAAACAGAAGACCATAAGTCGTCATCTTTGTCCAGATGAGCATTTGCAAAGGCCATGTGTGCCTTATCTGGAGAAGTGTAGTTCTCCTTGGTCTGCGTCCATTGAACCCAGCAGTGTGCAGTGTCCGTTGGACTGTCTGCCTTGAGATGTTGCCACCAGCAGAGCCCAGATTCACCAGGATGGCCTTGGTGGTGATCCTTGGATTCATTTTCACCTCTCTCACTATCCTCCTGGCCAGCACAGGTGTCACTTTTGGCTTCCGACCATGTCCTCTGAGATTTTCCACAGTGCAGAACATCTTATATTTTTTTAATAATACTTTGCACTGTAGCCACTGGAACTTGAAAACATTTAGATTTGGCCTTATAACCCTTTCCTGACTTGTGAGTAGCCACAATGTGCAGTGAGCTCCTCTGTCTTAGCCATGACTGTCCACAATCCAACTGTAGAGAGCTGCTGTTTTCACCTGTTGAGTTGATTAAAACAGCTGTTCCCAATGAATCAGGGTAATCAGGATACTTTAGAACAGCTTGGACTATTTGGAATGGTATAGCACTTTGGATTTTGCCATAGACTGTGATAGTTTTCAAAGGTTATGAATAATTTTGGACATGCTACTTTTTGTTCAAATGTGAATAAAAGCTGAGAAATAATTTTTTCCACAATGATGCTTCTTGTACATCGTCTTATTATCTTTTGGGAGAAGCATGTGTCATTTCCGGTCAAAAAAAACTTGCTGGTTGAATAAAAGTAACTATAAGTCAAAATTTGCCAGGGGAATGAATAATTTTGGGCTTGACATATGATATATATATATATATACAGAGAGAGAGAGAGAGAGAGAGAGAGAGAAAGAGAGAAAGAGAGAGAACAAGATATTTCAGTCAGTTGTGTTGAGTCTGTGATGTTTAGTCTAAGTGTCTGAGTTGAATCATGTTACTGTGGTTTATTAAATTGAAATGAATCCTGAAACATTTTTCCTTTATCACAAAGACATACTGATGCACAACCAAGCAGAAATAAATTGTCTGAAAGGTGTATGCATATTTAGGCATATTTTATCATTGAACTGTATTATATACTGGAACGGCCCTTGGTTGGTTTGTATGTCATATGGAAATGCAACATGGAGCCGCCATATTGGAAACAGGAACATGGTGGTGAGAATGTAAGTGAATGATGGGAGACCACGGATATCATACTGAAAAAAAAGCAAAATCCACGAAAGAAAAAGTGTGTTACGCCATAAATTGCAATAATTACCAGAACGTAGAATCCAGAAGAGCTGGAATATCGTTCCACAAGTGAATTTTAACCTATTAATAGCTAGATATAGACTAGGCCTAGGCCTATGAATAACTGTAACAGCATTTGTGTGTTAAAAACCCTGCAAGTTCTCTGAAATATCCATTAAATCTTTATAAGACATTTCTCAAGTGCCATAATTTTCCATGTACATACTCTCGTATTTGCCCATATTGTACAGGAATTTAATGATTATTAATTAATATTAAGAAATAATGCAAAATCCATGCACATATTAGAACAAAAATGTACACTACTGGAGAATGAGATATTAGCAACCAGTCCATTTTAGCTATTTTTAGCATTTATGAAAATCGATAAAATAACATGAGGCTAATATAAATTGTTCATATGATTCAAAGAAGCTCAGGGGAAAAGGTAGTAAATGCTAATTTCCACTTTGAAAACATTAGTGACGTACATGTACACATGTATGATACATCTCTCGGGTCAAACTGCTAAAATTTACAGTAGAGTAAAGCAACAAATGTAGTAATGTGAAAGTTGAAAAATAATAAACCCCCAGGTTCAGACAATATACTGAATGAATTTATAAAATGTGAAATATGGTTGTTGTGTATAGTAAGCTGTTTAATATTGTATTGAGAACAAGTGTGGTATTTTACCTGATGTATGCATGTAGTCAGGTTTTTACTAAACCACTGTATAAAAAAAGGGTGACAAAAAAGTACTCTAATAATTATAGAGGTATAGCGATTTTATAATATAATAACATAGGTTGCATTGGTAAACTATCTTTAATTTTATGTATGACTTCTTAACCTTATAATGTACATTAATTATAATAATATTATGGTTTTTTTTTTAATAGCTATTTTAGCAATGTGTCTTACAATATTTTTACATTTTATTTTGAAAAATTCACTTCACACCCACTTTGGGCCAATTTATGTAAAGTAAATAAACTTAAATTTGGAAATGTAGTAACACAAAGTGTTTGTTAATGCTGGTACTAAGACTATAAAACACTGCTTCATTTCTTCAAATGTCCCGTTTAGAAATGTTTAAGTACAAATTGAATTATTGATATGCACATGAGATGTTAGCAGTACAAATGCATTTTATTCTTTGTTAAAATATATACAAATATGTTGAAGAAATCGCACACACATTTATAAATGTATTTCTCTTAAACAGGCTATAATGTCTGTGATGTCTTGAGACTTCTATAAAATGAGATTTTTTGCAGCAAGCCCAGCCCGTAAATGCAGCTATGCAGGTTTGTTTACATTAGAAACCTGCTCAGCTGTTCTACATCATCCTGGTTCCAATATTGGTACATTGGAACATGATACATACATTTATTAAATAAGCAGTTAAATATAATTATAACCATTCCACTGCAGTACTTAAATTCAATATATTAGATTTTCTTTTTCTGTTTTATGATTTTTACATTCTTTTTACAAACCACTTTATTCTTACTGTAAGGTTGTAAAATGGGATGAGTGGTGGTGCAGTAATAATGATGTAGCCTTTAATCATTTATAGTTTATATTCTGCATATTTTTGCTTCTCAGTCTGATCTCAGGTCACTCTGCAAACAAGATAACTTCAGATTTTTTATATTAAAAAAACATTAATTTTCTATTAATTCTGCTTAAAATCATATATAAATACATATAATACATGTTTTATACACTTGTGTGTGTATGTGGCCCTGCTGGTGAGCTGTTCAGGGTGTATCCTGCCTTCACTCAGAGACAACAGGGATGAGCTCCAGCCTCCCCGCGACCCTAATAAAGGATAAAACAGTTCAGAAGAAATGAATAATACATGATTTATATATAAAGCTATATAAATACACACATAGACCTTCTATATAACCCATAAGTGAAATATATGAATAATTTATCATGTTTATAATTTATCCTGTTAAATATTTAAAATAGACAAATGTTGTGAATATTTACATTTTTTAAACATTCTTGAACAGTAATTTGTGCAGCGTTATCCTTATGAGGCATAATAAGTTGTACAACATAAGTGTGCTGTATTCTTTATGCATAGATATTGAGAATCTTAGCAGTGATGCATTTAACTGTTTTACACAATCACCTGACTTACACCAGCATCACGGTCAGAGACATGAACTGTCTGTCATCCTCCTTTGGCCCCTCCTCCCTCATCGTAATATCCCTAACATGTTTTAGTCCCGCCCCCTAAGCTGCCTGCGTCCCTTCTCCATTTTTTTCTCGGTCGGGGCGGATACACTGAGCGGGAGTTCTGTTCTGTCAGACTGCGCGGAGATTTTCCACACAGCTTCGAGAGAATTGTTACATACATCCCGTTTTCTTTTTTTTTTTGTTTTGCGGTTTCGTATAGAAATAACGAGCGCTCTGGGGTTTTTTTTGGTGAGATGGTAGATTATCACGCAGCGAATAATTCAGCCCAGTACCCCAATCAGCAAAGCTACATGGAGCAGGAGAACGATTGGGACCGAGACCTGCTGCTCGACCCGGCCTGGGAGAAGCAGCAGAGGAAGGTGAGCGGAAACCGGGAGCAGGGATTCAGGAAAGTTCGGGGATTGGGTTTGGGCCTGCGCGTCTCAGGATCACACTTCAGCCCAGACCTTAAATTAGAGTAGGATGATAATCAATGTGTTGTTTCTTTATTCGGATTATATTTAAAATTACAACGTGTTTAATGTTATTTTGTGTGTGAGGTTGTGTGAAAGCCTTTTCTTGGTGTGTCGTAAGCTAACAAGCTAGCAGGAAAAGTTGTAAAACAGGCCGTTTGTGGTTTTGGTTCCTAACACGGTTTAAGACGGTTAAATCGGTTTAAGGTTCTATTCCAGGTTAATTCGGTTTAATGCAGAATTGTGAAATGTTCACCTTAGAAAATGTGTGAAGTCGGATTTTGTGCTGAGACGTGTAGGCTATATAAAACCGCTCCATCTGTTCCATTTTCTCCGACTGTGTTACATTATTCAGTCAGAACATAAATAATTCGGGGTTTTACTGACCGTCTGGCTCGGTTGGGTTCTTCCTCTTGCCTTTGGGTTGGTGTAATGTTATATTTATTAACAGTTTTGGTGTGTGACAGTAAGCGTATTAGTGAAATGTTCGGCCAGTAGAAGCTAAATAGATTTACACACCTGGGAACCTTAAGTTCAGTGTGTGTTTGTTTTCAACTAATTAATAAAGAATCAGTTTAATAATAACAGAAGGCTTTTCTTTCTAGCAAATGAAGATTGTTGAGTGGGTTGTTTGTTAATTTGGACATTAGCCGGGTCTCGGGTTTGTCCTTTAATATCGAGATGAGTATCGGTATCGACTCACCGGCTCGGACTGAGATTCCTGAGCATCAGGTTTAGTAAAAAGAGCGGAAATCTTAATCTTTTATTTCTTAGAAAAATGAACCACCACATGGAAATATCTCGCTGGGTTTTATTCCACCACAGGAATTAAATATGTGATGATTTATTGACCAGAGTTTCCCTCAGGGGAAATAACAAACATTTTAAAAATGTTAGCATTTAGGCTAATTTTAGGCGATACACTGAGGTGAATGAGGAGGAGAGTGAAATGGTTTAAATTCCTTCAGCTGGTGTGACGACATGCCGAGCATTCACCGACAAAATGGTCGGTTTTACTTTCTATGAACCGCCCGAGTGCACAAATATGAAGTCCAGTGAGTTGTGTTTCTCATATCCCTGTCAGGAGGAGGTCAAAGATCTGAGGTGGAGGGGAAAAAAAGGATAATCAATGATTAACTAAACTCAACTTGGGGTCCGTGCAATCTGATTGGTCCTGATGCTCAGAGGGCTCTCATATGATTTGTCCAAAGTCTGTTCCACACACGAAGGTGGAGCTTTAATCTATTACCGCATCCTGAACACCTCATTTCACAATAACACAGGAAAGTGTATGAGAGAGAATCTACATGTACACCAGTATTCATCAGGGTGTTGTTTTTTTTTTTTTTTATGTAACTCAATTTTCTCACAGATTAAATGATTTGAAATCACACTGTCTGTTTTTAATCTCCTACGGTTTCATGGTGAACGGCACAGCATGCGATCCTCTGAATCCTGACACGGATCTAATACACGTCCAGCAAAGCTGTGTGTGTGTACACTCACTCTTTTAATGGGAAGAGAGATGAATACTCATCGAACATTTATCATGCTGCGCCCCGCCCGGATTCCTGACTTTACTATAAGCAAACGGAATGTGGGCGGGTGTGTTTCCCTCAGGAAAAATAACACACCTGCTTTGGATAATCGTTAATGACCTGACCAATCAGACCAGGGTTTCACCGGATATGAAGTCACACAACAGAACAATATTCAACAAACACCAACAAAGCAGCATCGGGTGTAGCGGCGAGACTCTGCCGTACGCAGACGATGCTGATGTTTGAACTGATTTTAGAAAAGATGATTAAAGTTTGTATATATGAGGAGAAGAAAATTAAAGTGGAGCACAGAATAACAACTGGGATTTAAATGTAAAATTCAAGGAGCAGCAAGAGTTCTATTTACCATCTTAGTACAGAAAGATCAATCATCTCTGTGTGTGAGAGACAGAGAAAATAGATTGCTTATGTGGTTATTTAATCATAGTAAAATCATGTTTATAAACTAATTGTGTGTGTGAAGATGCTGTAGTGTCACTGTGAGTGAGAATGAAGCCCAAACTGTGAGGTGGTGGTGATGAAAGTGGTGCTAATACTGATGATGATGAAGATGAAGGTGGGCGTCACTGCTCTCTTCATTGTAGTTGTGAAAATAAATTGCATTGTGGGATACAGTGAACAAATTTAGTTGTCTAGCATGATGGTGTGATCAGTAACCTGAATGCCTGAGTGTGTGATTTTGGGTAGGGTTTGGTATGAGTAGTATGTATAGAATTTCATTTTCCTCAATCATTTCTACAGCTCTAGGCTTTACACCTTTTCAGCCCTTCTTAGTTATGTAAAGTGTGTGTGTGTGCGCACGTGTGTTCGAGAGACTTGATGGACCTAAAAAGATGAATCGAGAGGCTGCCTCTCAAACCTCCATCATACTTAATTATAACTTGGACACTAACGAGTGCAGGTGTGTCTGGTTTGTGACACAGCCGCTAGTGATGGGTGTTGGAATGAAGTGTAATAAATCTCTCTCTCTCTCTCGTGTGTGGTAGTGTAAGAACTCGGACGCGTTGTGTCACGCAGAGTCACGTTTGGTAAAAAATATTTCTGAGAACTCTTCATACACCTAAAAACAAGTTATGTAAGGTTTAGTGTGTTACACGGTTCAGCGTATCATCTGCAGGTAGACGTGTGTACGTGTGTGTTGCCATGGTGATGAGTGCCCGGTGTTAGTGATGATGGGTTGAGTTCTGTATTGGACCGAATCTGTCAGAGATGTGCAGTAAGACAGACAGACCATCCACAGACATCTGTACACATCTGTACCCTAGTGTGTGTGTTTGATATAGAAATAGTAATCATCAGGGGCCGCCTGTTATATTTTCCTGATATTGAGGTGTCTGTTCTATTTCTATGGCAATTTTAAATACCCTGATTCAGTGTTACTTATTTCTGGGTTATTTTATTTATTTTACAAATTTAAAAGGTTGAACTACGTACAAGAAAACTGATTCATACCTCAGGGTTTCAACCTTAAAAACTTTATTCAAGACACAGCTGAACCCTGAGCCTGAGGAATTCGATATATCCGACTCCTTACAACAGTACTTTATATACCTTTATTAAAAACATCGATTGTGGAGCCGGTGTAATCATGCACGAATCACCGCACAAGAGAATCGCGATACACAACTGAATGGATTTTCTCCCATCTCTGCGTTTTTAGAGCTGATCATAGAGATGGACTGCTGTTATTATGGGATGTCTGGTGCTGATCAGGTCAGAGTCTGGTTTCCCACGATGCTTTGCATGTCATGATAAACAAACCGCCAGGAAGTTAAACCTCTAACCAGCATTTAACATGCAAACTCTGAGAAGCATTCTCACACACACACTCACTCACTCACTCTACTGAGAGAGCCGCTGTCTGAGCAGGACACAGCAATACACAGACTGAGTGAGGGGTGGTTATTATTTGCTGTTGAATTAATCAGTCTAGGACTGGGTGATAAATCGATTAATTATCGTATTGTGATATGACTATATTATATAACTGATTATCTCTCTTCATAAAGAAATGTAGATCATTTTTCTGTAATAGCACCGAGCCCTGGCTTCAGGCATTATCCTGATACTCCTAAAACTGGCAGCATTGGTCGATATCAGTAATCGCTAATGTAAACTAAAAGTCTCGTGTTTCACAGTACAACAGAACCATTAAACTTTACAGATAAAGGATTTAGTTTATATTGTGATGCACATCAATATGGACTGATATGAAAAAAAATATATATTTTTTTCTCATGTTGCCCAGCCCAAAATCAGTCTGCTTAACGCCAATTTTAAATAATCAGCCACACGGGTCTGTAATCTGACCCCCTGTCCCACCCACAGTGAGTACAACCAACCAGCACCTCTGTAGCTCCTCTATAACGCGACCTCTGTATCTGCCAATCAAGAACATCACTGATTACAAATAAACTAAAATATAATGTCATTGAGGCGGGTTGTATAAATATAAAATTTTTTGTTCAGCTAACTGATAATTTTATAAAGTGTAATCATTAGTTTCTTATGTTTTATTGTTTTATAATCTTACAGGCACTTCACTGTGTTGACTCAATGTATTTCTGTTTTTTTTTGCAGGTTTTTAAATTAGTGTTTTAATATTTTAATAATAGAGTATTGGGACCATGTCACAATTTATGTAATATCTAAAAAGTAATGGCATAAACTATCATAATTATAAATATTATATTTATCATTTGAATGCAAATTGTTTATGGAGGACTAATGATGGCGTCCATTACTTGCGTTGATGAGCACTGGAGGGTACTAAAGATCATGTTAATTCTAAACATAGGAACACACAGACTAGACAGAGTTGGGATGGTCAGCTGATATAAATGTGAATGAATATAGGAATGTGTGTGTGTGAGAGAGAGAGAGAATGTGTCATTGGGTGTGTTTAATATACCTGTAATTAAGAGGGAGACGTGCTGTTTGTGCTGATACAAACGTGTGTGTGTGTGAGAGGTACTCCATTTACCTCAGTAGTTAGCATTGGAAATGATGTCATACCTGAGCGTTCGTGTGGTTCATAAATGGATTGTAGAAAGCAGGGGTGCCCAATCCTGTTCCTGGTGATCTACCTTCCTAAAGATTTAACTCCCAAGCCCAGTGGGGCCCATCTGACAAGTCCAATCATCGTATTCATTTCCAAGTCTTAAGTCTTGATTACATGATTGGATGGTCAGGTGGGGATAATTAGGGTTGGAGTGAACGTTTTCGGGAAGGTAGATCACCAGGAACAGGATTGGGCACCCCTGGTATAGAGTTCATACAGAAATGTTGAAATTCTTTATTAAATTTGTTTACTATGAAGAAGCTCACACTGGAGCAAATAAAACTGAAATGATTTTTTAATTTATTTTTTATTTATTTATTTTTTAAATTTATTTATTTATTTATTTTTTTAAATGTCCCTTGTTGCTGTTCTGTAGTCCTGTTTATTTCATTGACCAGTGCGGTGTTCCATAACTCCGTATTTTTTAGAAACAGCTAATGCTCCAGTAACGCATGATGGCGACTTCTTTCAGCCTTTTTTACTTTAAGTATTATAGACTTGCAGTGTTATTTTCAATGTTACATATGTGTGAAACATTATTGTTAATTATTGTATTCTAATATTTAGTAGTTTGTTCGCAATTCTAATTGGTAAATAAATAATATCCGAGAAAGTGGTTTTAATAGCTGTATCTGTTTCTTTTAAATTCAAATGAATATCGTACATTCGAAACACACTAACAGTGAACATCATTGATAAATTCAAATCAGCTTGTCTATTTGAAACCCGTTTAGACCTGCTGTAGCATTGAAACAGCCTCATCAAATGATTGAAAGGTCCGTCTTCAACCCCATCTGGCGGACTTTCATTCCACTCTGCAATATTTCGAAATTGAACCCTGATTATTTCAGAATTTTGTGGATGTGACTGCTGTAGTAATGCACGAACACACACACACACACACACACACACACACACACAGAGCAGTAAGACAGGACTGTGTGTATGACTGATTTAATGAAATAAATAAAACAGGAATGCTAATGGTGTACTCCTGCAACGTTCAGTGTGTTGATGTACAGAGCGGCCATTTAAAATTTTTTGAGGTGGGGTCAGTGAAGTGCCCCTGAACCTCCGGGTCAGGAATCCGACTTCCAGGGTGTTTCACTTGATTTTACCCACTGCGGACATGGATCTAGAACTTTCCACACTGTCAGTCACGTGCAGAATTTTAACCAATCAGGACACCTTGTTTTCTTAAGCGCCCGCCTCCAGCCCCCACCGAGCCGCTGTCCCTCATGGAGACGCTGTCTGAGAGAAAAATCATATGCAACTGTTTAGTGCTCCTGCGTACCTGGTTCTTATTTGTGTTTGGGGGTGTGCAGTTTTGATGAAAGAGATCCTGAAAGGCTCCACTGAGCTCGTTTTATCTTTCACTAAAGCTGAAAACCCAGCTAAGTGTCTGACGGATTAAACCGTGCGCCAGCTCGCACACGGATGAATGTAAACAGCAACATGAGGCTGCTTGCTCTAACGTAAACAAGTAAATAAAATTTAATATATGTATTTATCTGATGTTTTAAACTTCAGCTGTTCAGTGCAAAGAAACAGCTGTTCAGTGTTGTGGTGGCTTTGGCTTTAGAACGTAGGACGAGTGTGTAGATCTACACATGCACTGACTTCACTGATGTACTCTAAATTTAAAAGTATGGTGTCGTCATTGCAGTATTTTAGTAAATGTTCTCTGGTTAGTCACATGAGTAAAACGTTTAATGTTTAGCTCCTGAGACCCTCCCTCTCCCGTGGAAGTTTATGGAAGTCAGCTAATCACAGTTGAGGTTCTATGATGCATCCAGATCGGAGATCATTAGTGTTCTGTAGTTGGAGACCGATGTTTGTTGCAGTGGTTTTGAAGACCAGAGTTAAAACGAAGTTGATGTTCAGTCGTATCTGTGCTTGCTTGTTTGTCTGTCCATCCATCCGCAGTTCACGAGCTTGAAACAAAGAGGTTCTGAGTTCATCTCTATGTTTCTGTAGGAAAGTGTATGTATTAAACCAGTTAATCGAGTGAATCAGTAGGTTTTATACAATGATAGTAAAGTAAAATATATTATAATGTCACTCAGTGCAGTATTATGTCGGTGGTCGCTGTGTAATCCGTTTTAAAGGGTAGCCAGTGTGTGTATTACTATTGTTGTGCTTGTAGGATCGCTGGTTGCTTGTGGGTCTCCGGCAGCTCTGCTTGGTGGGGGCGGGGTTTAGGACCGTCCACTAAAAGCTCAATTCCAACTTCCTAGGAGGAATGGAGTGCGTCGTCAGTAAACGAGTGTGTTAAGGAATGTGACGTGTCTGCCAGGCCTGTAAAACTCTTGACCTCTGACCTCTGCAAAATAGATGGAGTTCTGTGGGAAAGGAGTGTACATTTCTGTTCCATGCTTCCCATTTTACACACACACACGCGCACATGCACGTTATATTATTTGAGGTGAAGCTGAAGGGTGATGTGATGTATCAGTGTGTGTGTGTGTGGTTCTGGACTCCTTCACACCTGAAAGTTCTCTCAGCAGGTGGTTCCCATCATGATGATGATGAAGGGATGACCCCTCCCTTGCATATGTGCAGGTGAACAACTGCAGACAGTACAGATGTGAAGTGGTGGTTGTTGTGTGCAGTATTAGCATTTCCCTCACTAATTATTTTTTTTTTATTCTTATGAACACTACTTGTACAGATGTGTGTCGCTCCAGTGCATACACATGCAGATGCCCGTGTACACCCTCTGATGATGCAATTCACATCTGCACACCCTCACATACTCACTGAAAGTAATACACTGGCTGAATGAAGTGATAAACTCAAGGTCGTAACGCCACCTTCAACCAGGAAACAGCAAAGACCACGCCCCAAGAGTTCCTCCAGGACTGTCTCTTCGCCACGACGTCCAGAGAGAAACCTCAAACCAACAGCATCGGTAGTGACCGCAGCAGGGACCACTTACCTTTGAACAGGTTCCTTCAGTTCGAATCAGTGTGTAGGGAGAACGCTGGTGTTTAGGACGGCACCGAGATACGAATCACACTGAACATGTCTTAATAAATTGTGTGTTAATGTGCACCTTCTTTTATTTTAAAAGATTTAAAGGAGTGATTTGGGACACAGCTGCAATCTCATCAGTTCAGAGGATCCGTCTCAAAGCACCGTGACTCAGGAATGTAATGGAGCGGAATAATATCTGCACTGTGAGGAAGTGGAAGTGTGTGTGTGTTATGGCCTGTTAATGTTGCTTGAATGAGGAAGTTTGTGGTCAGTATGGTTTGTCATTTCCTCATTATCTGTAATGTGTCAGTGCATTAGAATGCCCTCGGTGTGTGTGATTCAGAGTACACCCTGTTTCATGTGTCAGTGTGTGTACATGCAGCTGTGTAGAGATACTGATATTGTGTGTGTTTCATATTTAAAGAGTCTAAGAAAGTCTATTTACTTTTTGGTTAATCCTGACTTATTAATTGTTTTGAATTAATACACAGAAGGGCGGAGTGATTGAGAAGTGGGTGGAGTCAGATGATTATTCCATCATAATAATAATAATAATAATAAATAAAACCAATCACAGACACATCAGGTATGTGTGTATGTGTGTGTTGTGCTCTCCTGGATCAGAAAAACAACACAACTCCACCTGATGTAGTGGTCCATGTGATGTGTAACTGTGGAAGAGTCAGAACCCTGTAAATCTCCCTGGTGTTTATTCACTGTGATTAAAACGCCAAGTGGAGTAAGGAAAGGAGAGATCTCCAATCGGGAAAGGTTTCCTGATATGAAGGAATCCGGGTACAGTGGTAATGAGATGGTAGAATCTGTTGCGTGTTTGTTTTATACCTGAGGTTAAGATTTATATAATTTTTAAAGGGAAATTAAACCCAAATTTAATACGAGCTTGCATACACCGTATACGTCTTTGTACATCAAAACACTGTGTTTGCAGTCTTTTTCGTAAAGAAAATAAACCGAACCTTTTAAGAGATGAAACTGAGAAGCTAGCGCTATACTGCTGATTATAAAGGGTTAAATTCATTTTGATGGTCCTGCGGGCACAGACTTTTTTCCTCACACAACACTCCATCGAATCAATGTTCTAGTTTGAGTTCAGAACCAGAATGTAAACATTTAGATAATTATTTGCTTTTAATTTGATAAAATCTGAATATGTTCATGTAACATACCGAAACACATTACAAACATTTCATTCATTGTCGCGTAATTCATAATCTTCCATGCAGTCTCTCGCACCCAGCAGATTAGAGTAAATGTAAGGCCTGATGAAAGATTTGAAAAACAAAAAAATTTTAAACAAAATTTTTTTTTTTGCTGGTTTTTCAAGTCTTTGATCTTAACATCAGGCACCAATCCACGAACTTTAACGGGTTTCATCTTCCTCTCGTTTCTATAACCATAAAGTTCCAGATGTGTCCATAGTTGATCTAAGGCATATTTTCCATCTATGCCCGCCTTAAGTTCAGAGATTTCTGTCTGTATGGGTCTATAGCATCTCACATCACTTTGGGGGCTCTTTTTTTAACAGGAATGATAAAATAATCAACAGCATTGTTAGAGCTGTCCTTCGCCATGTTTGGTGTGTCGCTTCGCTCCAAGATCGCCAACAGAGGTATGATCACTCGGTCGGGCAAACTCTCAAGAGTGCACTGGAGAAGAGGGGTTAAGACGTGACTCACACGTAAGCGATCTTGTCCAAAAGTACAGGGAATTGAATAAATTCGAACGGGATTTTGCATATTTTCCGAAATAGTCAGACGAATTCGAGTTAAATGATCCGTATTTGCGGTCTTTTTCAAAAGTAGTTGCATTTATTCGAGGACTAGATTCACATTCGAAATGGCTCGAAACGAGCGAAAAGCCTCGGAAGCGGTTCGGTTCTTTTCCATTCAATTGGCCATTCAAGCCAAAAACAGTGAGAGTAGAAGACAAGAAAACTAGTGATATTGACATGCAAATAGCGTCGGGACCGTCTTCTAGTTTCCCCTTTTTTCCCCGCCAATAGATACTCGAAGACATTCGCAGGTTTTTCGAAGAGACCGCTAATTTCAAGCATAATGCCGCTATTTTCGGCCGAAACCAACTGAAAACGACGTTGCACTTTTTCGCGGCTATGCCGCTTATGTGTGAGTCAGCCGTGTGTGTGTAAGATCCTGTAGGATTAAACTGGACATTATGATGAACTACAGCGGACATAAAGCCTCACACTGGTTTAACTTTACCCATGACCCAACTGTGTTGATGCAGAACTCACGCACAAGCAGTACACCCTCTAGTAGGAAATAGGTGTAGCAAGGGGTGTGTGAGAGAGAAAGGCGAAAGAGAGGCTGGAGTGTGTTATCTGTACAGACGTGTGGTATTGCTCTATTCTGTATTACATGACGTCTTGCACTTCCTTCGTGCTGATGTGTTCTTTACCCATAATGCACCTGTAAGTAAACAAAGCCAATAACATTCTCCTACACACCTAATACTGTGTCTAATCTGCATGAATCATTGTCACTACTTACAGATGGGGTCACTTCAGGTGCCACACACCTGCCTGTATTAGTTACTAGAGTGTGTGTGTGTGTGTGTGTGTGAACTGATAAACCAACATACACACATTTCTTTCACTTATAACACTTCTGTTCCAATCAGGTGTGTGCGCTCGTGCGTGTGTGTTGTCCCTTATCTCTTCCACGGGAAGTGACAGGGAGGGAAAGAGATGGCGCCTGTGTTCTCTCACTCGCTCCCTGTTTCACTGCGGGGGGGCACATTCCTCTGCTCCATACACACACAGCGGTTTTATCTGTGTGTGTGCGTGTGTTGGTGCAGGGTGGGTGCGGGGTGAAAGGTGTGCCCTCTTTGATCACATGCTTCTGAAGTGTGTGTGTGTGTGTGTGTGTGTGTGTGTGTGTGTGTGTGTGTGTGTGTGTGTTGCATCGTGGTTCTGAACTTTTTGCCCTATAAGAGAAAAGCGCGCGCGCAACAGAGGCAAGACATAGCAGTTAGTGACAATGTGGAGGAGTAAACCGGCCCAACTTGCTCAGACACACACACAGAGGGAAATTGTGTCATTCTCAATTTCTCAGCGGACCACAGACATTTAAATGAGTTTCTTTATTGATCATTCTTATGCAAACTAGTGAAGTTATAGAGTTGATTAGTTGCAGGAACTAGGGTGGGGAGCGGGGTGGGGAATTGTGGCGTCCCTTATTATTATAATTTATTATTATTATTTTTTTTAATGTTTTATCCGCTTTAGTTCCTTTTTGATTTTATTTAATCACAACACAGTGATGTAACATGTCCAGTAAACTCTCCACTGATTGACTGCAGCTGTTCATTAGGCCACGCCCAAGTTCACAAGTGTGGTGGGAGGGGTATAGAGAGATTAGGTCCCTCCAGTGAAATATCATGGGATCGTTATTTCTTTCAGGTTAAATATGAACACTGAGATAAAGAATGTTTTGATGGTATTTGGATTGGACTGAATTCCACGCACTGTGTGATGTTTATTAAATTAAAAGATTTTTATACGTCCAGAAAACTCACAGTTTATCATGAAACTGCTGAAATATAAAACTGTAAGAAAATACTTCATCAGAAGGCGTATAACCCCAAAAGTGACATCACAGAAACCTTGTACAGCAGGTCCCGCCTGCTCCGGGTCTTTTACGTGGCTGCAGCGCTCTACATGACCAGACCTGTCCGTTCTCCTCCTTTAATACCTTTTCACTCCTTCCTTCCTTCTCCGAACACTTTCACACCAACCCCAGCCTTACTATACTCCTTCAACTTTCAGCAACTTCACGATTCACATGCCGTCAAAATGATTTCGCTACTTCTGTCTCGACGTTCACTATCAGGGGTGGAAATTAACACTAGTCCGCTGGCCCGTGGTTAGTCAATTTGTAGACGAGTGAAATTAGCTGGCAAGTCATCCTGCTGGTGACCTGATTAATCCAATAGGCAAAGAAGATCTAGTGATCCTGACCAGTAAATACGAAGGAGCACTAGTAATTTGATAACTTCACTAGTCCTGTTGGCCAGTAGCTTCCACCCCTGCACTACAGTAATTACTGAAATAACGTCTCGTAGGGTGGAAGTGAGGGGCGGGGCTTACTCTTTCTGTAGTGTCGCTGTCGCACACTGACTGGTCATGTAGGGTTGTTGTTACTAGTTTTATTATTATTTAAAAACACACACTGGCTCGCTGATTGAAAGTGTGTCTCTGAAGCAGTCTGCGGTCTGATAGTGTAACAGTGACACTCACTCTCCCACGGCACTGTTTGATGAGAAGTGAAGCAGAACTCGGAGTTCTGTCAGTTCCTGTTCGGGCCAGTTCTGTGTGTGTTCTGTAAGAGTGGTGTGAAATGGCCATGTGGTAATTTCTCTGTACAGAAGCTGCAGTAACCCTGCTGTGTGACCCAGGAAGAACCCGGTTCTCTTTTCTGTTCACAGTTCCTCACTGTTATTTTCTCACAGTTTCCTCCTGGTTTTCTTCGGGGCGTTCTCACCATAGAACATCCCTGTCCATCATACTGTCATCTACACCCGAGTGCCCTCAGTGTTACCATAACAACCAGAAGTGTGCCTCTGTGCGCGCGTGCGTGCCTCTGTGCGCGCGTGCGTGCCTCTGTGCGCGCGTGCGTGCCTCTGTGCGCGCG
>JBCNYH010000008.1:11667149-11681420 GCA_039654325.1 Tandanus tandanus | reverse complement strand
CGCGTTTTTGTGTGTTTTTGTGTTTTTTTGTGTGTTTGTGTGCGTTTTTGTGTGATAGGGTGCGTGTTTGCGTGTTTATGTGTGTTTTGGTGCGTTTTTCAGCGTTTTTGTGCGTTTTTGGGCGTTTTTGTGTGTTTTTGTGTGTTTTTGTGCTCTTTTGTGTGTTTGTGTGTGTTTTTGTGTGTGTGTGTGTGTCTCTCTCTGTTCTGACTTTAACCCTTCAGGAGGATGATACGTTTCACATTTTACATTTATAATTAGTGTGCTCCTGCAGAGAGACTTTTGTCCTCTGTTTTGTGTTGTTCATGAATAGAGAGAGTTTGGTGTTTAAATGATGGAATTAATTATCCTTCTTGTCTCATGATACACTCACAACACACACACAAGCTCAGAATGAGAATCAGAAATTTACTCTGACCTCCGACTGCTCGTTATCGTGCATCGTTTCGTCTCTGTGTGTTATCGTGCATCGTGTATCGTATCGTGTATCGTATCGTGTATCGTGCATCGTGTCGTCTCTGTGTTTTATTGTGCATCGTGTGTACACTGTGTGTTATAGTGCCTCGTATTATTTCTGTGCGTTATCGTGCATCGTGTCGTCTCTGTGTTTTATTGTGCATCGTGTGTACACTGTGTGTTATAGTGCCTCATGTTATTTCTGTGCGTTATCGTGCATCGTGTCGCCTCTTTGCGTTATTGTGCATCGTGTCATCTCTGTGCGTTATCATGCATCGTGTCGTCTCTGTGCATTATCGTGCATCGTGTTGTCTCTGTGCGTTATCGTGTATCATTTCGTCTCTCTGCGTTATTGTGCATCGTGTCGTCTCTGTGCGTTATCGTGCACCGTGTCGTCTCTGTGTGTTTTCGTGCATCGTGTCGTCTCTTTGTGTTAGCGTGCATCGTGTCATCTCTGTGCGTTATCATGCATCGTTTCGTCTCTGTGTGTTATCGTGCATCATGTCGTCTCTATGGATATCCTGCATCGTTTCGTCTCTGTGTGTTATTGTGCATCGTTTCATCTCTGTGCGTATCGTGCATCGTTTCGTCTCTGTGTGTTATCGTGCATCGTGTCGTCTCTGTGCGTTATCATGCATCGTGTCGTTTCTGACATAGCTGCGATCAAAATTTTATAATCCTGTTAAAAGATCTGACCTCTTCATAAGTTTAGAACAATTTCATATGAAGTTGTAGGAAAGTTCATTCATCATCGTTCATTCACCATCTCAGCCGACTCTGGGCGAGGGCAGAGTACACCCTGGACAGCTCGCCAGACCATCACAGGGCAGAAACACGCTGACAGCAATGCAGCGTTGTAGGAAAGTTTTTATTTTAAAATAAATTGAATTTGATGAAAACAGCAGTAGATTATTCTCTTATTGCAGAAAATGTGGGGAAACAAAACCTCAGACAATGCAAAACATAATCTATTATAATTTAAAATAAATATTAAAAAAGCCATATGGACACATATAAGGTAGTGTAACAAAAAGATGGGTTAGATTAGAGTTAGGAGAAGGGGGGATGTTTTAGGGCGGGGTCAGGGGCCGGGTTAAAGACATCTCACTGTGTTACTTTTAACAGTAATTTTATGTAAATCAACAAAACAATGTAAAATAAAGCTTTATAAAAAATCTTTTCACAAACAGATGTGAAAGCGTTGAAAATGAGGGTACTAACGCTAATGCTAATGATATAACAATGTGTGTGTGTGTGTGTGTGTGTGTGTGTGTGTGTGTGTGTGTGTGTGTGTGAGTGTGGAAACCATCTGCTAATCGCAGGTGCAAGAAAAAAGTGCAGCTGTGAGCTTTTTGTGCGTTTGCAGTAAATCCTCAACTGTACATCAAATGTGTGTGCATGCTGTAATGGATTAGCCATGCATCCGCCAGTGGTACACACACACACACACACACACACACACACACACACACACACACACACACACACAGCACAGTGTTCATGTAAATTCATTCTCTAAAGAAAGAATTGTTCAAAAATAAAAAATAAAATCATTTCTGTGAATAAAAATGATTTATAATTAACAATATAAGTAATAAACTAAACATAAAGTCATGAATTATGTCACAAATGTTTTTTATTTTTTTAATATATACATATATATATATATTCTTGATTTAGATTTAGAGCAAAATGATGAAGATTCATTTGGATGGTGAAGGAATCAACTCTTTTTGGTGAGTCAAATGATTTGATTCACTGAACAGGCGACCAATTTAAAAGCCTATCTGTATTACTTTTACTAAAGAAGAATGTTGTTCATGATAATTACATCATCGTTTCTATAGCAACAGCTCGTTCACAGGGTCGTGTACAGTACACATGCACTTGTAAAGTAGAGAGACGTTTATGGAACGTTGATGGAAGGAGTCTCCAGTATCAGATCTCTGGCCTTCAGAACAGACGAGTTAAAAAGCTTTTTTAAAATAATGTTTGTAATATACATGTATATAAAGTATCATCTCTGCGGTGTAAGAGGAATAAAACACATGCCATGAAAGGAAAACTTGAAACCACGCGTAAAACTCTGCTGGTGGGATGTCCCATGGTGGTAGCGCCCTTAGTGACATCATCACAGTGTGTGGAGGTCATGTGACACACCGAATGGATATCATGACAAAGAGACAGAGGGACAGGAGTCATTGGTAGCACCTGGCTAAGTGGTCTACCCATTACATGGGACATCCCATAATGAAATGTAGTCTGTAATGGCCAATTTAAGCCCCGCCCCCTCCTTCTGAGTTCTATTAGTGTGCCACACCCCTGCTGTGTTCCTGTCACTCGCTGTGTTATTGATTCACATCGAACTGTCATCAATTCTAAGGAAACAAAAGCTAAAACTGTAAAACTTCATCTCACACACACACACACACACACACACACACACACACACACACACACACACACACACACACACACACACTTCTAATCCAGTGTGTTATTGTGTTACAGAGTCTGCTGTCTCCAGTGGCTTTTGGTTTTGGAACGGAGTATTTATCCCGATATGAGGAACAGGGTCTGGGGCTTCAGTGGGACAACATCAGCACCAGTCCACTGGAGGGCGACGAGTTCTCCTTCCTCAACTCCATCCGTATGATGCTTCTCGATTCGTTTCTTTACGGAGTGTTGGCCTGGTACCTCGATAACGTCTTCCCAGGTCAGGAGATATCAGACTCTGATCTTTCCCAAGTTTCATCAGACACTGACTGTAATCCGTTTTTATTTCAGCTTCAAAACTCAGATCTGATTTTCACTCAACACTCACTTACAATTTATCAAAATAAAATAAACAACTGAGAGACTAATCTGTGTGCGGTAATAAACTGACTTCCATAAAGTCAGAAGTGGAAATTCATTAATAATGAGGTGTGTGTGTGTGTGTGTGTTAAACTACATATGAATTAAAAAGTGTTTTTAAATGTTGTTAGTGATGCAGGTCTGAATATTCTCCTCATTCAGCGCGCCACCTGCTGGTTTAAATCATCCTGAAGTGTACTGACAGATTTAACCACGTGATTTGAATGTTAACTGCTTTAAGCTGTTTCCCAGCTCCACCCTTTAGAGCAGGGGTGTCAAACTCATTTTCACTGAGGGCCACATTGCTAAATTTAAAGGTGATCGAGGGCTGAATAATCACTGAACATTTACTCTAAAAGTGCTTAACAGCGACAAGCTAGCATGCAATCTTTCATGAGTCATGAATGACTAGCTGTTTCCTTGAAATAGGCTGCCGCCACCTAGTGGAAGGATGATGAATTAGGTTTCATGGTAATGGGAGATGCAAAGAATGTACGATAATCATATTCTTTGAAAGCTCTTGTGGGCCACATAAAATGAGGCGGCGGGCCAGATTTGTTGACATCTATGCTTTTGAGGAAGTCTATGAAATTGCTCGATTTCTGAATTATTTTTCACCCCTACTTACAAGTCAAGCAAAAATCCGCCAGTATCTGAATTAGTTTGAAGTAACGAGCAGGCCACATTGCCGTCAACGTGTCCAGGGTGTACTCTGCCCTCGCCCAGAGTCGGCTGAGATGGGCGCCAGCCTCCCCGCGACCCTAATTAGGATTAAGCGGTTCAAGAAAGAAATTGGTAGAAGAATAATGTTCTTTAAACCTCATACTAAAAGTGAAAAAATGCTAATATGGTCATGTGGAAGATACACTCATCTGTAAGATTTTTTAAAAATCAGTTATTATTATTATCTTTAGCAGCATTATTGTTTGTAATCCTGGTGTTTTGTGTACTTTATCAGGTCAGTATGGAATTGGGAGGCCTTTTTATTTCCCACTCCAGACGTCTTACTGGCATAATGAACAGCGCCCCCAGGCTGATGTGGCTGATCCAGGTACTGCAACACATTCAGTATCCTAAATCCAGGTGTGGAGAGATGAGTAGCGATAACCAACAATGAATCAGAGCATGGGAATGAACCAGAAGGAGGGTCCAACACTATGATTGGAGGATCCTTTAACAGATTGTTAGAAAGCTCTGTTTGTTTGATCAGAAATGAAGTTTCTCAGTGCAAATGTACAATCAGTCAGGAGGGTAATGTGGCTAAAAGTAATGGCACCCACACCATCAGCACAGCATGTGTTCATACAGGCTTGTGTTTCATCAGCTCCTAAAAAACCTCTAATAGAAAACCTGGAGATGAAGAAGGAGGATGTACACACTACTGACGTCATCACTCAGCCCTCAGTGCCAAACTGCAGCACCTCTAGCAGACCATGCAAACATCAAGAAAAGAGGGAGAGGATGGAGAGAAAGAAAGGGGAAAGGATGAAGAGGGAAGAGGAAGGTTTGAATCCCCAGGAGGAGGAGAGACAGACAGAGCACACAGGTAAGAGAGCAGGTGAGGGAGAAGGGATGATGAGGATGTACAGGTGGTGGTCGGGATTCAATTTTTACATCTTCGATGATACATTTTGCAGTACATTATGTTTTTTAATGTTCCAGAAATGTGTGTGTGTGTACTTTTTGTGTGTGTGTGTGTGTCTGTGTGTGTGTGTACTCTGTGTGTGTGTACTCTGTGTGTGTGTGTGTGTCCGTGTGTGTGTGTACTCTGTGTGTGTGTGTGTGCGCATGCTGTGTGTGTACGCATGCTGTGTGTGTGTACTCTCTCTGTGTGTGTACTCTCTGTGTGTGTATATGTGTGTGTACTCTGTGTGTGTATGTGTGTGTGTGTGTGTCCACAGGAAACCTGTTGTTTGAGGCGGAGCCTGAGGGGTTGGAGGTGGGTGTGTGTGTGAAGGAGCTTGTGAAGGTTTATCCTGGAAGGTCACATCCAGCCGTTAATGGACTCAGTTTGAATTTCTATGAAGGACAGATCACATCGTTTCTGGGACACAACGGCGCTGGAAAGACCACCACACTGTACGCAGCGTACTTTCCTTTCAGCTCTGTGTGTAATTCACTCCTGTTCTCTACTCTTTACTCTTTCCACTGGAGTCGGGCTCCTGAGCTGACGTTTCTGTAGATGTTCCAGTGCAGCTCCAGTCCGACCCAGTACATGTTCTGTAACTAATACCCAGATCAGAGAGTGGACAAAACGTTAAAGAGGGATTTCTCATCACAGGTCCATTCTCACCGGTCTGTTTCCTCCCACGTCCGGGACGGCGTTCATCAGTGGGAAGGACATTCGCACAGACATGGACGTGATCAGATCCTCTCTGGGCGTGTGTCCTCAATACAACATACTGTTTAACCAGTGAGCATTATACACACACACACACACACACACACACACACACACACACCAACCCACACGCCCACGTAGTGAGCTCATGACGTGTGTGTGTGTGTGTTCCCTGATTCGGTGCTCCATCGTTCCCAGTCTGACTGTGGAGGAACACATTCTGTTCTACTCCCTGCTGAAAGGGCGTGGGCGTAAAGAAGCTGAACAGGAAGTGGAGAACATGCTGCAGGACCTCACATTACCACACAAACGATACGAGGAAGCGCAGAATCTCTCGGGTCTGATTTGATTTCTCAGTCTTTCTAGCTCACTGATGATTAATATTTATAAAAGCGAAGAATCCTAGCAGAGTACTGGGCTCAGGGTTCCTCCCGAGTTCCTCCCGAGTCCCTCCTCGTGATGCTGATGCTCTCTGCGTGTAGGTGGGATGCAGAGGAAGCTTTCGGTCGCCATGGCGTTTGTTGGTGGCTCCAAGGTGATAATTTTGGACGAGCCCACTTCAGGAGTCGACCCGTACTCCAGACGCTCCATCTGGGATTTACTCCTGAAGTACCGTACAGGTGAAACTGCACCTCCTACTGACTCCACAGAGCACAGTCTCTTTTAAACGTTACCCTACTACACCTTCTGACTAACCACAATCCAGGACTCAATAGAAACACCTCCCTCTCCTGTCAGGTCGGACGGTGATTCTCTCCACCCACCACATGGATGAGGCGGATCTTCTGAGTGATCGAGTGGCGATTATTTCCAAAGGGCAGCTGCACTGCTGTGGTTCTCCTCTGTTCTTGAAGAACTGCTTCGGTGTTGGGTTCTACCTCACACTCGTTCGCCGTATTAAAGACTTGCGCAGGAAAGAGGTAAGGTGTCCTTCTGACTGTGATGTCACCAAAAAGACTTCATTTAAACCAGTGACATCTGATTACCGGATTAAATTACTGGAGGATGATGTAATACCCAGAAATGTTAGTGCTGGAGAGATGGTGGGTGTCATGGTAACATTAGGTTCTGACACATTTGGGCTGTTTAGGAAACCCTGGGGGAGAATATTGTGTATATTCATCGATCCATGGAGTTAAATTGTGGAAATAAAATTTACGTTTGATTTGTTTTACAGAACGAGTGTGACTGTGCATCTGAGTGTTCCTGTATGTGTTCCACCTGCACCAGGTATAAAGAGGAGAGTCAGACACAGAACACTGACAGAAGCCTGGATGGTTAGCATGCTAATTATCTGTTAGCTTCTTCTTCTTTTTTTTGCTATAATATCATTTTTGCCCCATTTGCATCATTAGAATAATTGATTAATTTATAGTTTAATGCTTTTTCCTCATCAGGTGATGTAGAGAGCATCACCAATCTCATCCACCACCATGTTCCTGAGGCGAGGCTGATCGAGGTGATCGGTCAGGAACTCACCTTCCTGCTGCCTAATAAAGGATTTAAACACCGTTCCTACGCCAGCTTGTTCCGGGAGTTGGAGGAGACACTCGGAGACATCGGCCTGAGCAGCTTTGGGATTTCGGACACCTCACTGGAGGAGGTGCGTTTCACTTCCTCACACTTCAGCAGTGTTACGGAAGTTGGAGTCAGTGTGGCCACACGGCGAGTTTGTAATAAATGAACAGGAAGTGAGACATCTTCTTCTCTCTCAGATCTTCCTGAAGGTTACTGCAGACGGAGAGGCGGCTAATGGCAGCGTGAACCCAGGTGAATATTCCCTCATTGCTCCACCCCCCACCTGCAGCAACTTCACCAACTGGAGCAAACACACCTGTTTCAACTTTGTGTTAGATTTTAGATTGTGATATGATTATATTACACATCAATCTCAGAATAAAGGTGTTTTATTTTTCAGCCTCATTCTAACTAAGCACTCAACTGATCCAGCTGTATGAGTGGTTTGTGTGTGTGGTGTTTATGTGCATGTCCTCAGTGTGTAACTGTGTTTTGTATTTAATAGTGTCTCTCAGAGCAGTGAAAGTTGTTTGTGTGTGTGTGTGTTTGTTTATGTTTTGTTATGTGGTGTTTATGTGCTTGTTTTTGGTGTGTAACTGTGTATCGTATTTAATGGTGTCTCTCAGTACAGTGGATGTTGTGTGTGTGTATGTGTGTGTGTGTGTGTGGTGTTTATGTGCACGTCCTCGGTGTGTAACTGTATTAAACTGTGTCACTCAGAGCAGTGGATGTTGTGTGTGTGTGGGCGTGTGCGTGGTGTTTATGTGCATGACCTCGGTCTGTTACTGTGTGTATCGTATTTAATAGTGTCTCTCAGAACAGTGGATGTTGTGTGTGTGTGGGTGGTGTTTATGTACTTGTTTTTGGTGTGTAACTGTGTATCGTATTTAATGGTGTCTCTCAGTACAGTGGATGTTGTGTGTGTGTGTGTGGTGTTTATGTACACATCCTCGGTGTGTAACTGTATCGTATTTAATTGTGTCTCTCAGAGCAGTGAATGTTGTGTGTGTGTGTGGTGTTTATGTGCATGACCTCGGTGTGTAACTGTGTATCGTATTTAATGGTGTCTCAAAACAGTGGATGTTTTGTGTGTGTGTGTGTGTGTGTGTGTGTGTGTGTGTGTGTGTGTGTGTGTGTGGTGTTTATGTGCTTGCTCTCGGTGTGTAACTGTGTGTATCATATTTAATGGTGTCTCTCAGAGCAATGGATGTTGTGTGTGTGTGTGGTGTTTATGTGCATGACCTCGGAGTGTAACTATGTGTATCGTATTTAATGGTGTCTCAAACAGTGGATGTTGTGTGTGTGTGTGTGTGTGTTGTTTATGTGCTTGTCCTCGGTGTGTAACTGTGTATCGTATTTAATGGTGTCAGAAGAGTGGATGTTGTGTGTGTGTGGAGTTTATGTGCTTGTCCTCGGTGTGTAACTGTGTGTATCGTATTTAATGGTGTCTCTCAGAGCAGTGGATGTTGCAGAGGAGAAAAAGCAGCAGCTTGTTGAGAGACAATAATAAATCTGTGGCTCCTGAAGGTGATAAACGATGCTGATGAGCTAGTGCTGCTTAGCATTCCTGCATCACACATTGAGGCATTTTAGCACTTTAGCGTAGCATTAACCCCAGATTCTGCACCCATGGCTTTGCTATAACTTCCCTCCTTAATGTGAAGTTCCTGAGATTTTCTCCATGTCGCCTGCTGCAGAAGGGGATGGCGTACAGGAGAACGGCATGGAGACAGCTGGGGACTTGAACAGCGGGGCTGGAAAAGCCTCGAGGCAGGTGAAAGGGTTCAGTCTGGTGATGAAACAGTTTCACGCTTTACTGGTCAAGAGATTTCATCACGCCACACGCAGCTCCAAGGACTTTCTCGCACAGGTGACACAAAGGGTCCAGACTGTTCCACTCAGACACACCCACCTGTCTCTTTCAGACACACCCACCTGTCACTTTCAGACACACCCACCTGTCACACCCAGGCATGCCCACTTTTTTCACTAATACACATTCATTTATCTTACACAGATATAATAGATAGAATTTCTATTTTCATACATTTTTAATAATTTTGTGTGTGTGTGTGTGTGTGTGTGTGTGTGTGTGTGTGTGTGTGTGTGTGTGTGAGTAGATTGTCCTGCCTGCAAGTTTTGTGCTAGTTGCTCTGTTCTTTACTCTGATTGTTCCCCCGTTTGGCGAGTACCCGACTTTGACGCTCACGCCGTGGCTGTATGGACAGCAGTACACGTTCTTAAGGTCAGGACTGCTTTACTCAGAAGTTATATCTGATATCTTCATGAACACTGCAGTGGGATTTAATTAAATATAATTTTTGCTTTTCAGCAATGAGCGTCCGTCCCATCCCACCATGAGACACTTCATCTACACGCTGCTCAGAGACCCAGGCATGGGGACACGCTGCATGAAGGACCAGCCGCTAGAGTGAGTTACATCAAACATCTCCGGTTTTAGCTTTAAAATGTTAGAAATATTATGATAATTTAATTAAAACTACAACTCTGTATCTTACTAAACCCATTCCAGTGATGTTAGCAATGCTAGCATGGTCTGGGAATATTCTGACAGAAGTACATCACCACACTGCCTTATTTATGTGCTAAGTGTGCTAGCATTGCTGGATAAAATTTAGATCAACTTTGAGACGCGTTTTTCTTTTAAACAATGTTAACCATTTTAGCCATTTAGCGTGTGTGTGTGTGTGTGCGTGCAGGAATTTGCCATGTGGGAATGTTACGACGGATTGGGAAGTCCCACCAGTTTCTCCGGTGGTTAGTAACATCTTACTGAGCCCAGAGTGGACAGAGCGAAACCCCTCCCCTTCCTGTCAGTGCAGCACTAATCAGAAGCTCACAATGCTACCAGTCTGTCCAATAGGAGCAGGAGGACTGCCTCCACGTCAGGTATGATAATGGATGTAGAGAAAAAAGCGTTCACATCAAACATGGATAATTACAAGCAAAAATTATACAAAATAAACTACGTTGGCCCCGCCCATATGATAACCCCACCTTCCTTCCGGTGATTTTCTGTGTAGAGAAAAGAAGCGACAGGGGACATTTTGTTGGATCTTACAGACAGAAACATATCAGATTACCTGGTGAAAACGTATCCCAGTCTCATCAAGACCAGGTGAGTTTCAGCACACTCACCTGTACTTCATTACATCACAACTCATGACACTAACCTGCGTGTGTGTTTCTGATCTCCAGTTTAAAGAGTAAATACTGGGTGAACGAGCAGAGGTAATGTGTTTTCTTTCAGTTTTTACTCGGACCAATTCGCGTTAAAGGCTTTTCTAAATAAATAGACGGGTCCGTGTTCTCAGGTACGGCGGTCTGTCTGTAGGAGGGCAACTTCCCGTCTTGGACGTGGATCCGGTAAACATACAGAACGTCTTCTATCAGCTCGGAAACATGATGAACATCACCGGGGTAGGCACCCTACAGAGACACCCTACATACCCTGACATACCTCCATCATGTAGATTTGTTAATACTTGCATGTACATTTTATTGTTAAATCCCACTGTAGGGTCCCTCCTGCAGGTTAGCTGTTAAAGAAATCGCACCCTTCCTGCGCCACATGGAAAGCGAATTTAACGTGAAGGTAAACGTTTATCACCGAGACAGTTTGGTTGGTTGTGTTTCAGTTCTGCCTTGTTCCCTTGGTTAAGTACCCTTGCTGTGTGTTCTTTATAACGTCACAGGTATGGTTTAATAATAAAGGATGGCACGCCATGGTGGCCTTCATGAACGCAGCGAACAATGCCATCCTGCGCGCCAACCTGCCGTTTCATACTGATCCGTCTGAGTTCGGCATCACAGCCATCAATCACCCGCTCAACCTGACCAAGGAGCAGCTCTCTGATGTCACAGTGTGGGTGTCACAGTTCACACCAGGACCATGCCCAAACCACACCCACTTTTCATCTACATTTTATTTATTCAGTCACTGATCAGATTACTGCAAAAATACAACAAACTCTTTTTTTCAAAATGTATTTATTTATTTATTACAAATTTATTTAAAGTTTTGTGTGTGTGTGTGTGTGTTAAACAGCTTGACTACGTCTGTAGACGCCGTCGTGGCCATTTGTGTGATCTTTGCCATGTCCTTCGTCCCGGCAAGTTTCGTCCTCTACCTCATCCAGGAGCGAATGACGAAGGCCAAACACCTGCAGTTCGTCAGTGGTGTCAGCCCTCTGGTTTACTGGATCACTAACTTCTTCTGGGACATGGTGATGACTTCATCATCGTCATCATTATTATGTTCATTATCAGATGTTCCAGAACCTTCCGAGGAAGCACAGAAATGTGAATCTTTTCTCTCTGTGACTCTGTAGGTGAATTACTCCATCAGTACAGTGCTGGTGGTTTCCATCTTTATCGCTTTCGATAAGAAGTGCTACACATCATCCACCAACCTGCCAGCACTCATCACCCTGCTGAGCTTATATGGGTCACCTTCATCTTCACCTTCATCTTCTTCATCTTCACCCTCATCTTCTTCTTCTTCTCTTTTAACTTTTCTCATTTCCTTTTCTCTTTATCTTGCTGTTATTTTTATTAGTAGTTTCTGAAACAGATGAACAGATGGATAACTGAAATAAAGATTGCTGTGATGTAAATGATCCTGTGAGATTTGATTGGATTGAAGGTTTGTACTAAATCTGCTGGGTGTTGGTTGTTTCAGGTGGTCCGTCACTCCTCTGATGTACCCGATGTCGTACGTCTTCAGTGTTCCAAGCACCGCGTACGTCTCTCTGTCCTGCATTAACCTGTTTATTGGCATTAACAGCAGCGCCATCACCTTCATCCTCGAACTCTTCGAGAACAACAGGGTAAACATCTCACTATGTGTGTGAGTTTCAGTAACAGTCCCCTCTCCTGATCAGTACACGTCTCTAACACATCCCGCTCTGTGTTTCAGTCTTTGCTCCTTTTTAACGAGGGATTAAAGAAAGTGCTGCTGATTTTCCCTCATTTCTGTTTGGGACGAGGCCTGATCGATTTGGCCATGAACCAGGCGGTGACCGACGTCTACGCTCGATTTGGTGATGGTTCCTCACTTGATTTATGATGAAATAAATACATGTCATTAATTCATCAGCCCTGAGCTGAGTGTACTGTATGCTGCTTGTGTGTAAAGGGGAGGAGTTTGTTCTGGATCCGTTCAGATGGGACTTTGTGGGAAAATACGTGGTGTGTATGGCGCTGGAGGGTTTTGTCTACTTCATCTTTACTCTCCTAATTCAATACAGATTCTTCCTGGATCACTGGTGAGGGGGCATTCCTCATATTCCTCACTAATCTATCACATGATTTACTTTATATACATAATATAATCACCAGGATATTACTTACTGAAGAATAGAAGAGATCTCTTTACTCTTAATGTGACGGAGGTGACGGATGTGTGTAATTTGACAGAGATAAAGGATGTGTGTGATTTGAAGGAGGTGACGGATGTGTGTGGGTTGACAGAGGTGACGGATGTGGTTTACTTGTGCAGGTTATGTGACTACAGTCAGATCCCAGGTCCTGATGAAGATGATGATTTTGCTGAGGAGAGGCAGAGGACCTACAGCAGGACACATGATTTACGTTATATATGTGATAAAATCACCAGTCTATTACTTACTGAAGAATAGAAGAGAACTCTTTATTCTTAATGTGACGGAGGTGATGTATGTGTGTAATTTGACGGAGGTGATGGATGTGTGTGAATTGACTGGGGTGACGGATGTGTGTAGTTCGACGGAGGTGACGGATGTGGGTGATCTGATGGATGTGTGAAATTTGACGGAGGTGACAGATGTGGGTGATCTGATCGAGGCGATGGATGTGTGTAATTTGATGGAGGTGACGGATGTGGTTTACTTGTGCGGGTTTTGTGACTACAGTCAGATCCCAGTTCCTGATGAAGATAATGATTTTGCTGAGGAGAGGCAGGGGACCTACAGCAGGACACATGATATACTTATATACGTAATATAATCACCAGGCTATTACCTACTGAAGAATAGAAGAGAACTCTTTTTACTGTTAATATGACGGAGGTGATGTATGTGTGTAATTTGACGGAGATGGTGGATATGTGTAATTTGATGGAGGTGACGGATGTGTGTGGGTTGACAGAGGTGAACGATGTGTTCGATTTGACAGAGGTGACGGATGTGTGCGATTTGATGGAGGTGACAGATTCGGAGGGGACGGATGTGTGCGATTTCACAGAGGTGACGGATGTGTGCAATTTGATGGAGGTGACATGTGTTCAGTTTGACGGAGTTGACAGATGTGTTCAGTTTGACGGAGTTGACGGATGTGGTTTACCTGTGCAGGTTATGTGACTACAGTCAGATCCCAGTTTCTGATGAAGATGATGATGTTGCTGAGGAGAGACAGAGGATCTACAGTAGGACACGAAGCAATGACATCCTACATGTCCAAGATCTCACCAAGGTCAACATTCTCAAAATAATCACCTTATTTACACAATCTGTAACCTGTCATCACTTACGTATGTGCGTGTGTGTGTGTCTGTGTGTGTCTGTGTCTGTGTGCATGTGTGTTTAGATGTATGTGGGGAGGAAGAGACCGGCAGTGGACCGGATCTGTGTTGGTGTTCCACCTGGAGAGGTAAAATTTTTTGCTGGAATTCAATTAGAGTTTCTAGCAGCAATAAACACTCGTTCCCTCTCCACCTGTCATTATTCTCTCTTCATGTTCATGAGATTAAAAAACACACAGCTTCTCTTTTCTTTTACTGAAAAACTGCAGAAGTGTGAACTCATCTGTCCTGAAGTTATGAGAAAACATTTTACGGTGTAGTGGTGTTAGAGGTACATATAGACACAGATGCTAACGTTAGTCTGTGGTGTGCAGTGTTTTGGACTACTTGGAGTAAATGGTGCTGGAAAAACAACCACTTTTAAGATGGTGACTGGGGACACAGACGTGACCTCTGGTGAGGCCTGGGTAGCCGGATACAGGTAACAGCTTAAAGTCATGATACTTGTGTGTGTGTGTGTGTGTGTGTGTGTGTGTGTGTGAGAGAGAGAGAGAGAGAGAGAGAGAGAGAGAGAGAGAGA
>JBCNYH010000008.1:11641628-11654744 GCA_039654325.1 Tandanus tandanus | reverse complement strand
CGGTAAATGGAGATAGGTGAGCGTGAATATGCAGATACATCGCAACTTTAGTGTGTATGGTGTAGGAATCCCTTTTACACACACACACACACACACACACACACACACACACACACACACACACACACACTTCAGGAAGTAGAGCTGTATGGATACTTAGATCACATTATGATTATGGTATATTCTTATCATGGTATATTCTTATCGTGGTATATTCATATCATGGTATATTCTTATCATGATGTATTGTAACGTGTCGACAGCGGAAGCATCGCTGCCAATTGCCCTGTTTATTCATTTGGACCCCAGTAATGAGCTGAACCGTGGATAAGAAAACAGTCAGGGGTGCTCCGGGAAGGGAAAAAGCAGAACCAAAAATGCCGGGAGAGAAAACCGGACTCGCCAAAATGGCAGACGACGGAATGACTACCCAACTCTCTCTCTTTAACAGAAAAAACAAACTGCTACAAGGCCACTCAGGAACTCAGGAGGAGAGATACCGAGTTACCGGCCGTGTATTGTGTGACTTCACACAAACAAAGACCCAGCACCTTCAAACCGGTGCTGGCTCTTTAAATAGGCTTGTGCCTGATGGTTAACTGCTAGCAGGCGCGGCTTCTCCCCTGCTACAGGGGAGAAGGGTGTTGGTGGTGGTGTGCCGCTCTCTTCTGATTGGTGCAGGGACAGCAGGCCTGGAGTACGGCTGTCTCCTCACAGGAACACCCTTCTAGGAATGGTCCCTGACATTCCCAACCCTGCAGCCCAGTCCCACTTGAAGGCCCGGATGAGGTCAGGGTCCACAATGTGTAGTGCCGGGACCCACGAGTGTTCCTCGGGGCCATAACCCTCCCAGTCCACCAAGTACTGGGTGGTGCCACTAACTCGCCACATGTCCAGGATGTGCCGGACTATGTAGGCTGGATAGCCATCCACCACCCGGGACGCAGGGAAGTGTGTGTATTAGGGGCAAGGGTGCTACTCAGAACTGGTTAAAAGCAGTACACGTGGAAGGTAGGGTTGATCGGCATAGAGGAGGGAAGTAGGAGACGGTAGGTCAAAGGATTTACCCATCTCACTACCTTAAATAGCCCCGCATACCGAGGGGCCAGTTTGCGGGATTCAACCCGGAGTGGAAAGTCCTGCATGGTGAGCCAGACCCTCTGCCCGGGGAGGAGGGAGGGGCCTAGTCTCCGCCTATGGTCAGCTTCTGCCTTTTTGCGGGAAATCGCTTTCTTGAGAGCCCAATGCGCCTTCTCCCAAGCCCGGCAGCAGTGCTGAATGAACTGTTCTGCTGCTGGGACCACAATCTCTGCCTCTTGTTCAGGGAACAGGGGCGGGGCATACCCAAACTGGCACTTGAATGGGGACATCCACAGAAAATGCATGACATGTGTTATGGGCGTACTCCACCCAGAAGAGGTGACCCGACCAAGAGGAAGGATTGGAGGAGGCCAGCCACCTGAGAGTTTTCTCAAGGTCCTGGTTGACGTGTTCAGTCTGACCTTTTGACTGGGGGTGGTAGCCAGAAGAGAGGCTTGCTGAGGCCCACAGAAAATGGCAGAAGGCTCTCCAGAAGCAGCTGGCGAATTGTGGATTGCAGTCCGAGACCATGTCAACTGGTATACCATGTTTGAATTTGCAGGCTTTGGAAAATCGGGCGACCACAACGAAGATCACGGTGTTGCCCCTGGATGGAGGTAGACCCATGATGAAGTCCAACGCCATGTGGGACCAGCAATGTGATGGCATGGGTAGAGGCTGGAGCAGGCCTGCAGGTTTAGGCCTGGGTTCTTTATTACAAGCACAAAACTCTACAGGTGGACACAAATGCACGTACGTACTGGTCCATGTGGGGCCAACAAAAGCGCCGCCGCAGAAACTCCAGGGTGCGGCTCACATCTGGGTGAGCTGAAAAGGGGGCTGTATGCCCCCACTGGAGTATTTTAGGTGGCACAGTGGTTGGTACTTAGAGCCGTGTCGAGGGGGCCCCACCTGGGTCCGGCTATTTCCGTTGGGAGCGCTCGACTGTCTTAATGTCCCAGTGAAGTGGGGCCAGGATCCTAGAGGGGATGTCGATAAGACAGCACAAAGTTGAACCGGGTGAACAACAAGAACACGCTTGGCTTGTTGGAGATAAGCCAAGTTCCTACGATCCATCCAGACCAGGAATTGATGTCCCCTCCAACCAGTGTCTCCACTCCTCTAGGGCTAGCTTCACCGCTGGAGCTCCCGGTCCCCAACATCATAGTTACGCTGGGTAGGGGTGAGGCGGTGGAAAAAGAACGCACATGAATGGAGCTTGCTGTCCTGTCCGGAGCGTTGAGACAGCACAGCCCCTACCCCCACATCCGAGGCGTCTACCTCCACTATGAACAGGAGTTGGGGATCGGGAAACTGGAGCACTGAGGCAATAGCTAAGTGGTGCCTTAGCTCATTGGAAGCCCCTGAGCTTCAAGGGATCATTGGAACCGCCCTGATGTTTTCTTTGTCAGGGCGGTAAGTGGCGCGGCGATGGTGCTAAAATGGTGCTAAAATTCCGCACAAACCACCAACTAGGGTTCCCCTAGTATCAGCAGCAGATCTGGAACCTGGACCACATACAGCATGATGCGCTTGCTGTGTTGGCCTATACGGAGCTCCAGGAGGCCTGCCTGCCACGTAAATCCTCCACCCAATGGCCACCCCCTGGTAGGCCAAGGCGTGTCTGACCGTACCATCCCATTTGGCCCAGCTGGATCCATTTTGCCTGGGTCTTTCTGCGGCTAAGGTCATTTAACATCTTCCGAACACTGCTCAGGATGAGTCTGTTGTGGCCAGCGCCATCCTGTATGCTGTTGCATGCTAGGGCAGCAGGCTGAGGGTTGCAGACGCAAACAGACTGAAAATACTGATCCGCAAGGCCAGTAACGTTGTGGGGATGGAGCTGGACTCTCTGACGGTAGTGTCGGAGAGGTGAATGTTGGCCGGAATAAAGACAATATTCAACAATACCTCCCACCTGCTTCACAACCTGCTGATCAGTCACAGGAGCACGTTCAGTGAGAGACTGATACCAGATAAATGTACCACTGAACGACACAGGAAATCATTCCTACCTGTGGCCATTAAACTATACAACTCATCCATATAGCAACAACATCCACTGTTTTATTTTGTGCATTTTGCACTACATTTACATTCCACTGTTTATCATATTGATAATACTGTACATATTACTCACCGACAGGATTCATTCCAGATCTGTTTATATAGATATTAGTAACTTCTTAGACTTACACACACACACACACACACACACACACACACACACACACATATATATATGTGTGTGTGTGTGTAGACTTTCAGTATGTATATTGTGTGTGTATATATATATATATAGACATTTGTAATTTGTAATTTGAGACTTTATCCTTATCTTATCCTTTTCTTTACTTGGTATGAAGGAACTGTGTGCACACAATTTCCTCCGGGATCAATAAAGTATTGATTCTGATAAAAATATAGTAATGTATTAATAATATAATATAAAAAAATTTAAACATTTTGTCTGTTAATTTTAATTTAGTAATATTATTAAACATTGTTGAGCTCTGTGTGATAACTGAGAAATAAAATTTATTTTAATCTGATATACATTACCTCACTGCTGTACCTTACTCAGCTCAACTGCTTTATTACATCATCCCTCTTTTAAATAGCAGTTCCACCACGCTGGAGAGTGTAAACAGACGTGAAACAGATACAACTTAAAAAAAAAAAAAAAGAAAAAAAAGAAAATGATCTGGTGGTGAAAAACGTCTCCGTTGCTGCTCTAGACTCTCACAATACCGTGGAGGATGTATGGCGCTGTCTGTTTTGGACCCGGTGAAGACCCGGTACAGTACAATTTATACTTTAAGCCACGAGTTTTGTCCTGTGGACTCCGTTACACCTCCATTATTCGTCAGTTCCTATGAGCTCCTTATCAGTAATCGTCTGCCGAACATGAGCTATATGTCCCCCACATGTCTGATTCACCCACTAATTGTCAGGTAGTAGTCCGGCCGCAAGTCAGATCCACCGGCCATTAACGGATACAAACTGACAAGTACAGGACGGGGAACGCACAACAACCGTACAACTGTACAACCAGCGGACGCCTTTACCCAGTGGAGCCCATTCCAAGTTTTGTGAATGCAGAAAACCTTCCACCTAATTGAACAAACCTCACCTGGCAAGGAACGCGTTCAATAAAATGGATAAGAAACGCATGCAAAGAGAATGTTGCTCTCTGTCTGATGTCTGTTAAGGCTATCCGGAGAGTTGGGACAGCTGCCTTAAATCTCCTTCCTCACCATCTCATCAACCTGACCTTAACTCACCTGACCTTACCTTACTAACCCAGTACATAACATCCCATAATAATCTAAAATAAAACAATTATTTTCATCAAATATATTTCATTCTAACACAAAAATCCTATTTTCCTTATAAACTGATTTCCCAAAATAAATAAATAAAGAAATCATACTGAAGTGCTGTAAAACAGAATAGATACTAAACTTCATTGTACCAATCATTTATTCCAAGTTTTACATAAATTATAGAAGAAAAAATACACAAACGTGTCCATTCTTAAATGCCTATAGTCGTGTATTTGGAGGGAACCGAGGACATGAACAGATCTGCAAACAATATTCAGAAGAAGACTGAAAAGCAATGAAACAAAAACCACAATGTAGAACAGAAGCTTAAATACGAAGCACAGGAAGGTAGCTTTTAAACTTCAAACAGAAATTCGGATAAAGAAACGCAGAGAAACGTGGAAAATGAAAACGTGAAATCATTTAAAGAGTTCTTTAACATGTTTCTCTTCCACTTAGAGTTGAGGTATAAAGAAAAGAGTTCGAGTCTGATATAAACACTCTCGTTGCATCACTCTCGCGTCATCAGACGTCTGATTACCACAGCAATAACGCTTACAACATAAACATCTTAGTGGGACATCAAAGTAAATTCAAATTCCTCCTTCACAATCCATATAAGGATATAGGGATAAATCTCTGTGTATAAAAGTGGTGGATATTTACAGTAGGGCTGCGTTTTAAATGCTGAATCGAATTTCGCATGAACAGAAGAACTGGATTAAAGTAAGAAATAAATTTATAGATACCAATATTTAAACTGAAGAAATCTCTGAAATGTCTCCGGATTAAAGACATGCAGGAGAAATGAATCAAAACGACATTCATGTACAGAATTATTATTATTACAGTTTGAGATTTTATAAAATGAACTTTCTATAGCACCGTAAGATTTATTCCTTTACTTTTATATATCAAAACTGAATCAAAACCCGAAAGAAAAAAAATAATAATAAAAGGATTGAAGGTGAGTGGGATTGGGAAAAACAGGGAATATCTGGGAAATAATTCCAATATTGGAATAGGAATAAAACATGGGGATTATAATTAGGGAAGGGATTTAGGATGGGAGATTAAAACAGGAATTAAGATGAGGTCCAACAGTGGGATTAAATATCAAACCAGGATTAGAAATTCATTTAATACTGGGAATAAAACTGGGAAAAAGATTGAAGATGAAAATAACGCAATTCATCTTTTGTGTATTTGTGAGTTTAAAAGTGCACCGCTCTTCACCAGTTCACGTCTTCTCTTCACGTTGCTCCTCAGATTGCTGGTTTCAGTCTCATCGTTTCAGCCCCACAAGGGCGATGAACATTTCCAGGGTATTAACACAGTCTTTATCGGCCAGCAGAAGTGTGTGTGTATGTGTGTGTGTGTGTGTGTGTGTGTGTGTGTGGCAGCCAACCACACGACTTGAAGCATCCCAGCACCAACACACTGAAGAAAGGCGTTTACCCGAGGAAGCAGACAGGGCCGACCTCGAAGCCGAATCTCTGGCTCGGATTTCCAAAATCGTTCAGCATGACGTCGATGATGGGCAGCTGGTCGATGCGCGGAGTGTTAATCTCCAACACGGTTCTAGCATAGCCCTGCTTTTGCTGAAAACACATAAAGAGAGATTTGGTCAGAACCAGTGTCCATGTCACGTGATGTTTCGTTAACTTCAATCGCTCGGATGATGTCATGCAAGTGAAATAACTCTGGGCATAACCGGGGCCGGCATAACTCCAGGGATGCCAGGGTTGTTCCGGTATCTGGGGATCCGGAGAATCTGAGCAGATTATGAAAATGTGAAACTAGGACTAAAAGCTGTGACTAGGACTAAAAGCAGTACCGGTACCAGAATTGACTGATGGTAGACAGTGTGCGCTACTAACGCAGCACTCATGTTTTGATGTTCTTACTGAGCAGGCATCGGACACGGCCTTGATGAAGGGGTTGTTGTCGTACGACATTTCTTCATCGTTGGAGCCGAGGAAGCGCAGTGCTTTGTTGTAGTTGTTAGCTTTGGCGTCGAACCAGGCCACGGATTGGTGGCAGATGTAGGTGAAGTTCTGTCTCGCTGCAGAACTCAGCAGCTTGAGGAACGTCATCTGGACGCCGGTGATGGAACCCTCCTCCACATCCACATACGAGAGCTGTGAAAGACACGGACGTTAGAGAGACACGCCGAGGAGGAGATGATGCACTCTGGGATGAAATTTTGTTCCGACGTATCAGAAAGATGTTAGCATAGATGTTAGCATCGACTCAAGACAGTAAAGATTATAAACAGATACGTACGATTTTACCGCGCTTGAACTCGCTGAACCACGTCCCTGGAGTCTCTTTGGGCCAGTTGGAAATTCTCACCTGATTAGAAAGAAACATTCTGAGTGAACTGCACTGTGGGTACCAACGGAATATTACGTGTCAGGGATAAAATACTGACTCCTGAGGACTTTTTATCAGGATAGATACACGTCTCTCCTCCTGCAGTGAAGTTACAGTACACCTTAAAGGAATCTCCTTTACAGCCCATGTTAGGATCAATCCAGTATTCACCTGAACATAAACACACACATTTCAGACCCAGAATATCGTCTTTACACTTGGCTATTAACACACCAGCTGTTTATGGAAACTGGAACCGGAGTCACACCGTCGGGGAAGTCGGGCTGGCTGAGCTGCAGGTCTTTACAGGTTCGAGCCGGATTGTCCTGCGTACCCAGAGGGAACTTCATACGCTCAATGTCCAGCTTCAGATTATTGAGGGAGCCGTAAACTTCGTCCATGCCCTCTATTCCCTCTAAACCATAATCCAGCATGGCCTCGTCAGCCTGAATGTCTGAGGAACGCTTTGACTTCTTGGACATCTGAATGGGCAGCGGCTGGATCATGGTACCTGGTGGACCCTAAAAACCCAGGAGTGGATAATCATCAGTACGTCAGTACTTATACAGTATCATCATAATCGGCATTGCTGTTTCGCCAAATACATCCACCATAATCTAACACAGCACTTTATACTGAACTCATCAGAAATGTTATAAACAACGCAATTACACGCCAGTATTTCACTTACAGGAGCACCGGGAGCACCGATCAAACCGGGTTCTCCTTTCTGACCAGATGGACCCTTTAAAAAAAAAAACGTTTTTCTTTTATTTCACATAAATCAAAATAATCTGTTCATTTCACATAAAATCTAGTTATACAGGACACACACACACACACACACACACACACACACACACACACACACACACACACACACACAAACACACACGATTACAGTTCTACAGAACTTGCTGACTGTAATAAGGCAGAGATCCACAGCCGTCGTCTGACCCTCTCTCACTCCTGGAATGATCTCACACTATTATTGTAATTACCTCCACCAGGATGTTATAGATTCACCTTAGTTTGTTTGTTTGTGTGCAATATAACTCAAAAGGTTATGCATGAATTTGGATGAATCTAAAGTAGGGTGGAGAACAGGTAAGTAACCGTTACATTTTAGAGGTGATCAGTACATGGGATCATGTTGAAAATAAATTCCTAAAAATTCCAGAAAAATTCCTATTTCTTTAACATGAGGCAAAATGTTCATCAGACGCCCACTAGGGGGAGACATTTCATTATGACTATACCAAGTTACAATAATTCATTTGTACCTGGAGGAGGATGAACCTCACACTGAGTGCATCTCTAGTTATAAATTATAGTAAAGTATATTTCTGTGCTCTGACTGACAGGTTTAATTGAAAGTGATGTGTAACAGTGAAACAGGACTCACATTCGCTCCTTTAGATCCTTTCTGTCCTTGTGATCCCTTACACAGAAAATGAGAGAAAATTAGTCACATGATCAAAGAAAGAATATAAATCGGAGAATATTACAGTGATGAATAACAAATAACAAAACTTACAGGAATTCCAGGAGGACCAGGAGGACCAAGAGGTCCGGAAGTACCGACCACACCCTGAGAACCAAAACATAACAACAAACAATACTACAACAACCTGGAACAATCCGTTACTTCACTAGTGTGTGTGTGTGTGTGTGTGTGTGTGTGTGTGTGTGTGTGTGTGTGTGATGAATTTACTTACAGGATCACCTTTACCTCCAGCAGTTCCCTGAGCTCCAGGTAAACCTCGGTCTCCTTTCTCACCTGGTTCACCTGGAGGTCCGATCAGACCAATCAGACCAGGATGTCCCTGAAACACACACACACACACACACACACACACACACACACACACACACACACACACACACACACATTAACATAACACAACACACTTCAACACTTCAAATCTTTTTCTACTATATTCAACTGATTAGATATACATTCATAAAATTACATTTTACATAAATATTATATACACATTATATTCACTTATAAACTTCAGGATCATTTATATACACCCCATCAAACCCCATCAAATCCTACATCACCCCATACATCTCCCCTACATCTTTCCTACATTACTCCATCACCCCTACATCTCTCCATCACCCCTACATCTCTCCTACATTACTCCTACCACTCTCCTACATCAACCCTACATCACCCCTACCTCTCTCCTACATGAACCCTACATCACTCCTACATAACCCCTGCAGTACCCCTACATCTCTCCATCACCCCTACACCTCTACTACATCACTCCTACGTCACCCTACATCTCTCCTTCACCCCTACATTTCTCCTACATCACTCCTACAACCCACCCCATCTCTCCTACATTATCCCTTCATCTCTCCTACATCACTCCTACATCTCTCCTACATCTCTCCTACATCTCTCCTACATCACCCCTTCATCACCCCTACATCACCCCTACATCACAGAGATTTTCAAACCCTCAATTTTCCATCCAAACCTCTCCATCATTTGACTCTCTTCTGTACACACTTTATTTACAGATTTAATTACATAAAAACTGAACTGAACACAAACACTCACATCTGCTGTTTTTTATTCATTTAGTTAAACACTTTACCTTTTCACCTTTAGAACCAGGGTCACCTTTCAACCCGGGGAGTCCAGGAGGACCCTACACAAGGTCACATGAAAAAAATGGTCACATGATCACAAGAGTAATTATAGAAAATGTTTTTTTTATAATTTTTAATAAATGATAACGTAATGACTATTTACATCTAATCATGATTATAATAATAATAATAATAATAACAACAAATCAGATAATTCTGGAGATGATATTTTATTTGAAATAATATTAAAGTAAAAGTATATAATAAACGTGTGTCGTACCAGTGGACCCGGTGGCCCATCTTTACCTCCTGCACCAGGAAGTCCTTGTTCACCCTGTAATGATGTTATAAGTGTTTAAAAACATGATTTAAATTTAAAAATATTCCAATTCAAAGCCCCGAGTCAACAGGACATGTACCACAGGTCCAGGAATTCCTCTCAGACCATCAGCACCGGCCTTTCCAGGGGATCCCTGAGGTCCAACAGGCCCGGTTTTCCCGGCTGGTCCTTCAGCTCCGGCTTCACCCTGCGGGACAGATGACAGACGATACATAACTGAGGTGGATAATTATTAAACACACACACACACACACACACACACATACACACACACAGTATAATAAAGAACAGGTTGAGTGTGTACACGTTCTGAGTTACTGTTTGTTTTTACCTTAGAACCTTTTTCTCCCTGTTTGCCTTCAGCTCCTGTTCGTCCGATCGGACCCTGTTCCACACAACACACAGATAAATTAAAATTAAATACAAACACTAACAACAAACCAATCTGTTTATATTTCAGACTTTAATTCTAATGTTATTTCTGGAGAATTATTTAATTTATTTAGGCTAAATTCACTTCCTGTTTTAAACTCCGCAGTGTGAACAACTGTGTATCAGTGACTCACTCTCTTTCCAGGAGCTCCAGGAGGCCCGGCTTCACCTGACGGACCCGGAGGCCCCTGTAGAGACACACAAACACACACGCACAATCCTGTAACTGATTAGAGACGTGTTCACACATAACGTGATTGTATAAAATAGACGTGACGTACCTGCTGACCGGCTTCTCCGTTCTCTCCTTTATCTCCAGGAAGTCCATCAATTCCCTATAAAACACACCACACTTTACACTTTTCCAACACGGATACAACACACACCTGTAATACACAGTATTGTAGTAAATCCACTCCTCTCTGTGTGTGTGTATGTGTGTGTGTGTGTGATCATCTCTACTGCTCTCATTACACATTTTAATAGTTTATTATTCAACTTACAGCAGCACCAGGCTCACCGGGAGGACCTGGGTCTCCAGGAAAGCCAGCAGGTCCCTACATCAGAAAGAGCCAAGAGAAAGATTCAGTTCATATTCAGTTTATATTCAGTTTAAATTCAGTTTAAATAAAATTTTACAGTGTCATTTATTCTCACTCACAAGGTTTCCTTTAGGACCGTCATCTCCAGGGGGTCCACGTGCTCCTGCAGGTCCGGCGGCTCCGGGTGGTCCCGTCTCTCCTTTCTCACCTACTTCACCTTTCAGACCCTAAAATACAACAACAGAACCTCAGATTCATACATTATTCTACTGATCTACTTTTAATTACATACAATATTTAAATTAAGTTAATAAAATAAAATAATAAAAATAAATGTAAATAAAACAAACACATACAATATTATAATGCAGAAAAAGTATTAGTAGACTACTAATACTAATTAAAACAAATATTATTATTATTATTGTTATTATTATTAATTGTTTTATTGACAGTCTCATATTATTTATTTTAAATGTGTATTTTTCTGTTAATTTTTTATTTTTATTTAATTTTTCTTCATTTTAGTTATTATCATATTTTTATTACATTGTACTGCAGTCTGCGTTGATGTGTAATTTTTATAATATTCTTAATATAATAAAAATAATACAAGCACAATCATTACGCAATAATTGAATCCAGTAAAAAAAAATTATAACCATAGTATTATTACAAATTTAACACACACACACACACACATACCATTGAACCGGTTTCTCCAGGAGGTCCTGGGTTTCCTGCTTCACCCGGTTCGCCCTAAAAATAATCAGGTGATGTGAGACTCTTTCCAGAAGGATGTGTGAGTGTCAGTGTGGAACTGATTTCTGTTTTCAGTCTTCGAGCCCTAAACAGAATAATTCTGACCTTTTCTCCGTTTTCTCCCATAGAACCGATACCACCCGGAGGACCTTGAGCACCCTATAAATAAAAACACCACATGGTTCTGAAATTTCAGGTTTATTACTGAGATATTTAACAATCAGTGATGCATCTAACAGGAACACGCGCAGGTAGATGTGCGGAAGGCTGAAACACTCACGTCGGCTCCGCTGGGTCCCTGAGGGCCTCTCGGGCCTGGAGGACCAGGAGGACCCTGTTACCCAAAAAGAATGAAAAAGGGGAATTTATAAAGGGAAGAAATAATTTGTAAGAAAATTAAGAGAAGAGGGTCTAAAACTAACCATTGCACCGACGTCACCTGTCTCTCCCTTCTCACCTGGAGGTCCTGGTAATCCCTGTTTACAAAAAGATTGTATGGATTTAAAAGTACACATTTTATTCACCTTATTCTCCATGGCCACTTTCAAGAGTTTGTTTATTCCACCTTTGTGTTAAAACTTCCAGATGGATGCAGTAGTGTACAGTGATTATTATACACTTAACAAAATGAAGATTATAAATTCTTTTTATTTGTTCACTCGCCAAACCATTCCATATAGTTTGAAGTTCATTCATGCTATGCAAAAAAAATAAAATAAAAAATTGCAACACCTTTCAATTTTTCTGAAAAATTGGTATTCTCAGTTTTTGTTTATTAGCTATACTTTTACCCTCAATATACTTGTCGAAATGATTTTTTTGCTTCTCATTGCCTACAATAGCATTTTTCAATACATTTTCACCAAAAAATTATAGAGAAGTAATTTTTTACTTCTTTTTATTAGGAGCCTTTTTTGGACAAAAGTGGTGTTGTATAATCTTCACTGCACACTGCTGTACCTGCACAGGTAGCAACTGAACCAATAACAAAGGAACTGAACAGAATTAAATGGGTGCTTTAATGGGACAACGTTACCGCATCCGAGCTTCATACGCAGCAGGTGAGTGAGATGACAAGGCGGCGTGATGTTACTTATAGTGATATCATTAATTATTGTGTACTTTCGGAAAGCAGAGATGATTTAAGAACAGAAAACTGGGTAAAACAGGAAGTTGTTCAACTCTATTGTTTATTCTCCTCATCCTCCAGTTAATGCTTCACCCTCTGACAAAGCCCCTGATATCACTCTTACTCTATGTGTCTTATTGTATCTGTGAACGTAGTGTTAATCTAAACGATCAGATCAACTCTCACACAGAAAGTGTGTTGATAGAGTGTGTCAATAGAGTGTGTCGATGGAGTGGGCTGATAGAGTGTGATGATGGATTGTGATGATGGAATGTGATGATGGAGTGTGTCGATGGAGTGTCTTATTGTATCTGTGTACGTGGTGTTAATCTCAACGAACGGATCAGCTCTCACACAGAAAGTGTGTTGATGAAGTGTGTCGATGGAGAGTGATGATAGAGAGTGATGATGGAGAGTGATGATGGAGTGTGATGATCATCCATATTTTTACGGTTTCACCCAAATGAGGATGGGTTTCCCTTTTGAGCCTGGTTCCTCTCAAGGTTTCTTCCTTGTGTC
>JBCNYH010000008.1:11581457-11595481 GCA_039654325.1 Tandanus tandanus | reverse complement strand
TATAGGTGTGGTGCGTCGCGATGTGGTGTGGCATGGCATGTTGTGGTGTGGTATGACGTGGTGTGGTGTGGCATGGTGTGGCATAGCGTGATGTGATGTGGTGTGGCATGGTGTGACGTGATGTGACGTGGTGTGGTGGGGTGTGGTGTGACGTGATGTGGCATGGCATGGTGTGATGTAGTGTGGCGTGGTATGGTGTGGTGTGGTATGGTGTGGCATGTTGTGGTGTGGCATGGTTCGGTGTTGCGTGGTGTGGTATTGTGTAGTGTGGTGTGGTATGGTGTGGAATGACGTGGCTTAGTGTGGTGTGTTGTGGCATGGCGTGACGTGATGTGGCGTGGTATGGTGTAGTATGGTGTGGTGTGGCGGGGTGTGGTATGGTTTGGCGAGGTATGGTGTGGTGTAGCATGCCATGGCGTGGTATAGTGTGGTGTGGCATGGCGTGCCATGGCATGATGTGGGGTGGCATGGCGTGGCGTGGAGTTGCAAGGTGTAGTGATAATATCAGGGTTATGCTAGGCCGAACCTTCGCTCCGAGCGCTCACTGCAAAGCGCCTGGCGTCGCGGTGATTACTGAGGCTCGGACAATTCTGATGGTAGGAAAATTCCTTACTGTAGAAAGGACACACAGCCGCGCCCCTAATAACACTTCCATATGGGCCTTTTATTCATGTAAACTTTCCACTCACAGGGCCAAGCAGCATCTCGTCTTCTGTTTCCATCATGTTTATAAAGGAGTGTGGGTATACCATTGGTGTCGTGGTTATGTTCACGCTGTGATTCGCAGTGATGTATGATGTGAAGGAGCATCAGAGAGTCATCTATAATTAATCAACACTAACACATAATTCTGATAAAACTTATATTTCTGTATGATTATTAACATTGAGAGATGTTATAAAGTGGTTAATGGGTTTAGCGAGAGATTAGATCTCAGACTCGGATGAACTCCATCGGTCAGATCATTTGATCGGAGTCTTATCAGTCATCTGTGTGTCAGGCAGAAACTTGCTCTCGACTACCAGAAGAAACGTCTTAAACATGTGTACCGTGACCTGGTGTACTGACTTTACCATCTGGCAAACAGGAAGTGCTGATCTCCCATTTCCTGCTCCACATAAAGGACCAGGTGAAGCTGTGCGTTCAGTTTTATGGCACATACTGAAAACATTAACGCCTCCACACATCCCACATCACATTTTATCTCCAAGATTAAAACTATCTATAAAAAAATCACATTCCTATTACAGTCTGTGTTTAATAGAGAGGGTTCAGACGGTAAATATCACAGACAGGAAGTAGAATGAGCGCAGAGGAGACTGCTGAAGGTCATCAGGTCTGTGTAATTTAAATACAAAAAAAAGTATCTGTTAAAAATCCTGAGCAGCATTGGTCCACACCCGAAATCACTGCAGCTAATAATCTCTAACTTTTATCCACAACGTACGTGTGTGTGTGTGTGTGTGTGTGTTTCCCTTTATTCTCCAGTATAAACTGAAGGTCTCTTTGTGTGCCTCTGAAATGCCTTCCAGTGCGTCTGCATACCTAAAAGCCTCATATATTCCAGATGTGCAGATTTGGCGGTTCAGTTTGACCGCACGCACAGAAGCTTTTAAAAACGGCAATATCCCAAATCAGCACAAAACGAGTTCCTCTGAAGTGTGCTGAGTACAAAATCTACACCCATTTCACTTATTACATGTTATCACTCGTCTTTATTACTCTCCCTTTAAACTGATCCCTGTAGAGAGAGAGAGGGAGAGAGAGAGAGAGAGAGAGAGAGAGAGAGAGAGGGAGGGAGGGAGGGGGTTGATAGGGAGAGAAAGAAAGAGAGGGTGAGAGAGGGGGGGGGTGAAAGAGAGAGGTTGAAAGAGAGAGTGACTGAGGGGTGAGAGAGAGATGGGGAGAGAGATGGAGAGAGGGAGAGAGAGAGGGTGGGAGAGAGTGGGTGAGGGAGCGAGAGAGATTGAGAGAAAGAGAGGGAGAGAAAGAGGGTGTGTGTGTGTGTGTGTGTGTGTTTGAGAAAGAGAGTGAGGGAGCAAAGGAGAGAGAGAGAGAGAGAGAGAGAGAGAGGGAGAGAAAGAGGGTGTGTGTGTGTGTGCGCGTGAGAGAGAGAGAGAGAGAAAGAGAGAGAGTATTCTGACTAATGACTCGAGACTGTTATCTTATGAAAGCAGAATAAACTCTTGACTTCCTGTTTCTTTGCCTCTTTTATTTTTTAAAAGTTATTCGTGCTGTGCAGCTTTAAAAGCATTTACTTTCTACAGTCAACAAATCTAACAGTGCTGGTTTTATTATGAGAACTTTTATGGGTTTTAATAAATCTCTGAAAGGTTCTCTACAGATCCAAAAAACAAAAAGTGCTTTCCAAATAAAACCATTTTACAAACTTTGACAAATCTTAAAAATCTAATGAACCCTTAAATATGATAAATGAGTCTATTTCCTCCACCAGATCAGTATATTTCCACCTCTATTTTGTTATTTGTGTGCAATATAACTCAAAGGGTTCTGTGTGGAGTTTGATGATTTTTTTTTGTAGGGTGTGGCGTACACCAAATCATGTTTTTAAAAAATCCCCCAAACTCCTATTCCTTATTTTATTGGACAAAAATGTTCATCAGGTGCCCACTAGGGGGAGGCATTTCATTATAACTTTCTCAAGTTATAATAATCCATTGGTGCCAGGCGGAGGTACCTCACAGTGTACCTCTGGATGTAATGTGAGGTTACAAATGTAGACTTTTATAAAATGTACAATTAAATGTGCTCTGATTTTTCATTTGTAGAAATTAATGGTTCTAAGTTAGCATTAGCTAACACTAACTAGCCAGCTAGTTAGCATCCTGTGTGACAAGCTAACACTAGCAAGAATAAAAAAAGTGTTTGTATCCAGGGGAACTGTCTGGGGAACTGTCCAGAAGGAACCGAAACCTAAACCTTCTCTTGGAATTTCAGGTCCCTTTTTATTCAATAAAACCTTTAAGAGCCTTGAAAGTGTAACGATTCATTTTCCAAACACCAAACAAAACAAACTTTCACTATTTACTATCATCTTAAAAAATAAACACACTTATGGATCTACTGATGTCCCACTGACAGAACTCTTAATGGTTCTAAGCTTATAGCTAACACAGTAAAAACTAGCTACTACGCTAAATATCACAAATGCTAACTTGATTTATATCCAGTACCACTCAGAGGCTCTCATTTGAATCACTGCTCTGTAATATATCTAATGAAGTTTAGAAACCTGAAAAACATTAACGGTTCTGTGCTGGTCTTTTGGATTCAGTTCTTCGTGGTTCTACACAGATTCCTCCATCAGGGAAGGTTTCTGTAAACTAAGACTGAGTCGTGGTTTTAAAGTGAGATGAAGTGATGAAAAGCTGATTGCAGTGCTGTAGTTAAACACTAGAGGGCAGTATAAATAAATTAGATGATGTATATTGTAGACAACGTAATATTTACTCACACAGTCAAAAATCCATGAGGATTTACAGCTGAATAAAAGATTCCCTGATTATATATCTATGCTAACACACACACACACACACACACAGTTATGCTAACCCTGAGAACCTGAATCTGCACTCCGACATGAGCATGGTGCAGTGTGTAACCGCGCAGAGGTTAGCATCACCACGCTGAGTGTGTGTGAGACGCCAGAGAGCTTTGTGATGTAATAAAGTCTCACTGTGTAGATTTACAGCTGCAGGTTCCTCACAGTGTTCCACTTGAGTGCTTTATTGGACCAGAGATACTCGCACAGTGTGGCTACTGATGGACTCGGCCGGGTAAGTACAGCGGTGTGAAGAAGAGCTAATCACACCGCTATTTTTTCCTTGAGGTTCCCCACATCTGGAAAACAAGACTTCAGGACCAAACCTTGGATCATTAGAAAAGTCTGAGGTCCGACAGGATGAATTAATCCCAGACAGCTACTGCATGAGATAGCAGGCTAATGCGAACGCTAACTCAAGAGCTTGATGAAGCTTCAACTCTTCAGACATTCAGACTCCTAAGAGATCCTTGCTTATCTTCTTTCAGGGAACCCATAAAGGTTCTATGTAGAACCCTACAGCAGGGAGTTTCCCAATCAGAAAGGGTTCTAGAACTCTCCGTGTCTAGAAATCTACACTTCTAACCCACTTAAACTTCTAACCACAAAACACCCTAAAATATTTGCACCCTGATGGGTTTTTTTGTCATCTCTCTGGGAACCTTTAAGAGTTCTAAATTTCTGGATAGCACCGAGTAGGCCACTAGATGCTAAATAACAAGCTAAGAGTTGTGTGGTTGAGTTTCCTGTGATTAAAGTCCATACGAGCACCGCATGCTGTGTTAAATACATCGTAGAGAAACTTTTTTTTTTTCCATCTTTTCCCAGCAGAAACCCCCCACCCCTCCAAACTACCCCCACCCCTCCAAACTACCCCCACCCTTTATGGGCCTTCAGTGAGAACCAGGCTGGTGTGGAGAAATGGTGAGCACACACGCACACACACTCAATGGAAGTCAGGAAATAAAGCTAATGTGTTCCTGATGTCATTCATAAACCTGCTGAGAGAAAAATCACCGATGAATCCAATAACATTTCTAAATAACTCAAGACTTGTGACTCAGATTTTTACAGCTTCCACGTTCAGTTCTTTATAATCTACATTCAGATCTTTAAAATCTACGTGCTCCTAAAAATGGATAAAAATCACAGATTGGGGTGGGGGTGGGGGGGTGGGGGTGGGTTAGATGAAACGACATCTCTGTAACTCCTTCAGGGTTTAAAAGTTTTCCTGAAATATAATTATTATTACACACAATAAAAAACAAAAAACAACATCACTTTCTATAGTTTTATATCTTTAGATTCTAAAAGATAATAATAATATATATATATTAATCCCTCAGTTCATTGCTCCAGTATTCCAATAAAATTTATTTTAGTGCTGATTAAATTTAAATCATTGTTGTACCAGATTAAAATAACTTTTATGAGATTTCTAACTCTCAGTTCAAATATTCCAGAAGCTCTAAAGTTTTAAATAATTTAAATAATTGAATTAAAGTGCAGGCGATGATCTTTAGTTCATACTGCGCTTTACTCCTCTCTGTCCCTGAACGTTTACTTTGCGTGGTGTTTATTTTCCGTAAGGAATTCTTCTTTGCTAGTGCACTTGTATTTTGTTAAGCGCGTACCTGTAACCCCACACCGCTGCCGCCACATGCGTGACACAAACCACATTTTCCCTTATAAAGACCTTAAAGGTCCAGCCCAGTTTTACAGCAGCGTTCTCCACGTCCACCGCCACTATAACCCTGTAGCTAAATACGGAACAAATAAAAAACCCTGAGAGGGAGAAAAAAAAAATCTCACATTTAAACCAGACAGGAGGAAAAAAGAGAAACTTTTAATATGTGCATTCCTTCCCATTAGAGCTGATGACGTCACATGGGAACGACACCCAGAGCAGAGAGGAGCGATACTGAGAGACCCTTCAAATAATGAAGTTATAGTAAAAATAAATAAAATAATTTACTAAAAAATAGTTAATTTTAAATCCCCTGCCCGGAGACGAGACACACTGAACACAGCTTTACTTCTGAATTCTCAACCAGACCAATAGCAAGACATCAGCAGGACCATCGGAGTGATTCTATTTCCTTCCCAAATTAAATCCATCACACACACACACAGTCATTTTAAGGTGAAAAACACACTGAAGATGTCTACATCTCGTACAGGCCCATATAAAAGCAACCGAATAAATTCTTCCTTAAAGAATGTGAAGTTTTGTTTCTGATCACACAGACGTTTATTATAATAAAACACAGAGCGAAAAATAGAAATAAAAATAGAACACAACAAACTGAATATGAAGCAGAAAGAGAGTGACACCTCCCAGCCAGGTGAGGGTGTTAAGGGGGGAATAAGATTCCGAAGGTTTTTACGATGTATCGGAGAGGTTTGTGATATTTCAGTATCGCAGGAGTGATATCACGGTACCGCAGTGACACCGAGGGGATCGCCCAGCTCGCTCGCTCGCTCTCTCTCTCTCTCTCTCTCTCTCTCTCTCTCTCTCTCTCTTAGTTTGATGTAGAAACACTTTAGGGACGGTTGTTTAGAATCACAAGTTCTTACCTGCTCTCACACATCCTGTGTGCAGGGACACCGATATGATGAAGAGAATCGATACACCGCGATGCCAAAGCCACTTTCGCGTCCTCCACCTCTGCGCATCCATCATCCACCTATCACTGATAATCTTCCTCAATCCGATCAATAATCAACCAATCAGTGATCATTCCATCATTATAATATGAATAATAATAATCAAGTTCAGTGAAACAGAGGGAGGATGTGGAGCAGAGACTCAGCAGCTGCTCAGTGCTCAAGGTGTGTGTGTGTGTGTGTGTGCGCGCGTGTGATGAGACCGTGCGCGCGGTGGGGGTGTGTGTGTGTGTGTGTGTGTGTGTGCGTTGTAAATTTTTAGGCTCAGGTTTAGCTCTCCTCCTTCTGTCTCCACACACACACACACACACACACACACACACACACACACACACAGAGAGAAACAGCTGCTCAGCCAATCATAAGTCTGGACGCGATTTTGGCACCGCCCACTTGCAAGATCAGAGAGGTGAGAAGTTCATCATCGTGTGTGTGTGTGTGTGTGTGTGTGTGTGTGTGTGTGTGTGTTAGATTAATAATTAATGAAAGTTAAGCGGTGGAGAAAAATGAAAACAGAAATCATTTAATGAAGTGTGTGTAAATGTTAATTTCATTATTAATATTGATTACATAATTATAAATATTAATTGGCACACACACAGATCTCCACAGCTACATGAGATTATGATATTTTGAATCTCCTGGTTATTTGAAAGGTCACGTGACGGGTGATGATTTAACATTCTAGACGATGATGGATGATATGCACACCCTCTGACTTTTTATTCTCATGTTTTGTTTTTTATTTAAAATTCGACTCAAAGACACGCCTACAGACAGACTCTCGTTTATTGTTGTGTGTGTGTGTGTGTGTGTGTGTGTGTGTGTGTGTGTGTGTTTAAAGAATGTCAGCTTGGCAATGAGCAGTGAGCTCTGCATCAAGTTTTCTCAGTGTGTATGCACACATACACACACACTCTCACACACACACACACACACACACACGACTCAGAGACAGACGGAGAGACAGATCTACAGACAGACGAGCTCCTGTTCCAGTCTTTGAGGATGAGAATGTTTTTATTCCGTCTGTTCTGTGTAAAATCTGAATCCGGAATCATCCGGTGATGCTTTTGACATTCATATTGAAGCATGAAGTCAAACGTCTCCGTCTGAACCCCCGCTTCGAATCCCCTCAGTTTCTCTTCCAACAGTTTTTTCATCACACTCAGGGATTCAGATTTCCCATATCATAAATCTCAGTCTGTAGAGACAGACAGCCAGTGAGACAGGCAGAGGGACAGAGAGAGACAGACAGACAGAGAGACAGACACAGGGACAGACAGGCATAGAGAGACAGATACAATATTTATTGTATTATTTGATATTTATGATGTAATTTAATGTTATATGGTGTTTATGATGTAATTTAATGTTATACGATGTTTATGATGTAATTTAATGTTATATGATATTTATGATGTAATTTAATGTTATATGGTGTTTATGATGTAATGTATGAATTCAAACAGAAATCCCAGTTGTATGTGTGCAGTAATGATGTGAGTGTCTCTGAGTCAGGACGTGATTTTTTTGGACAGCAGGATGTGTTTCTAAACCCCGTTCTCAGTGTGTGAGTGTGCATTTATCTTAAATCCCTAAATTTAAGGCAAACAAACAGAACTGAGCCAATCCTTGATTATGGCTGTATAAAACAAACCCCAACCTTAATCACAGTCTTTATCCCTCCGCAACGGCAAAACCATCAGAAACACCGCAAGGGTGGAGGTAGGGGGGCAACTGATTTTAAAACTGTTTAATGGGAAAAATCCACATGGAACACACATTACACGAGAAATAAACAGAAATAAATGAATTAATTTCAGACGTTTTCTTCCTTTTTTTTTCCAAACAAGACTCGATTCAGATGCACTCGACATAACGGAGGCGTTTTATTTGAACATATGCTCACATTTATACTCATAATAATCATTATATATCTTCTATTAATAAAATATCTAGTCTACATTATATTTATAAAAAACTTTATGTCTTACATTTTAAAGTTTTACAACTTTATAAATAATAAAACAATTCCAATTCACTCATTTATTGAACCACTTAATCCTATTAGGGTTTGCTGGGAGGGTGGAGCCTATCTCAGCCAACACGGCGAAGGCGGGGTACACCCTGAACACCTCACCAATTAGTCACAGGGCAACACACACAACCATTCACACTCACACTCACACCTAGGGCCAATCTGGATCAACCATTTATCCTAATGTGCATGTCTGTGGACAAAAACCAGAGAACCCAGAAGAAACCAAAGCAAGCACGTGGAGAACACTCCACACAGGGCCCAGCACTCGAACCCAGGACATTTTTGCTGTGAGGCGGACGTGCTAACCTCTACACCACCATGCCGCCCCTCTGTGAATGAATCATTAGTGAATTAGAAACACTGAAAGCTGTTCATCTCCTGATGTTTCATTTCAATCACAGTTTCAAATTTATTAAAGAACGACTCGAACTTTTATCCATTTACCTACATTTAATATTTAGGAACATCTGTCAAAAAATAGTTCCTGCAATCAGTTTCATTACACCAGCTATAAACATCTCTCTCTCTCTCTCTCTCTCTCTCTCTCTCTCTCTCTCTCTCTCTCTCTCTTTATCTCACTCTCACTCTCTATCTCTATCTCTTTCACGCTCTCGCTATCTCTATCTATCTCAATCTCTTTCACTCTAACTCTCTCTCTATCTCTATCTCTTTCACTCTCTCGCTATCTATCTATCTATCTATCTATCTATCTATCTATCTATCTATCTATCTATCTATCTATCTATCTATCTCTTTCACTCTCTCTCTATCTATCTATCTATCTATCTATCTATCTATCTATCTATCTATCTATCTAGCTCTTTCATTCTCGCTCTCTATCTCTTTCACTCTCTCACTATCTATCTATCTATCTATCTATCTATCTATCTATCTATCTATCTATCTATCTATCTATCTATCTATCTCGCTCTCTATCTCTGTCTTTCTCTCGCTCTCTCTTTCACTTTCTCTCTATCTATCTCTATCTCTTTCACTCTCTCGCTCTCTATCTCTGTCTTTCTCTCTCTTGCTCTCTCTCTTTCACTCTCGCTCTCTATCTCTGTCTTTCTCTCTCTCGCTCTCTCTCTTTCTCTCTAGCTCTCTCGCTATCTCTCTTTCTCTCTCTCTCTCTCCTGCTCCATATCTCTATCTCTTTCACTCTCTATCTCTCCCTCTATCTCTCTATTTCACTCTCTCGCTCTCTCTCTTTCTCTCTATCTCTCTTGCCCTCGTGCTATCTCTCTCTTTCTCTCTCTCTCTCTCTCTCTCTTGCTCTGTCTCTCTCTTTCTCTCTCTCTTTCAGTTTACTGACACTGGAGACTCCTTCCATAAATATTAAATAAAAGTATCTTTAAAGAAAAAATTCAATGATTATTACATTTTGTTTATGTGGAGTGTGTGCTTCACACGTCCCTGTAAAGGAACTGTTACCATGGAAAGGATAACATATCAGAACGAGTGTGTTAATATAAACCCGTCCGAGTCATGCAGCTTCTGACCAACAAGATTCCAGAATTCAGCAGCAAGTATTAAGAATTCTTTATGAAGATGAAAAGATGTGAAATGAAGGAAAGTAGAGTTTGAATTTCTGCTAGTGTTTCCTCTTCACTTGAAACCCGTTAGTGTTGAATAAAGTTTCATATCGTCCTGCGCAAGAACGTAGATCTGTTGCCATGCTGTGAATTTATCAGGACATTACTACAGTCAGACAGAGACAGAGTGGAAAATCAGATTCTGCAATCTACCTCCAGCTCTGCTTATTCAGCTAAACAGCAGGCGGGTTTCTTTTTCAACCCCCACTTATACACAAAAAACCCTCTCCATTCAGGGAAACCACTGGAAAGAAATTCTTTGTGTTGTTTTTTTTTTGGCAGTGAAGCAGAGACGTGCAGCTCTCGCTGTGTTTCCCGGGCCTGAGGCCCAGAGCGGTTCATTTTAATTGAACCATCCATCCCGCGTTGGCTCATGTGGGAAAAATGCGCTGCAAGCAAAGCAGAAAGTACGGCCACTATTTTTTCCATGCGTTCTAAGCGTACAATTTTGTGCATTTGTAGATTCTTTGTGCACTCTAAAGCATGTGATTAAATAACCAAAGCGCTCGGTGCTGAGTTGCTCCATAAAGCTCTGGTGTAATTATTCTATAAAGAGAGCGCTTAAAGAAATAACCCGTCTACAGACAACCTTTTAATTTCAGCTTCAACTCGTCTGACCTCCGCTCCATTTATACTCCATTTAATCATACGTCAGAAGCTACAGATCGCTTTTATGATGATGAAGTGTTTCGAGCTTCGTGTTGAAGCGGTGACTAAAAGCTCCTGCTTTCTCCGATCTCTGTGACCTTTACAGCAGGGGATTGAAGTTTGTTAGATCTCATCGCTCTGTGATTTTGTGGTTTTGGTTTTGTGTTTTTTTTTCCCCTTCAGCTTAGTCAGAGTCTACGACTTTCAAATATTTCAGTCCAGCGAAGAATGCAGTGTCGCAATAACGAAGAATCTTAAAGAGCCACACTGCAGATGTGGATTGTGATTGGTCAGGAGAAAAAGTGTTGAGTTCTGGATTGTGATTGGTCAGGAGAGGTGTTGAGTTCTAGATTGTGATTGGTCAGGAGAGAAGGTGTTGAGTTCTGGATTGTAACTGGTCAGGAGAGGTGTTGAGTTCTGGATTGTGATTGGTCAGGAGAAAAGGTGTTGAGTTCTGGATTGTGATTGGTCAGGAGAGGTGTTGAGTTCTGGATTGTGATTGGTCAGGAGAGGTGTTGAGGTCTTGGTTGTGATTGGTCAGGAGAAAAGGTGTTGCGTTCTGGATTGTGATTGGTCAGGAGAGAAGGTGTTGAGATCTGAATTGTGATTGCTCAGGAGAGGTATTGAGATCTGGATTGTGATTGGTCAGAGGGAAGGTGTTGAGTTCTGGATTGTGATTGGTCAGGAGAGAAGGCTATGAGTTCTGGATTGTAATTGGTCAGGAGAGAAGGTGATGAGTTTTGGATTGTGATTGGCCAGGAGAGAAGGTTCTGAGTACTGGATTGTAACTGGTCAGGAGAAAAGGTCATGAGTTCTGGATTGTAATTGGTCAGGAGAGAAGGTGATGATTCATTTTGCTAAGCAGCTCTGACATCACAACTTTAATTATGATTGATAAAATTAATGCAGCAGTTGTGGCCCGGTGGTAGGGTGTTGGATTACTGATCCCAAAGTTGGGGGTTCAAGCCCCACTATCAACGGGATGTCACTGCTGTCCCTCCAGTTCAGCTAACTTGGTTATCAAAGGCTGGCCATGTCTCTCACTGTCTATGGTGAGAGGCAAGCAAAAGAACCATTGCTGATTTTCGAAAAGTGTGTTTCTGCCCTGCAATGGCCTGCCGAGCTGTCCAGGGTGTACTCTGCCCTCACCCAGAGTCAGCTGAGATGGGCGCCAGCCTCCCCGCGGACCCTAATTAGGATTAAGCGCTTCAGAAAATGAATGGATGAATGGATAATTAATACACTCATCATTTTATGTTGTTGTTTCTCTAGCAACAGTTTGATAACAATGTATATGAAAGTTGTATGGAAGGTGTCTCCAGTATCAGCGCTTTGTAACAGTCAGAGCTACATTTTTGTAACAAAAGAACAGTTTTAGGACAGATGGGTTTCCACTTCTTTACAGTTTCTTAGTCACATGATACACCACATGTTTTTCTCTTCTGAACTTAGAGAGAGAGAATAAAGAGAGGTGGTGAGGGAGTGAAAGTTTATTGCTGCTGTAACGTCAGGAACTCACTTTCAGAAGATTAAAATCTAAAGGTATGAACCGTGGGATCTGATGACCTCCAATTATTACAAAATTTAAATTGCACAAGAGCAGAACGTGAAGTTATAGAAACACAACACGCACACACACACACACACACACACACACACACACACAGTTCCTCATCTGCTGGACTCCTACTGACTCCAGGGTTAAAGGTTATCCGTGTTGGAGGGGCGAATGGAACTAAAGGAACTTAAAGGGTTAAAGGTCAGTCTTATTTGGAATCTAAACACTTTAAACAAAAATGTTAACATATTCACACACACACAGGGAGGGTGGAGCCTATCTCAGCCGACTCTGGGTGAAGGCGGGGTACAACCTAAACAGCTCATCAGTCCATCACAGGGCAACACACACAACCATTCACACTCACACTCACACCTAGGGGCAATCTGGAACATCCAATTAGACTAATATGCATGTTATTGGACTGTGGGAGGAAACCAGAGTACCTGGGGGAAACCCATGCAAGCATGGGGAGAACATGAAAACCCCATACGGAAACACCCTCGCTGAGCAACTGTAGTCTTATTGATTGTTTTATTATTTTAACATTAAGCAAATTTTTATTTGTTTGTTTATGTTAAAAATTCATATATAGTTTTGTATTTCACCATTAACTCACAAACATCTAACACCTTTATTTACATCTTTCTGTGTGAGAAGTTTCAGTTACCCAGAATGCAACAGTTTTCTGAGAAATTTTTATATATTATATATTTTATAACCCGTACCTGTAACTTTATAAGAAGCAAAACAACATCAGTAAAGAAAAATCAACCTTCCTCCGTTCAGGATCCTCCAGGTTATAACTGACAGATCAACATGTGGCTCCTTCCCTTGGATCCAGGGATGTTGTTCACTTGGCCAAATTTGGTTCTTGTCCTAAATTACTGAAGTTTTTGAGGATGTCCAGTCTCTTATTATGAGCTGCTACACTCACACTGCTGGTCTGGAGCCAGTGTGTTTCTAGTTTCCTTAAATCCCTCAAAGGAAAAATCTCCAAGAACAAGCGGCGATGCCTACACAATCATTATTCCTGAAACATGATCATCTGTCTAAGAACGCTCCACAGAGTTCTCTCTCAGACTCAGACTCACCACTTTGGATTTTAAAGAGAACAATTTCTCTGAATGTTGATTTTAACGTACCCCTTCTTTTAGTTTGTGAAATGTTATATTTTGATAAATGGAGTGGTCTGATTGGTGTAGACAACAGCTGTATGAGAATCCGTTCCAGCTGCACGTTGCTCTCTGTTTCAGCATGATGATTTTTCATGTCTTCCATTTTCATGTTATTTGTTATTTTTCTTCAGACTCTGAGTAGAGTTTATACAGTGAGGATTAAACCCAGAACTTCTGTCTCATGTGGAGATCTGATCGTCAGAGCTCCAAGACTTCACTGAAAAGAAAACACACTGCAGGTTTTCAAAGAAAAATAAAACCTTTTAACAAAAATACCAAATAAATAAAATGAATAAATTAATTCTTAATGTTCTGGGTTTGAGATGAATTCCAACATTTCAGCCTGAGATTATAAAGAAGAAAGAGAGGAAGATGGGAGGATTTTTATTTATTAAGCTATCTATCTATTTATTTATTTATTGGATAGGTAGTGAATTATATAAGTGGGTAGAGAAGTGAGTCTAACTGGTAATCTGGTTTAAAAGCTAGTTATGTGGGTAGTTGGGGAGATATACAAACAGGGTGGATGGATGGAGAGATAGAGGGAGAATGTGATGGATGGAGAAATGGAGGGAGAATAGAGAATAGATGTTTATTGCCATTTGTAAATGTACAAAAGAGCAGGAATTCTTGGTGCTCGTTCAGAGTTTTCTTAACTACAATAAGAATTAACAAGGAAAATATAAATATAAGAAAAGAATTTTAAATAGAGGGACAAGAAAGAAAAAAAAAAGAAAAGAAAAAAAAAAAAAAAAAAGAAAAAAAGAAAAAAACC
>JBCNYH010000008.1:11452444-11471327 GCA_039654325.1 Tandanus tandanus | reverse complement strand
CTTCTCCACACCATTGTTCTTTCCTCCTGAATGAGAAGAATTCAGGTTTCTGAGGTCAGGAGAGCTTTTAGCAGAAGGAAAGATCCTGTGATATCTGTGATTGTTTGGAACAGCGAAATCTGATTTGCTGTTTATCCCTGGTGCTGAGGAACGTCTGTAGATCAGTTCTGGTTTCTCATCATGAATTGTGAAAAGTTGTAAAACTATCGAATCTTGAGCAGATGAAGTAGCCTGAGAGATGCAAGGAAGTCCAGCTTCCTGAAGCAATGAACCATTTCTAACTTCATCAGACCCTGAATCAGGATTCCTGAGGTCAGGATAGCTTTTATGTGGAGAAGAAAATCCCTCATGTTCTGGGTTTAAATCAGGAAACTGTTCTAACTGAGGTTCTGTTTCATGTCTGTCAGTCAATATAGATGTTGCTTCAGATGTTTCCTGAGAAATGGAGGTAAGTCCAGCTTTCTCTGACCTGATCTCAGGACATGAATGATGTTCAGAATCTTCTGAAATCTTTACACTGGAGTCCTTGAGCTGCTCTTCACCAGCGTTCATCTCGAGAACATCGTTTGTTCTTTCTGAATAAGAAGAGTCCAGACTTCTGGGGCATTCAGAAAAATAAATATCCAGAAGTTCTCTGTCTGCGATAGATAAATCAGACTCTATCGAGTCTTCCGATGCCGCACTCGGCTGCCGGATGGAAGGAAGTCCAGCTTCCTCAGATGGTGACCGATCTGCAGCTTCAACCCCCCTTGAGTCATTTAATATCACAACGCTGCAGCTGGCTTCTTCTTGTACCATGAGATCCTTACAACTTAGGAAAAGTTGTGAATCTTCTGACGTGTCGAACATGCTAGCATGCAAGTGAGAAGGAAATCCTGCTTCCTCAAGAACTGTACATCCTGAATCCGAGTCCAACCTCATCCCATTGCACTCGCTTCCCAGTGGTACCAGAAGTTCCTCTCCATCTGTCTTCAGCTGCTCCGAGTACTGCCTTCTGAGGTCAGGGGAGGGTTTAGAAGAAGAGATGTTCCTGTGATCTTCAGAAGTGTCGCTGTGCCACGCGAGCGTCTCAGAATACTCCTCCGTCATGTCCGAAGTTTCTTCCACTGCGTCTCGACCTCCTGCGCTCCTCTCCTGGAGACACTCAACATCTTCTGGAAGAGTAGTGTGGGTAGTGAGGTCCTCGAGAGCTGGAGTCTACAAGAAAAAGAGAGGAGCTTTAATTATTTCTACAGAAACATTAAATTAAAAAACAATCATGCACTGAAATTCTTGTTCCTGTGAGACTCGCGTTCTTCACCATCAGCTGGAGGTCATTCATTCATTTTACGAACCACTTAATAGGGTCGTGGGGAGGCTGTTGCCCATCTCAGCCGACTCTGGGCATTGGCAGAGTACACCCTGGACAGCTCGCCAGGCCATCACAGGAAAGAAACACACTGACGTCAACACAGTGGCCTACTCTTTACGAACAACAGCAATGGGTCTTTTACATGCCTCTCATCTGTGTCTTTAAATCATGTTTCTGTTTCTGTACCGTGAGACTGTCGTCCTCCTATTGGCGGATTTTAGATACAGGTGAAACTTAATGATTATGGCTTATAGCTTATAAAAATCCAAAATCTCTGAAAATTTGAATATTGCAAGAAATCAATTAAAAAAAAGGATTTTAAATACAGAAATGTCAGCCCTTTGAAAAGTATAATAGTCCTGCTGGAAAATGAAGTCAGCATCTCCATAAAGCTTGTCTGCTAAAGGAAGCATGAAGTGCTCTAAAATGTCCTGGTAGACGGCTGCGTTGACTCTGGACTTAATAAAGCACAGTGGACCAAAGTCCTCTTTTCTGATGAGAACAAATTTTGCATCTCATTTGGAAACCAAGGTCCCAGAGTCTGGAGGAACAATAGAGAGGCACACAATCCAAGATGTTTGAAGTCCAGTGTGAAGTTTCTATAGTTTGTGTTGATTTGGGGAGCTGCTGGTGTTGGTCCACTGTGCCTTATTAAGTCCAGAGTCAACGCTACCGTCTACCAGGACATTTTAGAGCACTACATGCTTCCTTCAGCAGACAAGCTTTATGGAGATGCTGACTTCATTTTCCAGCACAACTTGGCACCTGCCCACACTGCCAAAAGTACCAAAATCTGGTTCAACTCGCCTGACCTGAACCCCATAGAAAATCTATGAGGCATTGCCAAGAGAAAGGTGAGAGACATGAGACCGAACAATGCAGAAGAGCTGAAGGCCGCTATTGAAGCATCCTGGTCTTCCTCAGCAGTGCCACAGGCGGATAGCATCCATGCCACGCCGCATTGAGGCAGTAATTCATGCAAAAGGGGCCCAAACCAAGTACTGAGTACATATGCATGATTATACTTTTCAGAGGGCTGACACTTCTGTATTTAAAATCCTTTTGTTTATTGATTTCATGTAATATTCTAATTTTCTGAGATTTTGTATTTGGGGGTTTCCATAAGCTGTAAGTCATAATCCTCACGATTATAACAAATAAAGGCTTCAAATATTTCACTTTGCATGTAATGGGTCTATATAATATATTAGTTTCACCTTTTAAGTTGAATTACTGAAATAAATTAACTTTTGCATGATATTCAAATTTTTCGAGTTTCACCTGTAAGTGTCATAGCAGCGCTAACACTTTGATAAACATTTCTCTCACTCTCACACTCATACATGTTATGGGTTCTAACACTGCTGGTCCAAACCCCTCACCAAACTTTTCTTTATTTTTTAATTCTTTTATCAAAGTATCATTCTTCAAAATTGAGGTTTTATAGTTGAGAGAAACACTGGAACCATTGATACACTGCTGCATGGTTTATAATGGAATCATCAGAAATACACACTGAATCATGCAATAATCTCACCCAACACACACACATACATACACTCACACACACACACACACACACAACCAGTCAGAGGATGTGGGTTGAGGTGGAGGACATCGGAACACCCCGCCTGCCAGCAAGCCGCTCCTACATTCGCTTGCAACGTTAACGTTAAGCGACGTTAATCACTACTCAGGTCCAACTGTCCGGGTTGCCAGAGCGGAGTCATATAAATACCCTAAAGTTTTAAATCTGGCTTTTGAAATCTTGTGACAAACACAACATCATCCACAGCTGGTAACACTGCTAACAAGAGGAAAATATTTTTATCACTGGATCACCTGAGCAGGTATCAGTGCATGAGATAAATAATTATTTCTTTATTTGTTTGCTTTTTCAGACACGCACTAAACCATAGTAAGAAAACAGAGCCAGTTAGCCTACTCTGCATGTTTTTGGACTGTGGGAAAAAACTGGAGTACCTGGAGGAAACTAACTATTTGGTCAAACTATTGAACAGATCATGTGTGCATTTATTTATTTATTTATTTATTAAAACACTGAACCAACATTCAAACAGCTGCCAGCAAAACTGGGAAGATTCAGAAGAAAAACACAGATCTGGCAACCCGAGAGCTGTTTTTATTTTATCAGTCATCAAGCAATGATCCCATACTCGACCCGCCCTAACACACGGCGATAATTACCATGATCTCTTAACACTGAACAACTGAAACACACTTGGTAAAGAGCTGGTGTTTTTTTATTATTGTAATCACTTCAGGATCATCACAGACAACATAGACAACATGAACAACAACGTTTTATAAAACTCTGACTAACTGCTTCACTCCTGTCACATCTACTTCTTCTGACCAATCACAATCCAGCACTCAGCAACACTGCGATGTAAAACAAATACATCAGTGTTTTATTAACCGGCCGAGTTACTAGTACTGCACACACACGCAAAGTGTACCTGCTGGACATGACGTTATTAACAGGTAGAACAGGCTTATGCGTGTTTCTGGAATGGGAGGAAACCGGAGTACCCAGAGGAAACCCACACAAACAGAAACGCCCTTTCTGAGCATCATCTATTCATTATTTTAAATAAGTAAACATGTATAATTCAGGATTAAATATGAAAGCGTTTCTACACGTTCCTGAAAAAGCTGTCGTGCTGCTGAAACCAGGACCTCGTGCAGAACTGAGTGACGTCTCCACATGAAAACACGGTGAAGCCGCTAGTGATCTTAAAAGAAAGAGAGTGCATATTCATTCTCTCCCCAAGGTTCTCTCAGGTGGAACTGTTACGGATGTGCACTGTGACAGGTGTAAAACTGCACCAGTACGACGTGGAGTTTCCGAACACTGGTTCCCCCTCTGCACTGTCAGTTTCCTCCCTCAGTGTGGTCAGGCTTCCTGCTCCTTCACTGCTCGGAGTTGGAATCTTGTTTTGTTTATGTACAAATGGCTGCATGGGATATTTTCTTCCCGTAATGTGGGTGTGTGACATGTTTAGGTTGCTAAATGATTAGCATGTGGTTATAGCCAATGGGGTAAAGAGCAGGATAATTCTACACTGTCAGACACCCTTTCCATCAGTAGCTTCAGACACCATCACTGTTACATCTCAGAGTCTCGTCACCTCGTCATCATCAGTCTTCGGACTCTGAGAAAATCCTATTAACTGAATGTGAGTGTGAGAGAGTGTGTGACAAAGTGTGTGAGAGTGTGTGAGAAAGCATGTTAGCAAGTGTGTGACAGTGTGTGAGAGAGTGTGACAAAGTTTGTGAGAGTGTTTTAGCAAGTGTGTGAGAGTGTGTAAAACAGTGTGTGACAAAGTGTGTATTGGGCATTAGCGAGTGTGTGAGAGGGTGTACTATCAAGTGTGTTACTAAGTGTGTTAGCAAGTGTGTGAATGAATCATGGGAAAATCAGAAGTGTTTAATGAATCCATTCAGTTAAAATAATAATACTCCCTGTGAATGTGTGTGATTTTAGGAGATTTTACCTGCTCACTCACTCACTCACTCACTCACTCACTCACACACACACACACACACTCACACACACACACACACACACACACACACACACACACACACACTGACTGTCTTCATGCCAGAACATGAAATCCAAAGAGATTCACTGTAAAGATAATATAACTGCGAGACTGACAGACACAGAGACCACACCTTTCTTCACTGATCACTTCCTTTGTCCCGCAGGTTCAGCATGTTCTGTTCATTTATCACTCTTTCTTTTATACACACACACACACACACACACACACACACACACAGCTATTAAACAGGTTCAGGCACAAATATATCCAGATTCAGTCTGACAGATTTTGTATCGTTTATATGATATGTTATATCAGAAACTTCTGTTCCACCTCCAGAAACTCAAACAGATTACTGTGGAGTAACAGGTGTGACGGGGCGGAGCTGGAGTGAATTGGGAAAGTAATGGGAATGACAGGGCGGAGCTGGAGTGCAGTGGGGGAGTAATGGGAATGACGGGATGGGGCTGAAGTGAATTGGGAGAGTAATGGGAATGACAGGGCATAGCTGGAGTAAAGTGGGGGAGTAATGGGAATGACGGGGCGGGTGCAGTGGGGGAGTAATGGGAATGATGGGGCGGAGCTGGAGTGCAGTGGGGGAGTAATGGGAGTGACGGGACGGAGCTGGAGTGCAGTGGGGGAGTAATGGGAATGATGGGGCGGAGCTGGAGTGCAGTGGGGGAGTAATGGAAATGATGGGGCGGAGCTGGAGTGCAGTGGGGGAGTAATGGGGGTGACGGGGCGGAGCTGGAGTGCAGTGGGAGAGTAATGGGGGTGACGAGGCGGAGCTGGACAATTTAACCCCGCTGCTCTGTGACACTGTTCAAATTCACACACACACACACACACACACACACACACACACACACACACACGTTATAATTTTATTTAAATGCCCAAGAAACAACTAAAATGTCTGGACATTGTGAATATACATAAATATGCAAATTCAAAACATCCATCTAATGAAAGCCACCTGTCACTTAATGCCCCCAACACTACAAGCTCCACCCCCTATCTCCAGTAATGTGTATTTGGCTCCTGTATTTGATGATGTAATAACACTTTTGTTATTTTTGTTACATACACACACAGACACACTCTCTCACACACATTCTCACCATACACGCTCCTTAAAAACACACACACACACGTTTAACTGTAAAACAAGACTTACGCCAGAATCACAAAAGTTTTTTTTTTTACCTGAAAGAAGCTGCGGATGAAACAAATCACACTCAACATGATGAGAGTTTCTCCTCCGTCCTCCTCTTTAACTGTCTCTCTCTCTCTCTATCTATCTGTCTCTCTAACTGTTTCTCTCTCTCGCTCTGTATCTGTCCTTAACTGTCTCTCTTTTTCGAAAGGAGAGAGTCGCCTATGATCTATTCTGCCTGCTGCTGCATGCTCGGTCGTAGTTGCAATAGAGAGAAATAGAGAAAGAGAGAGAGAGAGAGAGAGAGAGAGAGAGAGAAGGGAGGAGACGAGGTTTAAGTTCACAATAAGGCAACTCTCCGTCTGTTTCTCCTTCAGTCGTATTGAATCACAGAATTACACAACACACTAATCCTGCAAGGAGGCCCAGCGTGAGGCGAACATGATGTGTGTGTGTGTGAGAGAGAGAGAGAGAGAGAGAGAGAGAGAGAGAGAGAGAGAGAGAGAGAGAGACAGAGAGACACACCCCCATCTTAACATACTTTCCTTTTTCTAAGTCTGCTGGATTTTGTGTGTTTGTGTGTGATTTTTAACTTAGTTCATTCTTTTAATGACTGCCCTTAGCCATTCCCACAATCTTTATTATCAATAATCAAGTTCAGTGGGTCCATATACGTTTTTTTACTGATATTAAATGATTGTGAGATGAAGGTCAGAGTTTAGTGTGAGAGGATTTTAGTTTGGTAAATGATCCATCAGTGTTTATTAGCTGTGAGTGTGAACAGTTTCAGAGACGGTGACAGACACACAGACGAGTTACAGACCAAACTTTCTAAAGGTAGTTATACATGTTGTTAACTCTAAGCCCCGCCCCATCTGTTCCACTATTTGATCTTTTTTTAGCAAGTCTCTAAACTGAGCTAGTCATTTTTCATTATCTCTCCCACTCTGTCAGAGAGAATCAGTGAATCAGAGTCAGTGAATCATAATCAGTGAATCACAATCAGTGAATCAGTTAGTGAATCATAATCAATGAATCAAAGTAAGTGAATCAGAGTCAGTGGATCAGATTCAGTGAATCACAATCAGTGAATTAGTCACACCTTGTTCCCTGTTCATCAATGAATCTTTACTGAGTAGTTTGAATAAATGAAATAAAATTAATCAGTGAACTAATATAAACAAATCCTTTATCTGATGCAAAAGATTTGGGACAGTGAACACATCATGATAATCACTATCATCTACCATCTTTTTAGCTCCCGCCCCTTGGATTTTGTAAATCCGTCCGTCACACTTTAGTTTACAGACCTTCACTTTCCACACATTGAAGCTGGGGGTTTCAAACTTGGTATGCTGGCTCAGTACTATGAGTGCTAGGATGAGTTTGTGTGTGAGTGACCTTGACCTACTTTTCAAGGTCACAGAGGCAAAACTGTATATAAGGTTTCCGGGCATTAACTTGCCGCGCGCTGAAGCTGGGGCTTTCAAACTTGCTACGCTTGTTCTATATTGGCATTATGAAATGATCCTTTTGGCGGGAGCATCTGGACCCCTGTGGGCTACTTTTAATCTTCTTTCCCAGTGTGCCTCAAAAAAGAAAAAAAAAGAAACTCAGAACACTGGATGATTTGGTTTCTTGGCGCCCTCTACTGGACAAATGTTAAAATTACAGGTCATTTGTAGAATACACAAAATTTCAGTCTTTTTTAATTAATTATTAATTTGGTGGTTGAATTAAACTGTGAGATGAAACAATTTCACATCCCATTAAATTTACTTTCGGTTTCTTAATTACAATTTACTGACTACAAAAAAAAAAGAAAATTTATTTATCTGTATTTCTTCATTCCTATATATACAGAATCATTTTTTCACATTTATACACACACTCTCATTGTACACTGTGTGTGTGTGTGTGTGTGTGTGTGTGTGTGTGTGTGTGTGTGTGTGTGTGTGTGTGTGTGTGTGTTGTTGCTCTCCGTGTTAGAGCTCAGAGATCATGGTAAACATGTATGTAATGTGTGTTAGTTCCTGCTTATATACCATGATGTCCGAGTGTGTAAATCCCCCACACACACTCCCGTTTAAACTCCAGCTCCTGTTATATACACACGCGCACACACACACACAGAGTACAGTGTGTGTGTGTGTGTGTGTGTGTGTGCATAAATGATTCACTGTGTTAAATACAGAAAATCAACTACTTTCCATTAAAATGACATTATATTTATTAATGTATTCGTCTGCACCCACACACACACACACACACACACACAATTTTACCACTATTATTTTACGTCCAGATTTACAGTTCCAGCTTTTTTTTTGTGCAACTTTAATGCCCCTATATTCCTGCCCTGTTGCCCAGAACAACCCCGAACATCCCAGAATAACCCCCAAATCTGAGTTTTAATAAACACTCAGTAAATGCAGATGTTTTCTCATTCACATGTTCAGTGTGTGGAATTTGCTCTGATGCTAATGTAGCTACCACATAATGAAAATTTAACATGCTGCACTAAATTTCATTCAGTTTCACAAGCAGAAGTAAAAACACCTGCACAGAGAGATCATCACCTTCATCCTCCACACAACACGGGGTCAGACTCAGGTAAGGGGTGTGGCCTGAAGTGTGAGGGCGGAGTTTATGCGATTGAGTTTTGCTGATGATGTTAATGAGACGTACGAGGCTGATGTTCTTTTCCTCCAGATGTTTCACTGTGAACTTTAACCTTCTGTAGATTCATCACAGCAGAAGAACGGAAGGTTATTTTAGTTCACAATGAACTGCAGCAACTTGTTTATATCTTAAACCCATATGAGAAATCCTGAGACTTGTACATACACGCGTGTGTGTGTGTGTGTGTGTGTGTGTGTGTGTGTGTGTGTGTGTGTGTGTGTGTGTGTGTGCGCGTGTGCGTGTGTGTGCACATGCGCGTTTTCTTAGATCACCTCATTCTGGTTCATATTTCAACACTGCTGCTGAAGGCAGTTTAAAAGTGCACTTTCTGAACATGAAAAAAGAGAAGAGGAGAGAGGAGAGAAGAGGACAGATGAGGAGAGTGGAGGAAAGAAGAGACGAGGAGAGAAGAGACGAGGAAAGAACAGAAGAGACGAAAGAAAAAAGAGGAGGAGAGGAAAGAGGAAGAGACGAGACGAGGAAAGGACAGAAAAGAAAAAAGGAAAGAAGGGGAGAGGAGATAAGAGAAGAGGGTAGAAGAAAGGAAGAGGAGAGATGAGGGTAGAAGAAAGGAAGAGGAGAGAAGAGATGAGGAGAGGAGAGAGGGAGAGGAGAGGAGGAGAGGAAAGTGGAGAGAACAGGAAAATGAGAAGAAAGGAGAAATGAGGAGAGGAGATGAGTGGAGAGGAGAGGAGGAGAGGAAAATGAGAAGAAAGGAGAGATGAGGAAGAGAGAGGAGGAGAGGAGAGTGGAAAGAAGAGAGGAAGAGGAGAGTGGAGAAGAAGGAGTGAAGAAAGGAGGAGAGGAGAGTGGAGAAGAGAGCAGGGGACAGAGGAAAAGGAGAGGAGAGATAAGGAGAAGAAGAGAGGAGAGAGGAGAGGAGAGTTGAGGAGGATAGGATAGTGGAGAGAAGAGGAAGAGGAGAGGAAAGAGGAGAGTGGAGAGAGGACAGAGGAAAAGGAGAGAAGAGATGTGGAGAGTGGAGGAGGAGAGAAGAGAGGAGAGATGAGGAGAGTGGAGAGAGGACAGAGGAAAAGGAGAGTAGAGATAAGGAGGAGAGGAGAGGAAAGGAGGAGAAGAGAGTGGAGAGAAGAGGAGAGAAGAGGAGAGGAAAGGAGGAATTGAGAGTGGAGGAGGAGAGGGGAGAGAACAGAAGAAAAGAGGAGAGGAGAGGAGAGGAGGAGAGAAGAAAGTTGCTCACCGTTACTGTTCTTAGAAAGTTAAGTGGATTCCTTGTGTAATAAAGAATGAATGAAAAGAATGCGAATAGATAAGAGATCCACAGCACTGTTCCAGTTTGATGATGTCACTGTTCACAGCACAGAGATCCCCATAACCATGCCCCAAAATCCCCACAGCCACACTCCAAATTTCCAATTGTCACGCCCCAACAGTCCCACAGCCATGCCCCAAAATCTAGTGTAAAGCCTTCCCAAAAGAGTGGAGCTTATTATAACAGTAGGTTTACCAAGCATGTATGGGTATGACGTCAGGGGCGCACATACTTTCGGTGTATGGGTTGAGCTTGCAGTGATGTGATGTTGAGCGAGTATAACGGAGTGTAATGGGGAAGAGGAGTGATTACTTAGACTCACTGTCTGATCTGTTCATTTTTAAAAAAAACAAACTGATTTATATTGATCCCACCCACTATTGTACATTTTTACAAAGAAACACCTACAAACTACTTCCTTATTTTTTATTTACAAGAATACAGTAAACAGATGCGTTATTTGGTTCACATGAAGCCTACAGTCCTCCACAGACTCTTTGAAGGGAAAGGGGGAGTGGCTTCAGGACCAAAAAACAGGTTTTGAATATTTTTGACCTTCTATAAGAATGTAAACATGGCGCTGGTGAGGAACAGCTGCACACTCGACACTTACACAATGACACAAACTGCTGCAGGAGATTTATCACGGCTCAGACATGTGATGTCTCCTCCCACAGTCTGACATTTTCCTCCCAAACATCTGCATTCCTGTTCCGAGCGTCTCTCACTGAATGACTTCTGGACGTCAGCCCACGCAAATTACAAGTGATGTGGTGCAGAACTGAGCCAATCACACGTTTAAAGATAAATCACATGGCACATGATATCATTGCACTCACTTTTGAATTACGTTTTAAAGCTGAGACTGAGAATATTCTGAGCACCCTCTCAAATTAAACCTACAATTCTTTCACAATGAGAGACGACAGAATCTGCCTCCTGAATATTGTGACACACCCTACACCCGGGATCAGCACACTTCTGAGAGATGATTCATCAAAGACGTTCCACACGCGTCTTCCTCATTCCAACAAAACTTCAGCAGCTGTCACTTTTCACCACAACACAACGCCACATCACCACAACACCCTGGCCTCTGATTCAACATCATATTTAACCATGCCTTAACACACAAACATGTGAGTGGAGCTGCGTAAACATGATCTGAAAGTCTTAAATCATCTTCAACATCAACATGGACAGCACTGTGTTTTTGCTGAAAGTACCATCGAACTTCTATCACAATTCCATCACATTACCATCATAGTACCATTGCAATACCATCACAGCACCATCACAATAGCATCGCAATACCATCACAGTACCATCGCAATACCATTACAATAACATCACAGTACCATCACAGTACCATCGCAGTATCACCACAATACTATCACAATACCATCACAGCAATACCATCACAGCACCATCGCAACCATCGCAATACCATCACAATGCCATCACAAACCCATCACAGCACCATCACAATAGCATCGCAGTACCATCGCAATACCATTACAATAACATCACAGTACCATCACAGTACCATCGCAATACCATCACAGTACCATCTCAGTATCATCACAATACTATCACAATACCATCACAGCAATACCATCACAGCATCATTGCAACCATCACAATACCATCACAGTACCAACACAGTACCATCGCAATACCATCATAGTACCAACACAATACTATCACAATACCATTGCAATACTATCAAAATGCCATCACAGTACCAACACAGTACCATTGCAGAATCAAAATACTATCACAATACCATCACAGTACCATCGCAATACCATCCCAGTACAATCGCAGTATCACAATACTATCACAGTACCATCACAGTATCACAACACTATCACAATACCATCACAGTACCAACACAGTACCATCGCAATACCATCACAGTACCATCGCAGTATCAAAATACTATCACAATACCATCACAGTACCATCGCAATACCATCACAGTACCATCGCAGTATCACAATACTATCACAGTACCATCACAGTATCAAAATACCATCACAATACCATCACAGTACCATCACAGTACCATCGCAATACCATCACAGTACAATCGCAGTATCACAATACTATCACAATACCATCACAATACCATCACAGGACAAACACAATACCATCACAGTACCATCGCAATACCATAATAATACTATCATAATACCATCACAACACCAACACAGTACCATGGGATTACCATTTTCTGTACAGATCTCGTCGTGTGAAACACTGATGTGAAAACAGAATCAATAGTAAATGATTCCCTCTTTTTAAATGAGTTGAGTAAAACTCTAATAACTGAAATCATCCCACCCACAGCTTTATAAACACAAAAATGCTCCACACCACATCAGGAAAATTAAATCAATAAATAGAAAATGTGTTTAGTGTTCTACGTGTCATAGCTGTGACATCACACACAGGTTACAGAACCTGAATTCAGGGACAAGAAGCTCAGGATTAATAATCACATCACCACAACTGTAAAATCACATTCCAGTGGACTTCCAGTCTCAACATGGCACTCTGTGTGTGTGTGTGTGTGTGTGTGTGTGTGTGTGTGTGTGTGTGTGTAAGTGTTATTCTACACCACTGTACTATTCCAGCCTCCATACATGAATAACAGCAGCTGCGGGATGGTGAACAGTAACAGCTGCTCAGTGATAATGTACAGAGAAATAAATCCACTCCATCACACACACACACACACACATGCGCACAGTGCCTTTGTTTCCACAAAACAAAGTCCAAAGTTCACAATTTACAATTTATTCAATAAAATACAGATTCATAATCATCATTAAAGTGTACCTGTGGTGAATTTGTATTACTAGCTCATTAAAATGATCATTCCTTGCTTCTTGTCAAGTACGCACGAGTGCTGCCACACTGCTATTACTACTAGGCATGCACAGCGACATGTTTCCTTCTTCATTGACTGTTCCAGCCCCGGTAGTGATGCAAATCCGTTATTTTGTCCTATTGGCTGTGTGCAGCAGACACCAGTCTAAGATAACACATTATCGACCAGTACGGCTGCGCAAACAACAAGCGCAGCAACCACGGAAAACATAACATCAGCACAGGATATACGCTGAAAACGTTTTCTTTCCAACGCAATTCAGTAGCCTGTGAAGACCACTTCAACCCAATTCTCCACTGCAACCAATCAGACCACAGTCCCCGCCCCTAACTCCACTGCAACTAATCAGACCACAGTCCCTGCCCCAACAAGACTGTAAACTCTTGCTACCAATCAGAACAAAGTCCCCTACCCCCACACCCAAGATAACATAAATAAATGTAAGCATTTTTATTTTATTTTTTTTTTTTCCGAGCCGCTTTTTGACTTTATTAGGGTCACAGGGTGGGTGGAGCCTATCTCAGCCAACTCTGTCTCAGTCCATTACAGGGCAACACACACACACAGAACCATTCACACACACACACACACACACACACACACACACACACACACACACACACACACAGGGGCAATTTGGAAAAGCCAGTTAGCCTAATGTGCATATCTTTGGACTGTGGGAGGAAACCCACACAAGGGAGAACATGCAAACTCCACAAGAAACACACTCTCCAAGTCCGCGACTCGAACCCAGGACCTTCTTGCTGTGAGGAAGTCATGCTAACCACCACGCCACCATGCAGCCAGTGCCATGCAACTACGTAGACAGAGTAAAAAGGGGCGGGGCCACCCATGACATTTATACCTTTTAATTGAGTCCATAGTATGTAATACAGTATAAGTTAGGAATAATAATTGCATTTCTGTTCACCATCTAAGCTTCACCCTAGCCCCGCCCCTTCCTTTTCCCACATTAACCGTCTGTCTGTGTTTCACCTGTGAGTCACCCAGGGTTTATAAAAAAAACAAAGCAGAAAACCTTGTAGAACAAGAATGTCACATTTCTACAGACCAAAAACAGCCAGAAGGAAAACAATTTAATAAATCCCTGCAGGGCTTCGAATGTCACAAGAGAGAGAGAAAGCGGTGAAATACAACACACAAAAACACTGATTCAAACTTGGCCATGAAAACATGCAGGACAGGTATTACCCACAATCCCATTCAGCACTCATTTACACTTTAATGACTGTCACTGTGCAGGATTTCTTTATAATGAGATCATTAACAGGGAAGTAAACTGTCATCTTATTTACTTATTCAATCACCAACTGACAACGTTTACAGACTCCGATTTTCAGCCAAACCCAAGTTAACCCTTTACACTCGGAGAGAATTCACTCAGAAGGTCATGAGTTCCAACCCTCACCTTTACAGCTCCGCCTTACACAACATGACGGCGTTTATACCGGCTCAGACACGCAGGTGTGTGTTACCTACAGCATACACTCCACCAACATCAAAAATAAAATATGAGCTGAGTCTGGACCTGCTCAAAGCTCTCTCCCTCTCACACACACACACACACACACACACGCGCGCGCACACGCACACACACACGCACGCATGCACACACGCACGCATGCACACACGCACGCATGCACACACGCACGCATGCACACACACACAGTGAGCAGAAATGATCCAGAAGCTCCAGTTTCAAACTTCTGTTTTTCGGAACAGTACCGGTACTAATTAACACTGTGTCTGAGGTTCCACACCTCCTTCACCCGACATGTTCCGACAGATTCATCATCAAACACATGAGATAAGAAGGTCCAGTCGCGCTCCAGTGTGACGATTATATCGAACTCACAGAGGGTATCTCGAACACACCCCATTAGCTCAGGTCTCATTTCAAAATGATATAAACAAATATACACATGCTGTCTTTAACATATCAGGAAGAATAAATAACATAAAACCTGGATATAAAAAATCTGAACAATTTCATTCATTCATTTTCTGAACCACTTAATCCTAATTAGGGTCGCGGGGAGGCTGGCGCCCATCTCAGCCGACTCTGGACGAGGGCAGAGTACATCCTGGACAGCTCGCCAGGCCATCGCAGGGCAGAAACACGCTGACGGCAATGTAGATTACTCTTTACAAACGACAGCAATGGTTCTTTTCCATGCCTCTCACCACAGACAGTGAGACACACGGCTGGTCTTTGATAACCCATTGGGGGGAACAGTAGTGACATCCCGCTGATAGTGGGGCTTGAACTCCCGATCTTGAGATCAGTAAGCCAGCACCCTACCACCAGGCCACCACTGCCCCATCTGAACAATTTAAATGTATACAATAATATATAATCATTAACATTTTAAATAAATATTATCTATAAAGATGTCATAACAAGCTACTGATCATGTAATTAGACTTGAAGGGAAACTTTCACACATCGATCTCTGCACATAAAAACACGTTTATGTTTTACAATCTTTTTGGTGAGAAAAACAAAAATGAGTAATAAATCTTCACACAAGTGACACGTGACTCATAGAAGAAGCTGCAGACACAGACAGATGCGTGTGTGATGTGTGTAAATGTAATGTAGTATTATGTGCAGATTTATTTTATTCAGAAGTTCACTAGTTTATATCTTATTTTTTAGTTTAATATCTGTATACTGTTATTATAGCCGCCATCTTACCTCATTGGAACTAACATGACCTTTTTAAACAGGCTAACGCAAACTATCAAATGGATTTTAGCAGATTGAAACTTTGTAGTAAAACCACCTGATAATGAAAATATACATGTTTTCAGTGTAACCGAAGAGTTTGGAAGGATTTCTTTCCATTTTCTTTTAAGTTTGAATAAATATTACTATAATTAGAATACAATTTAGCAAAATCAGTACAGTAATATATTATTATTTATTGTACACACACACACACACATATACAAATACATACAGTGGTGCTTGAATTTATTTCTGCATAAATACGATTAAAATAACATCATTAGATTTTCAGACAAGTACTGGAAAAGAGAGAGAGAATCCAAGTACGAGGATTTAGATGTCTGTGTTAATATATAGTTATGTATACTTTAGTTTTTGTATAAATCTTATATTAGATATATCAGCTTATTATTTTTGTGATGGTTGTTTTTCTAGTCAGTTCAAAATATTTTATTGTTTTCTTCTTATTTAATTTTACAATTGTATTTAATTTATTATTTCTGTGATTTTTTTTCCCCTGGTCAGTTGTAAGTATATTTTTTCTAATTTATTTTTACAGTGATATGTAATTTAAATCAATTTAATTTTGTATGTCGGTTATTTCTTTTCTCTCGGGAGGAACACAGTGCATTGTGTTGCATGCTTTTGTGTGTTATCCTCGGGGATTGTTACATGTTTACTTTGATTTATACATATACATGTATGATTTTTACCCAATAAACTCATCAAGTAAACGAACGAAACAAAAAGATTACACTTGGACATTTATCTATCGAGAAACATCATCCAATATTACAATATGTACAATATCTCTGGGTGGCAAAATGATGTGAACCTCTTGGATTAGCAGTTAAGTTTGAAGATGAAATTAGAGTCGGGTGTTTTCAGTCAGTTGGATGACAATCAGGTGATAGTGAGCTCCTAGTTTTATTTCTTCATTCATCTTCATCGAACAACCGAAAGTAGTTTTAGTTAAAGACCAGAAATATATTAAACATAGATAGAAAGAATATTTAAATAAGGATCTGTCAAAGTTTGATCTTAGTTTAATAGTTCTATTAATGCTAAGTTTAATAGTTCATAAACAAAGGAGGTTTGTGAGGACCTCAGAAAAAGAGTTGTTGATCCACATCAGACTGGAAACGTTTACAAAACCATCCCTAAAGCATTTGGATTCCACCAATCCACCATCAGACAGATGGAGGAAATTCAAGACCATAGTTACCCTCTCCAGGAGAGGTTGACCAACAAAGATCAGTTCAAGAGCATGGTGTAAAATAGGCCAGGAGGTCTAAAAGGAACCACGGGTAACTTCTAATCAACTAAAGTCCTCTCTCACATTGGTTAATGTTCATGTTCTTGAGTCCACCATCAGGAGGACACTGAACAACAATGGTGTACATGGCTGAATTGTAAGTATAAAGCCAATGATGTCCAAAAAGAACATTACTGCCCTTCTTCAGTTTGTTAAAAATCACATGGAGAAGTCAAAAATGGATACTGGATAAATTCTGTGGGTGAATGAAATCAAAATAGAATGTTTTTTATTTAAATTAAAAGTTTTATTTTTAGAGAAGGAAAACGCTCCATTCCAGCAAAAAATTTGTTATTTCATCTTTATTTCATGGTGGTGGTAGTACCATGGTTTAGACCTGTTTTGCTGCATCTGAGCCAGTACAGTTTGACATCGTTGATGGAAAAATGAATTCTGATTTATATCAACAAATTCTGTCAGGATATCTGTCTGTGAACAGAATCTCAAGAAAAAGTGGGTCATGCAGAAAGGCTACAACCCTAAAGACATAAGTCTTTTTTACCAAAGAATGGTTAAATAAATATAATATTTTGGGATGGCCAAGTCACAGTCCTGACCTTAATCCAATCAAATGTTTTGTGAGCAGTTCATGTGAGGAAACTCATCAACATCTCAGAGCTGAATCTGCTCTGTACAGATTAATGGACTAAAATCCTTCCAAGTCGACGTGCAGGACTGATCAACAGTTACCATAAATGTTTAGTACAGTTATTACAGCACAAGGAGGTCTGAAAGCAAAGGTTCACATACTTTTCCCATTCACAGATGTAATACTGGATCATTTTCCTCAGGAATCATTTTCTCTCAGTACCTCATTTTCTTTTTAAAACATATTTATGTAGAAACATGTAACATTCTAAATGGTTCCCAAGCTTTCATCCTCCACTGTACACTTCAACAGAAACCATGAAAATTGCTAAATGCCTCATATGTGTGAGTGAGGTAATTGAGACAAGTGCTAAACTCTTCCCCTTGCAGGGTGCTGAATTGATTTTCGAGCGCTTGTTAATGTTAAAGACTTTTTTGTTTTGCTGGTGTACATCACACTCACCATTATCTCCCTCTTCTGGGTTCTTCTACAAGCATTAAATAATTGATACGATTTAAGGAGCCGTCGATTCAAGCTTTAAGATGTGGCCAAATATCGCTGACAGTAGAGTAGCGGGATGTTATGTCCCATATCTATGGAGGGTTTTGGTTGGATCTAAAAAATTAGAGCTGTGCAATATAATGATATACATTGGATGATGATAGAAAAACATCTATCGTTTCATATGCTCGATCATTTATTTTATTGGATCTCAAATCACCTTATTTACAGCAAAATTTTCTGTCATTTGGAGGGTTTGTATGGGATTTACCTGCCTGACTGCCAGGTTGCAAGGTGCTACGCTTGCTGTGCTGCTAATCTGCTAGTCTTCACCACCCTTCGACGCTCCACCTTTCCCTGCGACTCTGATAGTGCAGCAGATAATTGCAAATATAGCAAGAATCATTCAAATAGTGATACAAGCATGAAATTTGGTACATTTTTCAAAAATGTCCATATTTCAAAAATACCACTGGCCACACAAAAATCCAAGATGGCGACCCCAAAATCCCTGATGTCCGCCAAAAAATTGGGGTTTTCCTTTATAATTCGAAGTGCATTGATTTTAATATTGACTATTTAATGATTGAATATAAAGTTGAGTATTGCAGATATTTTGGTACCAAATGCATGCCTGTATCTCTTATGGTTCTTAGGATACACCACCCCGCTACCTCTACAGACTTGGGAAAGCAAAAAATTTGCACCATTCATTGTTAAGTGAATTCTGTGTTATGAAAATGTCATTCTCATAACCTATTTTAGCACTAAGTGTCTTCTCCGCTCTTCAACAGTC
>JBCNYH010000008.1:11426123-11438694 GCA_039654325.1 Tandanus tandanus | reverse complement strand
TTCTTTTACATGCCTTTCACCACAGACAGTGAGAGACATGGCCGGCATTTGATAACCCAGTTAGCTGCACTGGGGGTATTATTATTATTAGTGTTATTATTACTATTAGTAGTAGTTGTAGTATTATTAGTAGTAGTATAAATATTTTATTAGTATTATTATTAGTGGTATTACTATTATTATTATTAGTAGTAGTAGTAGTAGTAGTAGTAGTAGTAGTATAAATATTTTATTAATATTATTAGTATTATTATTAGTAGTAGTAGTAGTATTATTAGTAGTAGTATAAATATTTTAGTAGTAGTATTATTATTAGTAGTAGTAGTAGTATAATTATTTTTATTATTATTATTATTAGTAGTAGTAGTAGTAGTAGTAGTAGTATAAATATTTTATTAGTATTATTATTATTATTAGTGGTATTATTATTATTATTATTAGTAGTAGTAGTAGTATAAATATTTTATTAATATTATTATTAGTAGTATTATTATTAGTAGTAGTAGTATAAATATTTTATTAGTATTATTATTATTATTATTAGTAGTAGTAGTAGTAGTATTAGTAGTAGTATAAATATTTTATTAGTATTATTATTAGTAGTAGTAGTAGTATAATTATTTTTATAATTATTATTATTATTATTAGTAGTAGTAGTAGTAGTATAAATATTGTATATTTTATTATTATTATTATTAGTGGTATTATTATTAGTAGTAGTAGTAGTAGTAGTAGAATAAGTATTTTATTATTATTAGTAGTAGTAGTAGTACTAGTAGTAGTATAAATATGTTATTAGTATTATTATTATTATTATTAGTGGTATTATTATTAGTAGTAGTAGTTGTATAAATGTTATTAGTATTATTAGTATTATTATTATTAGTAGTAGTAGTAGTATTAGTAGTAGTAGTATAATTATTTTTATTAGTAGTAGTAGTAGTAGTATTAGTAGTAGTATAAATATTTTATTAGTATTATTATTAGTGGTATTAGTAGTAGTAGTAGTAGTAGTATAAATATTTTATTAATATTATTATTATTAGTATTATTATTATTAGTAGTAGTAGTAATAGTAGTAGTAGTAGTATAAATATTCTATTAGTATTATTATTATTATTAGTAGTAGTAGTAGTAGTAGTAGTAGTATTAGTAGTAGTAGTATAAATATTTTATTCGTATTATTAGTATTAGTATTATTATTAGCAGTAGTAGTATTAGTAGTAGTATAAATATTTTAGTAGTACTATTGGTAGTAGTAGTAGTAGTAGTATAATTATTTTTATTATTATTATTAGTAGTAGTAGTAGTAGTAGTAGTAGTAGTAGTATAAATATTTTATTATTATTATTATTATTATTAGTGGTATTATTATTATTATTATTAGTAGTAGTAGTAGTAGTATAAGTATTTTATTATTAGTAGTAGTAGTACTAGTAGTAGTATAAATATGTTATTATTATTATTATTATTATTATTAGTGGTATTATTAGTAGTAGTAGTAGTTGTTTAAATGTTATTCGTATTATTAGTATTATTATTATTAGTAGTAGTAGTAGTATTATTAGTAATAGTATACATATTTTATTAATATTATTATTCGTAGTTTAAATATTTTATTAGTATTATTAGTATTATTAATATTATTATTATTAGTAGTAGTAGTAGTATAAATATTTTAGTAGTAGTATTATTAGTAGTAGTATAATTATTATTATTAATATTATTAGTAGTAGTAGTATAAGTATTTTATTATTATTATTATTATTAGTAGTAGTAGTAGTATAAATATGTTATTAGTATTATTATTATTATTAGTGGTATTATTATTAGTAGTAGTAGTTGTATAAATGTTATTAGTATTATTAGTATTATTATTATTATTAGTAGTAGTAGTAGTAGTAGTAGTGGTAGTAGTAATAGGAGTAGTATAAATATTTTATTAGTATTATTATAAGTGGTATTATTATTATTAGTAGTAGTAGTAGTGGTAGTAGTATAAATATTTTATTAATATTATTATTATTAGTAGTAGTAGTAGAAGTAGTAGGAGTAGTATAATTATTTTTATTGTTATTATTATTATTAGTAGTAGTAGTAGTAGTTGTAGTATGAATATTTTATTAGTATTATTATTATTAGTGGTATTATTATTATTATTAGTAGTAGTAGTAGTAGAAGTATTTTATTATTATTATTAGTAGTAGTAGTAGAAGTAGTAGTAGTATAAATATGTTATTAGTATTATTATTATTAGTGGTATTATTATTATTATTATTAGTAGTAGTAGTATTATTAGTAGTAGTAGTATAAATATTTTATTCATATTATTATTATTATTATTAGTAGTAGTAGTAGTAGTATAATTATTTTATTATTATTATTATTATTATTAGTAGTAGTAGTAGTAGTAGTAGTATAAATAGTTTATTAGTATTATTATTATTTGTGGTATTACTATTATTATTATTAGTAGTAGTAGTAGTATAAGTATTTTATTATTATTATAATTAGTAGTAGAAGTAGTAGTAGTAGTATAAATATGTTTTTAGTATTATTAGTAGTAGTAGTTGTATAAATGTTATTAGTATTATTAGTATTATTAGTATTAGTAGTGGTAGTAGTATTATTATTAGTAGTAGTATAAATATTTTATTAGTATTATTATTAGTAGTAGTAGTAGTAGTATTATTATTATTAGTAGTAGTAGTATAAATATTGTATTAGTATTATTATTATTATTATTATTATTAGTTGTAGTAGTAGTAGTATTAGTAGTATAAATATTTTAGCATTATTATTATTAGTAGTAGTAGTAGTAGTAGTAGTAGTAGTAGTAGTAGTATAAATATTTTATTAGTATTATTATTATTATTAGTGGTATTATTATTAGTAGTAGTAGTAGTAGTAGTAGTAGTACTATAAGTATTTTATTAGTAGTAGTAGTAGTAGTAGTAGTAGTAGTATAAGTATTTTATTATTAGTAGTAGTAGTAGTAGTACTAGTAGTAGTATAAATATGTTATTAGTATTATTATTATTATTAGTGGTATTATTAGTAGTAGTTGTTGTATAAATATTATTAGTATTAGTATTATTATTATTAGTAGTAGTAGTAGTAGTAGTATAATTATTTTTATTATTAGTAGTAGTAGTATTAGTAGTAGTAGTAGTAGTATAAATATTCTATTAGTATTATTATTAGTGGTATTATTATTATTATTAGTAGTAGTAGTAGTAGTAGTCGTAGTATTAGTAGTAGTATAAATATTGTATTAATATTATTAGTATTATTATTAGTAGTAGTAGTAGTAGTATAATAATTTTTATTATTATTATTAGTAATAGTAGTAGTATAATTATTTTTATTATTATTAGTAGTAGTAGTAGTATAAATATTTTATTAGTATTATTATTATTATTAGTGGTATTATTATTATTAGTAGTAGTAGTAGTAGTAGTATAAGTATTTTATTATTAGTAGTAGTAGTAGTAGTAGTAGTATAAATATGTTATTAGTATAATTATTATTATTATTCGTGGTATTATTAGTAGTAGTAGTTGTATAAATATTATTAGTATTACTAGTATTATTATTAGTAGTAGTAGTAGTAGTAGTATAAATATTTTAGTAGTATTATTATTATTATTAGTAGTAGTAGTATTAGGAGTAGTATAAATATTTTAGTAGTATTATTATTATTAGTGGTATTATTTTTATAAATATTAGTAGTAGTAGTAGTATAAGTATTTTATTATTATTATTAGTAGTAGTAGTAGTAGTATAAATATGTTATTACTATTATTATTAGTGGTATTATTATTATTATTAGTAGTAGTAGTAGTAGTAGTAGCATAAATATTTTATTATTATTATTATTATTATTAGTGGTATTATTATTATTATTATTAGTAGTAGTAGTAGTAGTAGTAGTAGTAGTATAAGTATTTTATTATTATTATTATTATTATTATTATTAGTAGTAGTAGTAGTAGTAGTAGTAGTATAAATATGTTATTAGCATTATTAGTATTATTATTATTAGTTTTAGTAGTAGTGGTAGTAGTATAAATATTTTATTTGTATTATTATTATTATTAGTGGTATTATTATTATTAGTAGTAGTAGTATAAATGTTATTATTATTATTAGTATTATTAGTGGTATTATTATTAGTTGTAGTAGTTGTATAAATGTTATAAGTATTATTATTATTAGTAGTAGTAGTACTAGTAGTAGTAGTAGTAGTGTAATTATTATTATTATTATTATTATTAGTAGTAGTAGTAGTAGTAGTAGTATAAGTATTTTATTATTAGTAGTAGTAGTAGTAGTAGTAGTAGTAGTAGTAGTATAAATATGTTATTAGTATTATTATTAGTGGTATTATTATTATTAGTAGTAGTTGTATAAATGTTATTAGTATTATTAGTATTATTAGTATTATTTTTCGTAGTAGAAGTAGTAGTATAATTTTTTTTATTATTATTAGTAGTAGTAGTATAAATATTTCATTAGTATTATTATTAGTGGTATTATTATTATTATTATTAGTAGTAGTAGTAGTTGTAGTAGTAGTAGTAGTATTAGTAGTAGTATAAATATTTTATTATTATTAGTAGTATTAGTATTATTATTATTAGTAGTATAAATATTTTAGTATTATTATTATTATTATTATTATTATTAGTAGTAGTAGTAGTAGTAGTAATATAAATATTTTAGTATTATTATTATTATTATTAGTAGTAGTAGTATTAATAGTTGTATAAATATTTTAGTAGTATTATTATTATTCGTAGTAGTAGTATAATTATTTTTATTATTAGTAGTAGTAGTAGTAGTAGTAGTAGTAGTAGTATAAATATGTTATCAGTATTATTAGTTTTATTATTAGTTTTAGTAGTAGTGGTTGTAGTATAAATATTTTATTAGTATTATTATTATTAGTAGTAGTAGTAGTAGTAGTATAAATGTTATTAGTATTATTATTAGTAGTAGTAATAGTAGTAATAGTAGTATGATTATTTTTTATTAGTAGCAGTAGTAGTAGTAGTATTAGTAGTAGTGGTAGTATAAATATTTTATTAGTATTATTATTAGTGGTATTATTAGTCGTAGTAGTAGCATTAGTAGTAGTAGTAGTATTAGTAGTAGTATTAGCAGTATTGTTTGTGTAGATATTTTTTTAGTAGTAGTAGTGTTATTAGTATTATTAGTAGTAGTGTTATTAGTAATATCAATAGTAGTATTATTAGTATACTTATTTTTAGTAGTACTAGTAGTAGTAGTGTTATTAGTAGTGGTAGTAGTAGTAGTATTAGTATAAATATTTTATTAGTATTATTAGTATTATTATTAGTAGTATTATTATTAGTAGTAGTAGTATAATTATTTTTATTATTATTATTATTATTATTAGTATTAGTAGTAGTAGTATTTGTAATAGTATTAGTATTATTATTAGTAGTAGTAGTAGTATTAGTAGTAGTAATATTATTATTAGTAGTAGTAGTATAAATATTTTATTATTATTAGTAGTAGTAATGAATGAATGAATGAATGAATGAATGAATTATTATTATTATTAGTAGTAGTAGTAGTATTTGTAGTAGTATTAGTATTATTATTATTAGTAGTAGTAATATTATTATTATTAGTAGTAGTAGTATAAATATTTTATTATTAGTAGTAGTAGTAGTACTATTAGTAGTAGTAGTATAATAATTTTTATTAGTAGTATTAGTAGTAGTATTAGTAGTACTAGTGTTATTAGTATTATTATTAGTAGTAGTATTATTAATATTAATAGTAGTAGTCGTGTTATTAGTAGTGGTAGTAGTAGTATTAGTATAAACATTTTATTTGTATTATTAGTATTATAAGTAGTAGTAGTATAATTATTTTTATTATTATTATTATTATTAGTAGTAGTAGTAGTAGTTGTAGTAGTAGTAGTATTAGTATTATTATTATTATTAGTAGTAGTAGTAGTAGAATTGTTTTTATTAGTAGTTGTAGTGGTAGTATTAGTAGTAGTATAATCTTTTTTTAATTAGTAGTACTAGTAGTGTTATTAGTATTATTAGTAGTAGTAATTATTAACATTAACAGCAATTTCAATAAAGAGGTAAGTGAGTCCTCCACAATTGCTTTCTTGTACTTAACGGTATAGCTCTTCCTTTTTGCACTCATGTCTGGGGTCAAAACAGACAGGATGATACCGGTAAATAAAATGATGACCGTTATGCTCCCCCAGTCCTGCTTTTATCCCCATCATAACCCTCAGTCCTGCTTTACAATACTTTACTTACCATTCCTCTTTTTCTGTACTCTCCTCCGCGGCGCTGCTGTAAATGGTGCTGGCGCGCATGCATTCACAGAAAATGGGGGAAGGGTGCGAACAATTATTATTATTAGTAGTAGTAGTAGTAGTAGTAGTAGTATTATTAGTATAATTATTTTTATTAGTAGTAGTATTAGTAGTAGTATTATTAGTAGTATAAATATTTTATTAGTATAATTAGTAATATTATTAGTATTATTATTATTATTAGTCGTAGTAGTATTAGTATAATCATTTTTATTAGTAGTAGTAGTAGTGGTAGTATTAGTATTAGTAGTAGTATTAGTAGTAGCAGTATAATTATTTTATTGGTAGTAGTAGTAGTAGTATTAGTATAATTATTTTTATTATTATTAGTAGTAGTAGTAGTAGTATAAATATTTTATTATTATTATTAGTAGTAGTAGTAGTAGTGGTAGTAGTAATAGTATTATTATTAGTAGTAGTAGTAGTAGTATAATTATTTTATTAGTAGTAGTAGTAGTATTAGTATCAGTATTATTATTATTAGTGTTAGTGGTAGCAGTATTAGTAGTAGTAGTAGTAGTAGTAGTATAATTATTTTTATTAGTAGCAGTAGTGTTAGTATTATTATTATTATTGTTATTATTATTATTATTATTATTAATAGTAGTAGTAGTAGTATTAGTAGTAGTATAAATATTTTCTTAGTATTAGTATTATTTGTATTAGTAGTAGTAGTAATATAAATATTTTATTAGTATTATTAGTGTTATTATTATTATTAGTAGTAGTAGTACTATAATTATTTTTATTATTATTACTAGTAGTAGTAGTAGTATTAGTAGTAGTAGTATAATTTTTATTAGTAGTACTAGTAGTGTTATTAGTATTATTATTAGTAGTAGTAGTAGTAGTATTAGTAGTAGTATTATTTTAATAGTAGTAATATTAGTATTAGTATTATTATTAGTAGTAGTAGTATTAGTAGTAGTAAAGAGCCCCATTTTTCTAGGGTGAATAGTAATATGTGTCTGCTCTTAAGCAGCCACATACTTACTATTCACCCTAGAAAAATGGGGCTCTTTATCTTTCTTTTATTCTTCTTCCGTCGCACTTAATGTGGCCCGATTGGCAAAGTTTTTGGTACTTTTGGCAGTGTGGGCAGGTGCCAAGTTGTGTTGGAAAATGAAGTCAGCATCACCATAAAGCTTGTCTGCTGAAGGAAGCATGTAGTGCTCTAAAATGTCCTGGTAGATGGCAGAGTTGACTCTGGACTTAATAAGGTACAGTGGACCAACACCAGCAGATTACATGGCTCCCCAAATCAACACAGACAGTGTAAACTTCACACTGGACTTCAAGCATTTTGGATTGTGTGCCTCTCCATTCCTCCTCCAGACTCTGGGAGCTTGGTTTCCAAATGAGATGCAGAAAAGAGAAAAGAGGACTTTGGACCACTGAGCAACAGACCAGTTCTTTTTTCTTTAGCTCGGGTAAGACGTTTCTGATGTTGTCCAGGATCCGGCTGTGTGTGGTGGCTCTTGATGCACTAACTACAGCCTCATTCCACTCCGTGTGAAGCTCAACCACACTTTTGAATGTCCTTTTCCTGACAATCCTCTCCAGGCTGCGGTCATCCCTGCTGCTTGTGCACCTTTTTTCACATTTTCCCTTCCACTTAACTTTCTTTTAATGTGCTTTGATACAGAACTTTGAGAACATCCAACTTCTTTTGCAATTACCTTTTGAGGCTTTCCCTCCTTGTGGAGGGGGTCAATGTTAGTTTTCTGCACAACTGTCAGGTCAGCAGTCTTCCCCATGATTGTGAATTTTACTGAAGCAGACTGAGAGACCATTTAAAGGCCCAGGAACCCTTTTGCAGGTGTTTTAGATTAATTAGCTGATTAGAGTGTGACACTTTGAGCCTACAATACTAAACCTTTTCACAATATTCTGGTTTGGGGTTTTCATAAGCTGTAAGCCATAATCATCAAAATTATAACATAAAGGATTGAAATATTTCACTTTGCATGTAATGAGTCTATATATTAGTTTCACCTTTTAAGTTGAATTACTGAAATAAATGAACTTTTGCATAATATTCTAATTCAGTTTCACCTGTATATTAGCAGGGGTGCATTGGTGGAATAATATTATACAGAAAGTGAAGAGTCATTTGAGGAAGTTGATGTGTTGGAAGAAGGAAAAATGAGCGAGTGTGAGGATCAGAGTGGTATTGATGAGGATCACATTGTGATGGTAAACGACTGGGTCTGCTAATTTCCATCTCCAGGGCTTGTGGGGCGTGTCCTGGTATTATTTACATTTATTTAGATGAGTAAATAAACCACACTATCGTGTTTTGGGAAGGTTTTGAAAGAAACACTTCTTGATGTCATCAATGACATCCTACACTTGGGAAGACTCAGTTCTTTATCTTTACAGTTTTTAAGAGTTGGTCACAGCTGAAGACATGCTTCAAAAATATCAGAGCAGGATTTTATCATTTTAATAATAAAAGGATTTAGCTTATAATAACGTAAGGTAAGTCTGTGGGTTTTTACACCCGAGCATAGAGGCTCATCAGGCTTATCCCCGGTTTCTGTAGCGTGAAGCGACTAGGAGCTCAACTCCTCCTGGATGGGACGCTGGTCCATCGCAGGTTACCTTCCCAGTATTTTTACTGGTACCCATTTATACTGCTGGGTGGACAGAGGCACACTTGTGGTTAAGACCTTGCCCAGAGGTTTTAGCATGGTGGAGGTCTAATGAGGATTCGAACCCATGATCACCTGATCATGAGCCCAGCGCCCTAACCACTACACCACCGTATAACGTGGTCATCTTTAATTCAGTGCTCAACTGTCATAAAGAAAAAGAAAACACAGTAGACTGAAAGATAATTAAATTTTTAGGAATATAATTATATATTTTGTTCTTATAAGAAAAAAAGGTTATTTTAAACATGAAAAACAGAGCAAAGTGAAATGCAGCAGAAAAAAACGATGATGGAAATGTGAATAAAGAGAATTTTGGTCAGAAACAGAAGTTCGTATCAGAGGTACGGGCCCCAGCCCAGGTACATGAGACACAGCAGGTTATCATCTGTGGCCTCCTGAATGAGGTAGTGGACATGTCCCTCGATGGACAGCGGCAGTCCCATCACTTTATTCCTGTTCTTTATTACACCCTGGAGTCGCTGATCGATGTCCAGCACGTGGGTTTTAGCCTACAGGAAATCAGCATCAACATTATCACCATTACCATCACCACCATCAGCACTATCATCATGACCACCATTACCACAATCATCATCAACACCATCACCATAAAAAACATGCAAAACATTTATATTAAAAAATTGCTTAATTCTTTTTTATTATTTTTTACACACACACACACACACACACACACACACACACACACACACACACACACACACACACACACACACACACACAGAAAGAGGGAGGGAGAGAGAGTGTGTGAGAGAGAGAGCACGAGAAAGTCTGAGAGAGAGTGTGAGAGTGAGGGTATGAAAAGAGAGAGTGTGTGTGAGAAAGAGTGTGTGAGAGAAAGTGAGAGAGAGAGCGAGAGTGTGAGTAAGTGAGACAGAGAGTGAGAGACAGTCTGAGAGAGAAAAAGTGCAAGAGAGATAGTGAGAGAGAGAGAGAGAGAGAGAGCGCGAGAGTGTGAGAGAGAAAAAGTGCAAGATAGAGAGAGTGAGAAAGAGAGAGTGTGTGTGAGAGAGAAACCGAATTTGAACACCTTCTCATTGACGATCTCTCCGGATTCATTGGCTTGTGTTTTTGAGGGACCCTTCAGTTGTTTACTCCACTCCACTAACGGGTCGTGAAGGAATGTCTTCAACACGCTAAAATATTATAAAAAAAAAAAGAAAGAGAAGAAAAAAAGAAGATTTAAAATCCTAACCCAAACTATTCTAATCTCTTCAACAGTACAGCAGTAGTCAGGTGTTTCAGAGAAGTGGTTTCAGATTAAATCAGATTATTTGGTGTGTGTGTATATGTATGTGTGTGTGTGTGTGTGTGTGTGTGTGTGTGTGTGTATACACCTCATGAGTGATTCTCTCTGGTCCCTCATGAGTCTCAGTGTGACCTCACAGGCCTGTCTGAAAAGCCCCTCGGTCCCCATTGGCCCCATGGCGTGCACCATGTTCTGCGTCAGCCGGAAGGGGACGACCTCGGGAACGTCGAACGTCTCACCCTGAAACAAGATTACGGATTACACACCCAAATCTCCAGAGCAACCTCTGTGCGTGATGAAACATCAGTGATGTAAAACACAGCTTGTTACTTTGTCTGTTTCCACCATGTATCCCATCATGCATCTGAACATTAAAATTTTAAACCAAGTAAAGTTTCACTGCAAAGGACGTCATCACACATTATTTAAATACTGAAAATATTTTTCTCTCGCCACTTTAATCTCCTACATTAGGTTTATATGATATGTGAATAAAGAAATAAAGATTTTCCACCAATGATGAAGAATCTTGAGTCTGTTGTGTGTCTGGAGTTAATCTCACACTCACACAGACACACACAGACAGACAAATACACACACACACACACACACACACACACAATTAGGCACGCATGCATACACACGTATGCACACACCCAGACTCCCAGACACATACACACACACACACAAGCGCACACTTGCCTTATTGAAGAGACAGTTGAAGTCGACGTGAACACACTCTCCAGTTTGGGAGTCGAACAGGATGTTTTCACCATGACGATCTCCCAGACCCAGGATATAGCCCACCATGGACATGACCGCTGTGGAGCGGCAGTACGCAGACCTGCTGTTGTACCTGCACATGCACACACACACAAACACACACATTATTCAGACAGTATATCTGTAGTGTTCATGTTTATTAATAATGTTAAAGAGTTAAAGAAAAAAAAAAAAAACACTATTTAAATGAAGGTTGCTGTACCAGGAGGTAGGGTCGGGGAACGTTCTGAGGAACCACTCATGAAACACAGGAAGGTGGCGAGCACACAGAACATCCTTGTGCAGCTTCAGTTTCTCCTCAAACGACGCTGTTTTGGGCAAAATCATTTTCCGCAGCTCCTTTCCCGTTAAATAGATCCCTATTACACCAGCATTTTTATTATTATTATTATTATTATTGCATTCTCTTTCTTCTTATTATTACATAACATTATTTAATGGAGATTATAGTGTTTATATTCCCTACACAGTTAATAGTGGGTGTATTTTGGGAGACACCCATTGCAGACCCATGTCTGTGCCCTAAGTAGAAAGCAGGGAATAGTTAATAGGGAATAGGGAGCAGGGTGGGTGATGAAACACCTTTTTCCTTGTACAGTTTGGTGAGGATGTGGCGAAGGCCAGCCGTGTTGTTCACCCACTCGATGATGCCGCACTCTTCGTTTAACGGAATCACGGCGTACGTCCGAATGTGTAAATCCCTCCGTCTCGACTCTGCGTCCTTCCTCAGACACTGAGACACAAAACCAAACGCTGACATTCTTCAATGGGTCCACTATAAATTATAAACTCCATATTAGGTAAATAGATAAAATCTGAAATCACTATTAAATGAAATGACTACTAAACAGTATTACCTTCGACAAAAGTAGTGGGATTCTTTGTTGTGTGAAGAATTTAAAAAGTGGTTTAAAAAGACTTTGTAACCCACGTGATAAGTGCCTTGTGTTTTTTTTTTTACTTGACTGAGTGTTTATTACTTTATTAATGAGGCAGTTGAACTCCATCAGCCTGCAGTCTTTCCTCAGGTCATCTTTGGGTTTGCACATCATCGTGTAACATTTTCCATCCGACCCTTTCAGAGAGATTTTCTTCGGTTTTTGGAGCGACGCCAAAATTTCTACCTAATAGGAAAAAAAAAAACCTGTTTAGATCACATGACCATCGGCGGAAAGCAGAGAGTCTTCAGTAATAAGTCCAGCTCTGTATCTGCTCACGGTGTCATCGAATCCGGATAAGTAGACCCAGTGTCCGGGGAAGGCGTCGTGGTTAGCGTTGGCCCCGCCAGTGGAGGGTAACGTGGGGATGAGAACTGACTGTAGCGGGATAAGGATCTCACTGAAACGGGACTCCTCCACCAAACGCTTCAACATCTTAAAGTGCACACTCATACTGAGGGTGGAGCTGTTCCCATCCACCTGAAACACACACACACACACACACACACACACACACACACACACACACACACACATACACACACATACACAC
>JBCNYH010000008.1:11351088-11365515 GCA_039654325.1 Tandanus tandanus | reverse complement strand
AGCTGTACAGGGTGTACTCTGCCCTCGCCCAGAGTCGGCTGAGATGGGCGCCAGCCTCCCTGCGACCCTAATTAGGAGTAAGCGGTTCAGAAAATAAATGAATGAATTATATCATCAGTAATGATTTTTTTATTATTCAATAATCCTTTTTTTTTTTAAGTCACTGAGTTTTCGGGATCTTTAGAATTAGCTGTTTATATCTACATGGTGGGCGGGTCCCCCTCTCATGGAGCCTGCCATGTTTCTACAGTAACCCAAAACCATACAGGCTGTAAAGGGACGGGGTCAAGAAAAAATTTTCAGCTGGTTGCATCTGGATCCTCACCACTAGATACTGCTAGATACCACTAAATCTTACACACTGCACACTTACACACTACACACCTTTAAACGTGGCTGAATGATGATATGTAGCTAATCTTCTACTATTGGTCAGCAAGAGGTGATATGGTTCATGCTCAGCAAGAGCTTCAGAAATGTTCATCAGTGACATGCAGGCTGATATTCATCACATTCGCACGTGTACTGTAAGTTGTGTAAAATTAACCATGCACAGCGTAAGGGAGAAGGAGGAGCAGAGTGAGGAATAAGAGCAGGGAGAGGAGGAGCTGGACCAGGACCTGCACCTGTCAAGAGGTGCTGGTGAAGGATTTCAGTCAATGTGGTATTTCTGTATGGTCACATGGTTCTGTGAGGTCATGAGCAGGTAGAGTGTCCTGTGTATGCTGTGGTTTGGGATAATGTGAACTTTCACTGAGCTCCAAGAAGTCATGAATGGTCTTACAGTAACCCCAGTTTTATAAAGACATGGTGCCTCCCTTCATCAATTCTGCTGAAGAATGTTCCTCAGCATGGTGGTGAAGGTGGATGAAACCCAGTAAAGTCTCCTGCAGGCAGTGGATGCTGTGTGTGGTGATGATGTAGGGTGTTAAAGGGGTGAATCCCACCTGCAAACATTGGCGAATGTGGGCAAAATGACAAAAATTCCCCTAAAATTCTCAACCTATTCTCTGAATGTTCTCCATGGTTCATGTTCAGAACAAGCTCACAAAAAATTGGCTAACCCCTCACCCGACGTTCAGGGGGAATGTCTCCTGTATTCACCCAAAAAAATAGTTAGCAACTATTAGCAACAAGCTAGCAGTGTTGGAGAATAGTTTGTGATGTTTGAGGACAGTCTGGAGAAACTTTCTGGAATTCTAGAATTGAGTTCTTGGAGACAAAACTCAGACACAGCTGGTGAAAACATCATAACAGTTCATTCACCAGATATCTGAGAAGTTGGAGAGCAGGTCACAAACAGAATGTCCAGAATGTCCAGAATTCTATTCACCGCCGCCCCAATTCACCAGCATTCACTCTTGGTGAGTTTCACCCCTTTATCTGGGGAGAGGATTGACTGTGATGTAAATGAAGTCCCGTGTTCTGATGTGACACTGAGGCAGGATGAATGATGGACACATTGTGTACTGTAATCATATGATTGTGATTTATATAGAGAGAGATTTTTATGTTTATGGTTTAATAATTTCAGGAATTCGCAAGTCGTCTACAATCAATAAAGTTTTTTTTCTCCTGCCCTGCTAAGAGCGCAGCAATATTTATAATATTTATATATTTGTTTATATATATTGTTTTTTTCAGTAAAGATTATTATTATTATTACACCATTATTTCTATAGCGCATATCCTGTAGATCTATGCACCTCACATAAATGTTCTTAAAACTTAATCAAATTCAAAAATAGAATTAAAAAGAGGCAAAATATGAGTCATCATGTAAAATCCAAATAATGTTTCTTAAAAAAATAAGTCTTTAGTTGGCGTTTATAATGTTAATTGACGGACTGTTCCTGATAGCCACAGGTAAGCTATTCCATAGATAAACTAGTTTTGAGTCAGTAGTTTGATTTTTCGAGTCGGAAGTTGTTGAGAGTGTAACCCGAATTTCGGGATTTGTGTTTAGGGTTTGGAGAAGTTCAGGAAATGTCTTTTAGAAATGTATAAAACGTATAATATCAGGTGTGGACAGACACCAGCACAACGAAATTCTGCTTTTCTCACATGTCTGTGAATCCGGTGGATTTTTTTTTGCTCAGTTTTATCTTAAGCACAACTTTAATATACTGAAATAAAAACAATCCCACATTATTACAGAAAACCAAAACGGGCACAAAATAGTAACTCCAACTTTAATCCACAGTTTCTTTAATCATGATCTGAATATGCAAATTCAATCCTAGAAACTCCATACTGGGCTTTAACAAATGAAATCAATGAAGAGATTTAATCACAAAAATAAACCATACATTTCAGAGTCATTTTAATGTTTTATTTTGATTCCGATGCTGAAGTTCTCAAACTGTAGGTTTGTGGTGTGTTTGAGTGTTGGTCTTCTCACAGCTGGGTGTTACTGAACACCGAATATAACATTCATCCAACAGAGAGAGAAACAAAGAAACATGAACTTGAACATCAACATGGGACGATCACATGACCTGCAGAAGACAAACATACACTCGCGTGTTTACTGCAAATATAACTCCAAACCAACACATCAGCAGAGACACAGAGGAGAGTGAGACAGAGCACGAGAGTGAGACAGAGAACAGAGTGAGACAGAGAACGAGAGTGAGACAGTGAGGTGAGTGAGACAGAGAACAGAGTGAGACAGAGAGGAGAGTGAGACAGAGAACAGGATGAGACAGAGAGGATAGTGAGACAGAGAGAAAGGTGAGATGGAGAACGAGGATGGGACAGAGAACAGAGTGAGACAGAGAAAGTGAGACAGAGAGGAGAGTGAGACAGAGAACAGAGTGAGACAGAGAGGAGAGTGAGACAGAGAACAGAATGAGACAGAGAGGATAGTGAGACAGAGAGAAAAGTGAGATGGAGAACGAGGATGAGGCAGAGAACAGAGTGAGACAGAGAACAGAGTGAGACAGTGAGGGAAGTGAGACAGAGAGGAAAGTGAGACAGAGGGGAGAGTGAGACAGAGAACAGAATGAGACAGAGAGGATAGTGAGACAGAGAGAAAAGTGAGATGGAGAACAAGGATGAGACAGAGAACAGAGTGAGACAGAGAACAGAGTGAGACAGTGAGGGGAGTGAGACAGAGAGAAAAGTGAGACAGAGAATAAGGATGAGACAGAGAACAGAGAGACAGAAAGGAGAGTGAGACAGAGAAAAGTGGTATGGAGAACAAGGATAAGACAGAGCACAGAGTGAGACAGTGAGGAGAGTGAGACAGAGAACAGAGTGAGACAGAGAGAAAAGTGAGACAGAAAGGAGAGAGGAGTGAGACAGAGAACAGAGTGAGACAGAGAACAGAGTGAGACAGTGAGGAGAGTGAGACAGAGAACAGAGTGATACAGTGAGGAGAGTGAGACAGAGAGGAGAGTGAGACAGAGAGGAGACTGGTGCAGTTGTACTTTAGTTATACTCTTATAACTTAGTTGTACTTAGTTATAACTCTGACCCGGTTTGTCTGTAACTCAGTAACATGTTTAATGAAAACTCAAACACCTTCATATTCACTCAGAGAAAGAAGGGGGCAGTGTTGTTGTTGTTGTTGCCGTGTGTTATTGACATCCAAGTCCAACAGATGCTTGTGTGTGTGTGTGTGTGTGTGTGTGTGTGTGTGTGTGTGTGTGTGTGTGTGTGTTGACCAGGTTTAATTACCTGAAACTTTTTCATCCACCGTGGATATAAATAAATAACATTTATCTGAGTAATAAATAACAGTTGAAAAGTTAAGGATTCTTATGATATAAAATAATGTATTTAAATATTCTAAATATTCAGTGTTATACTTTATTAAAGTTATCATATAATGTGGCATAAAAATCTGAATAGATAGGTGAGAGGATCAAAAGAAAAGAAAAAGTAAAATAGAAGTAAAAGTAAATGGGTTTGTTGTGAAAAGCAGATGATTTTATGATTGTTTGCAGAAGTTTAAAAGTTAAACATTTATTCTTTTGGTGAACACGGGGTTTAAAGATCATGTGTAGCTAGGATATAATCTGGCAACCAGGGGTATCGCAATCTGGCAACCCAGCGCACCAGGCACCGCATTACCGTGAGAGCAGAGAGAGAGAGAGAGAGAGAGAGAGAGAGAGAGAGAGTCCCTCAGGCTGTGCTGGAGAAGAATCAATAGGAAAGTTAATGTTATAAAAATGTCACTCTGAATCTGGGGATTTAAACATCAGGTTTATGATTAAACTCGGATCCACTGAGCTGACGATGATAATGAAGATCATGATGAAGATGATGTTACTCTTCATCTCTTTGATGATATTCATCTCTCATTTCTCTACAGGTTCTCCTCTCAAAGGTGAAACATATTTTATTTCTAATTCTGTCAAACAATTACTTCACAGGTGTGTGTGTGTGTGTGTGTGTGTGTGTGAGAGAGAGAGGGGGGGGGGCAAGAGAAATAAAAGCAAGAGAGAGAAAGAGAAAGTAGACTGCGGTTGATTAAATATCTCCAAGGTCTTATTATAAACCTCAGTTCTGAGTCTTTAAAATATAAAAATTATAACATTTACAGTTTTACACTTATTCATTTTAAATTAACTGATTCGTGATTTTTTTAAATCCTGACTGATGTTAAAGAAGATACATTTATTACTTATTTTTATTTTAAGCAGTATTTACTTTTTCACGTCTTTAGATTATTAATTTTAATTTACATAAAATTTATAAAAAATATTTTATAGTGTTATTTCTCATCTCATCACACATTATTTATTTAATTATTGTTTACCTTTATTTACTGTTTTTTGTTTGATTTTGTTAGTATGAAAGTAAAAAATATGCTGCTATACTGTATACATTAACATGTAAATAATGTTATTTATGTGGGGATTTGGGGGAGTGGTTGTAGTAATTTTGGGTGTTGTTGTGGGTAATTTTGGGTGTTGTTGAGGGAGTATTGGGGAGTGGTTGTAGAAATTTGGTTGTGGGGATTTGGGGGTGTTGTTGTGGGGATTTGGGGGTGTGGTTGTGGGGATTTTGGGTGTTGTGGGGATTTGGGGGTGTGGTTGTGGGGATTTGGGGGTGTGGTTGTGGGGATTTGGATGTTGTGTGGATTTGGAGGTGTGGTTGTGGGGATATTGGGTGTGGTTGTGGGGAATTTTGGGTGTTGTTGAGGGAGTTTGGGGGAGTGGTTGTAGGAATTTGGTTGTGGGGATTTGGGGGTGTTGTTGTGGGGATTTGGGGGTGTGGATGTGGGGATTTTGGGTGTGGTTATGGGGATTTGGGGGTGTTGTTGTGGGGATTTGGGAGTGTGGATGTGGGGATTTTGGGTGTGGTTATGGGGATTTTGGGTGTTGTGGGGATTTTGGGTGTGGTTGTGGGGATTTTGGGTGTTGTGTGGATTTGGGGGTGTGGTTGTGGGGATATTGGGTGTGGTTGTAGGGATTTGGGGGAGTGATTGTGGAGATTTTGGGTGTGGTTGTGGGGAATTTTGGGTGTTGTGGGAATTTGGGGGAGTGGTTGTGGGGATATTGGGTGTTGTTGGCATTAGGGGGAGTGGTTTGTGGGGATTTTGGGGGAGTAGTTATGGGGATTTTGGGTGTGGTTGTAGGGATTTGGGGTGTGGTTGTGGGGATATGGGGAGTGGCTGTGGGGATATGTGTCCATTTAGTTATAAGAACATCAGTGAGGAGGTCAGACTCCTTTTTTTGATTTGGGGATGTGGAGGAAGTCTGGGGTTCAGTCAGTGTTCAGTGGTGTCGAGGTCAGGACTCTGTACAGAACTCTCAACAGCTTCTACTTTCTTCCAAACTTCACACACCAGGTCTTTATGGATCTCTGTGCTGTGAACAGTGGCATCATCTTACTGAAACAGGACAGGTTCTTCCTCAAAGTGTTGTTTAGAAAATTACCACCTTCTCCACTAAACACTCCTTCAGACTTCCAGAGAGGAAAGAGTGATTGATCACTCCACAGAATCCAGTTTCAGGGCCTTTCACCTCTCCAGCCCACAAGTGGGGCTGTATATCAGGATCGTCTGCTTGTGTGCAGCTGATCGGATGCAGAAACCTATTTCATGAAGCTTCTGATGAAAGTTCTTGTGCTGATGTCTCTTAAAGAGGCAAATTGGAGCTGTATAGTGGGTGATACAGCAGAGAATAGGAGATATACTTCAGCACTCATCGCCGTGCTCTACTGCGTTGGCGCCGAGCTGCTGTTGCTTCTATTTCACAATAAACACCCTTACAGACCTAACAGGGCAGAAACTTGGTAACTGATATGTGGCGAAACAGACATCCTGTCACAGTTCCACATTAACCGCTAACTAATGGAGCAACTCTATACACCTGTTAGAAGTGGGCGTGGCCGAGACAGCTGAACTCAATTAAAAGGGGTGCAGACACTTTTGGACATATAATAACTCTTAACTGCGTCTCATTTGAATAAGAATTTTCTATAGGATTCAGCGATGAAGTGTTTCCACATTAGAAAAGCTCCACACAGAAGAAAAGACATGTCTCGGAACACTCGGACGTTGTGGACCATATAAAACATTTAAAACATTTAGTGTAGAATTAATTCTGATCATTCACTGTGGAATGACTTACTCTCATCGGGCTCTGATGTAGTGTAGTGTTGATGCTGGTGTTGGTTCTGTGTGCAGGTTGTGTGTGTGAGCCTGTAAAAAACACCATCAACACTACGCGACTCATAAACACGCTGCGGATAAACAGGAACAAACACACGTCCTGGGGTAAGAACCACCGCCTGCTTACACTTCTGTAAAAACACACAGATCACTGAACTGGGAAGGTGCTGGGTTCACATAACGAGGAAGTGTGTTAGTGTTAACTCTGTTCAATAAAGTTTAATTAGAATCCGGATGTTTTAACTCCATTACTTTATGTTGGTGTTCCGTTTGGTGCTGAAGGTTCTACATGTAATTAAAGGACTCTGTTAATGAACCCTGTTATATTTAATGAAGCTCTATAAGTGTTGATTTGGGCGGTACGGTGGTGTAGTGGTCAGGACGTTCGCCTCACAGCAAGAAGGTCCTGGGTTTGATTCCCGGGCTCGGCAAGAGTGTTTCTGTGTGGAGTTTCCATGTTCTCCCCTTGATTGTGTGGGTTTCCTCCCACATTCCAAAAACATGAACATTAGGCCAGCAGGCTGTTCTAAATTGCCCCGTGGTGTGAGTGTGTGTTGGCCCTGCAATGGTATGGTGAGCTGTTTAGGGTGTACCCTCCCCGCGACCCAAATAGGATTCTATCTCAACCGACTCCAGGTGAAGGCGGGGGTACACCATGAACAGCTCACCAGACCATCGCAGGGCAACACACACACACACACAACCATTCACACTCACAACTAGGAACAGCTAACTGGCCTACTGTGCATGTCTTTGGACTGTGGGAGGAAACCCGAGTACCTGGAGGAAACCCACACAACCACAGAGAGAACATGCAAACTCCATACAGAAACGCCCTCGACGAGCCCGGGACTCGAACCCAGAACCTTCTTGCTGTGATGCGGACGTGCTAACCACTGCGCCACCGTGCCGCCTCTAAGTGTTATTTAAACTGTCAGTTTCTCATTTCATGAATCTAACGTTTCTTTTTACTGTGTGTGTGTGTGTGTGTTAACACTCTCAGTAAATCTGACATGTGCGTGTTTGTGTGAGTGTCGGGTCATTGTTCAGCTCGATGTGAATGATTCAGTGATTGCGGTGAAGGAGAACGAGCGAGAAACGCTGCAGGACGAGTGTGTGAAGCTGGTGAAGGATCTCAGCATGATGGAGGAATCAGGAGGTGTGTGAGAATTGTGTTATGAGTGTGTTACTGATTGTGGGATACACACTGGGTTCCTCATAGTTCTGTGTCAGAGGGAGGAAGTCAATATGAGAACTCTCGCTGCATTTCCTTTCTTGTTGTTTTTGTTTGTAATACAGGAAGTGACGAAAGAAATAATTAAACTTTATGCAACAGCTTCACAAAATGACATGAAATGATCAGAAATAACATGTTTGGTTTGGTGTGTGTGTGTTTCAGACACGTCCGTGTTGTCCGTAGTGATTCCGTTTGTAGGATTGTTGATGTTCATCTCACTGACTCTGCTCAGTTTCTTCATGTTTAAAAGACAGGGTGAGTTCAGTCAGAATCACTTTATTTACACATTCACTTAACTCCACCCCTCAAATATCTGACTCCGCCCCTTCAGTTCCACCCACTCAGGAGCATGGTACTGTAGCATGATTTCCATTACACTGCAATACTGGGATAAATATTGGCACCCATGCAGTCTTCTACACGTTTAATATGTGTATATTCATTATCTGCTCCGTGCATTGAATATTTTCCTTTCATTGAACCAGCGGATGTTGTGTTATTACATCATCATCACATTAACATCATCTCCTTTTCTCCTTTTTCCTCCTTGACTTCTTCGATTCCTGTGAACTTCAGAATATCAGGCAGGAGGTGAGGATATTTTTTTTCTCTCTGGTTTTCTTCTGCAGTGTGAACATTAACCAGAGGTTAGAGATTAACTCTGAGCATGACTTCAGTGTGATCTCTCACCTCACACATGTCATCATGCTCTGAATATTTAGGATTTGATTGGTTTTAGTTTGCACTCGTAGTAAATCATCAGGATACAGTATGTACAGGCAAACATCATGAAAGTATTATTATCAAAAATTTATACTCATTCATTTTATATTATTATGTAATATATCCAGCCCTGATTTTTTTTTTAAATGTAATGTAACCTCAATTAAAACTAAAATATTTTGTTTAAAACTGTAAATATCTTCAATCAATTCTTATGTTTAAGAATATATATGAATTTATATATCCTTCATAGCATCGGCTATATGCATATATGTACATGTCAGTTTAATTTGAGATTTAAAACGTGCTAAGATTTACTAAAGTAATAATAATAATTATTTAAAAAAAAAAACCAATTGATTAAAGAAAATAATGGGAACTACTCAGTGATTGATTCAGAGAGACGCTTCTGCCCTCTGGTGGACACACGTGATAATTACAGCTCCATGTTAGGGCCTAGTTTTGTTCTGATGATTTCTTTGTTGAATAAACACACGAAACATTGCAATATATTTAAAACAATTTACTATTTTGTTGTTGTTTTTAGGTGTTTTAGGTTCCCTCATTCATTACCCTGCTCACTCTCTGAAGAACCAAGAAACTCTTCCACTTCCAGAGACTAAAATTCCCTACTGACACAATAAGGGTGTGTCACAGTTAAATCTGATATTATATATTGACAGTGAAATGGTCCAGGTTACAATCTACGACACTACTACTTAGGTCATCCTGGAGATGTAGGATTATGGATTCATTTTGGGAAAGATTTTGCTACAATAGACACACTTTACCCTAACTGGATCAGGAACACACCACGGAGTATAATGCTTTCTTGTTTTCAATAAACTAATTTCAGTGCAGGACTCAAAACAACAGAAATGTCTCTTTGTTCCAAACATCATCAGGTCATTCGTTTTCTAAGCCACTTAATCCTAATTAGGGTCATGGGGAGGCTGGGGACTCTAGGCGAGGGCGGGGTACACCCTGGACAGCTCGCCAGGCCATCGCAGGGCCAACACTCACACCTAGGGGTGATTTGGAACAGCCTACTATGCATGTTTTTGGACTGTGGGAGGAAACCAGAGTACCCAGAGGAAACCCACGCAAGCACAGGGAGAACATGCAAACTCCACACAGAAACGCCCAAGCTGGGAATTGAACCCAGGCCTTCTTGCTGTGAGGCGGACGTGCTAACCACTACTGCCCAATATCATCAGGTCATCCCTCCTTATTGTTCTTTACTACAATATTTTTCATTCTAAATCTCCGTCCCAAACACACTCTGCTCTGATAAGACTTTTTAAATTAATGTATTGTAATTGTATTGTATATATTGTATTGTATCTGTAAGATATAAACAGTGCTTCATTAAAGCACAAAGAAAATTGATTTCTGAAATATTATAATCACAAATAACTTCAATATAATCTGTCTGTTCTGATTCAGTTAAAGATTAATGATAATTATACATGTTATTTTCACTACATGATCAAATCATTTTAATTGTGCTTTTATTTCCTTATATAACTCTGCACTATATGATTTTTTTTTATAATAAAACATTTTGTGAACACTCTCAATTCAAGTAATAATTTGTATTATTATTTTATATAAGCGACGTGATTTTAGTCGATTTATTTGCATATTTGAGGTAGTGCAAAATGAAACCTAAATGAAATCTAAAGTTGATGTAATCATTGAGGATCTAGTTCCTGTTCAACCCGGAAGAATTATCGGTTGCACAATATTTTTAACTCTATATTTCAATTTAAAGCGTAAAGTTTTTCAGATAACTTAAAAGTAAATAAAATAAAATCTGTGACGTTTGTGTTGGTATTTCATGAAAACATTATACTTATGATACACAGTTTTAACCTTATGTGCTGTCATTGCGTCAAAGTTTCCACACGGACATGATTATTTATTGGACAATAACCAAATCACAATAAATCACCAGTTTGTTTTTTGTACTACCCGTTTTAGTGAATTCTCGTCTTCTGTGCAGTGACTGGATACTTTCAAATAAAAGCCAATTATTGTGCGAGGTTAACACTGTACTACCCAATCCGAGTGCAGAAAGGCGGGACGTGCCGGAATATGAGTGGGGAAACAAACGGAAGCGTATACCGCTAGCTAAAACCCAACACAGCAATACCAAGCTAGCTCTCAAAGTTTATGCAGCTCTTCACCTCCGCCTCAGAGATTGTTTCCTGGTTACTGCATTTTTTGTTGTTGTTTTCGGCAGGATGGGGGTTCCTAAATTTTACAGATGGATTTCAGAGCGGTATCCGTGTCTGAGTGAAGTTGTGAAGGAGCACCAGGTATGTGTTAATAAACGCTAGTTAGCTTTAGCACTAGCAACCGGCTAACACTCCCCCTTACCCAGGGTTGTTTGGTTATAAATGTAAACACTTCATGAATAATTAAATTCAGTTTAAAATCTGTTTGTGGTGTAAAAGCAGTTTAAATTCATCATGGACATGATTGGACTGAATTAAAATTTTTTGGTATTTTAGCTTCTCAGCTAGTCAGCTGAGGAATTTTGCTACAATTCCAATTTGATCTCTGGTGCAGTTGTAGTGAAATAATAGGGAGCATTGGGAAATATTTAATACTGTGCACGAGGAGGGAGAGATTAGCGATTCGATTCATGTGTAATTTATAGGGTTGAGGATTAATTTGTCATTATTAATTATTATTTATCAATGATATTGAAACGAATATTGTTTATATTTGCAAGTGTTAAATTGTTCACAAAAGAGATTTAAAAAATTTGTGCTGTTTTTACTGAGATGAATGTAAATAATACCTGATGACACACTCCTTATAAAATTTTAATTGTTTTCCTCAAAATATTGGAAGTCAAGGACTCATTTAACTGTCGCCCTCTTAATACAGTTTTATCTTACAGTCTCTCTTTCTCTCTCTCCCTCTCTCTCTCTCTCTCTCTATATATATATATATATAAAATTATACGCGCATGTATTAATAGGTGGTTTATATGTACAGCGTTTAAACTATTTATTATTTCAGAACATTAACTGAAATAAGTATATTTTAAAATAAACTTGAATCTAGTTTGTCTGTGCTTTCTGTGGGAGGGACATATGGTCTTTTTCAACTGTCAGTCATATCCATACTAGCCAATGATTTGCTCATGTGGAAGATGGTGGAAATCACTTTCCTCTGGTACCTCCTGTAACACAACCTGAGATGCAGTCTGAGAACTGACGGAGACACAGAATGGTTTTCACAGTTTCCGTACAAAGTTTCAGTTCTTTAAAGTATTTGATCAAATCGAAGGTGCTTTGAAGTGTCATTTATCATTTGCATGTAAAATGTGTTCGTGAAGCGCCTTAAGCTTGTTCTAGAACAAGAGAACGCTGTGATATCTCTCTGGTGTGCAGAAGTTTTAGAATTTTTAGACTTTAAAATGCCAATGACGATAATCATTTAATACGATCTTTTATACATGATTTAACGCTGTCCTTTCTGGAGTGAAAAGAGTTTTATTCTTTCACAGATCCCGGAGTTTGATAATCTGTACCTGGACATGAACGGAATCATCCACCAGTGCTCACACCCCAATGATGAGGACGTACACTTTCGCATCACTGAGGAGAAGATCTTCACCGACATCTTCCACTACCTTGAAGTGCTCTTTCGCATCATCAAGCCCAGAAAGGTGTTCTTCATGGCCGTGGACGGAGTCGCACCGAGGGCCAAAATGAACCAGCAGCGTGGCAGAAGATTCAGGTACAGCATCACGCTTTAATCCTGACAGTCAGGAATCTAACAGGAAGTCATGTGATGTTATATGTTTATGATCTTGTTAGGAACCGGACTGGATTAGAAATAGTTTAGACATTTATATTTTCTTAAATTCAGAACCAGCACTCGTGTGTAAGGAATGTTTAAACAGGGCTTCATCCCAAGTCAATCTACTGTAGGTCACTCTAGGTCACATGACGCTCTTTTTCTTTTTTCTTTTCAGATCAGCAAAAGAAGCCGAGGAAAAGATAAAGAAGGCTCTGGAGAAGGGCGAAGTTTTACCCACTGAGGCCCGATTTGACTCCAACTGCATCACGCCCGGTTTGTCTTCCAGCGCTCATGGGAGAAAAACTATTTAATGGATTTAAAAATTAAATCATTTAAAAAAAAAATTATATACATTATTATTATTATTGGTTGTAATAAAGTATGCATAATTATTATCTTTCTAATAATTAAATTAATAATTATGATTATTTAGGTACTTTAAAATATATTAGGCAAATTCTATATAAATTTATTTTGATATATAATAATTATAGCATATTTTTAATTTGAAAATAAATCAGTGATGTAACTGTATGTTAAATCACAAATAATGTTAATAATCCCATTAAGTAATTGAATATAATAGTTAACTCTTAATAAGCATTACTTGACTTCCATGTTTATTTTTAATATTATTATTATACTATAACATATTATAATTTTAGTTATACATTATGTTTATTTAATGGTTTTTAAATATATTTAATGTTTATCTGAAGCACTGGATATTCTTATGTTTGTTTTGTAAAGTGTTTCTCCTGAAGTGCTAAAGTTAAATGATGTATTTAATAATAAATTTATTGTTATAAATTAAACAGAAATATCACCTGAGTGACAGAATAATGACGTTCACATAGAAATTGTTTTGAGAATAACAGATGAGTGTCTTCTTCTTAAGTTTTGATTGAGGATTGATCGATTTGATTGATTGATTTGATTGACTGACGTTTTTCTGTAGGTACGGAGTTCATGGCCCGACTTCAGCAGCAGCTGGAATACTTTGTACAGAGAAGATTGTCTACAGACCGACTGTGGCAGGGAGTGAGAGTGTATCTGTCTGGTCACGAGGTGAGAAGTGCGACTACACACATACTCACTCTCTGGCTGTGTCCTGAATCCCCTGCATCCTTACACAGCTAGAATGCAGTGTTAATACAGTGTGAGGTGTTAAACTGTTCGGTATCAGGAAACTCTTTACTGTATAAATCAACCCCACGCCGCACACCAGTACTTTTATTTTATTTAGTAATCTACAGTAATATTTAGTTTCTTTTTTTTTGGGTGATAGCATTTCCACCCCAGGATTTATAGACGGTGGTGGTGGGGTATTTATAGACTGGCCTTTGTTAGAAGTTTGTTGCTTGTGAGAAACCTCTTCAGTTTAAAGGCGTTATTAAAGATATAGATGTTAAATATTTTATTTACGGCATTTGGCAGACCCCCTAATCCAGAGCGACTTATATTTATAATTTTTCATTCAACTGAGCAGTTGAGGGTTAAGGGCCTTGCTCAATGGCTCAGTAGTGGCAGCTAGGTGGTACTCGGGCTTGAACCTCTAACCTCCAGATCAGTAACCCAGAGCCCTAACCACTGAGCCACCACAGCCCTTTCGATTTCCATCACTGTAACTGAACTGTATTTATAATACTGCACCTGAAAGTGGAAATGTTGATTTATTTATTTTTATTTTTTTTATAAGAATGAAATGTATTTTGTTGTAAACAGACTCCGGGAGAAGGAGAGCACAAGATCATGGAGTTCATTCGGTCTGAGATCGCCAAACCAAGCCACGATCCTAACACACGACACTGCTTGTACGGCCTGGACGCTGACCTGGTGAGTGTGTGGGTAAGAGAGATGGTGTGTGTGTGGGTGGATGAGAGAGACGGTGTGTGTGTGGGTGAGAGAGACAGTGTGTGTGTGGGTGAGAGAGACGGTGTGTGTGTGGGTGAGAGAGACGGTGTGTGTGTGTGTGTGTGGGTGAGAGAGACGGTGTGTGTGTGGGTGAGAGAGACGGTGTGTG
>JBCNYH010000008.1:11276839-11291070 GCA_039654325.1 Tandanus tandanus | reverse complement strand
CTCACACGTATCCATCACACATCCTCCATCACATCTCTCACACATACTCCATCACATCTCTCACACGACCTGCATCACACGTCCCCATCACATCTCTCACACGTCCTCCATCACATCTCTCACACGTCCTCCATCACATCTCTCACACATCCTCCATCACAGCTCTCACACATCCTCTATCACACCTCTCATAGATCCTCCATCACATCTCTCACACGTCCTCCCTCACACCTCTTACACCTCTTCCATCACATTTCTCACATGTCCCCATCAAAGACCTTGCTGGAATCTTATCTATGGGTTCTCCCTGGGTCAAGGGTGCTTCTCCAGTAGATAGTCCAAGTACCTCAAGGGTACATTTAATATAACTACAAGGGTACCGCATAAATTCCTGGCTCAGTGTCTTTACTTGTACTCTGCGCAGAAAAGCAGAGGTGAGGATTATGGCCTGAAGGCCCAACAGCTGATGCCACATGACTGCTGTCTGTTATTTCGTTCTCCCTTCAGCAGGAAGTTCATCCTATTACGCTGTGGCTGTAGTGCGCACTGACTCTAACGTCACCTGGAGAACACTGATAGGCAGGAAGTCGTGTCACACCGGTTTGGGACGTACAGCAGGCTGGAACATTCCCATGGGTCTCCTCCATGAGGACACCAACGAGTGTGATTTCTGTGAGTGTGTTCAGAGCTCCGTTAATTAAAAGCTGCACAACATGCTGAATTTTCACCTCGTTCTATCTTTTTTCTTTTATAGCGAAGTACTTCAGTGAAAGCTGTGCACCCGGTGCGAATCCCAACTCAAATCTGTGTAAGCTCTGTAAGGGTGCTGAAGGTATCAGAGGGATCGTAGACAAATGCAAAGCCAGCACTGCAGAGCGCTATTATGGCTACGCTGGAGCCTTCAGGTATGATTTACAAAAAGCCTCTCATGGTTTAACCTGAACTGAGGACGGAGGGGATCTACCGGGTTGGGATTCATATTTTCTGGGGAGGCTTACTGATCCAAAGGTCGGGGGTTCAAGCCCCACTGTCACCAAGTTGTCACTGCTGTCCCCCCAGTGCAGCTAACAGGGTTATCAAAGGCCTGTAGAAGAACCAATTTACGAATTATGTTTGTAAAGAGTAGGCCATTGGGTCGCTGTCAGCGTGTTTCTGCCCTGCGATGGCCTGGTGAGCTATCCAGGGTGTACTCTGCCCTCGTCCAGAGTCGCCTGAGATGGGCGCCAGCCTTTCCGCGACCCTAATTAGGATTCGCGTCAGTGAACCTGACATTGATAAACATGATTTAGGGAATGCTTTATTCGCATATGAACCCATGGGGGAAGGTTTGGGGTCATCTTCCAGTGAAGAGGATGGAGACGACAGGGAAGAGCGACTCGGAAACACTGAATGGTGAGCACTGTCTGTGACCAGACTTCAGCCCCATATTGTGTAACATAATAATACACATACCAACATATATCCAAATATATCATGTAGCACCACTGTGTATGAATATATAGTGTATTTAAATCTACTCAAGCATCTATAAAAAATTAGTATCTACATAAATATGGCGCAGTGCGATGTATATATTATATATATGAAACTTTTCATTATTATTTTATATGCATGTTATAAATGCATGGTACAGCTCATTACAATCTGTTAAAGTAATTTGATCATCCATGAAATATGAACTAACCTTAAAGATTTCTTAATAATGTAAATGACGCTTCTGGAACATGTGAGTCTTTACGTGAAACAGGGCGGAATCGACTCTGAAGCCTTTATATATATATATACTTTATGTATATCTGAATCAGTGAAACGAGTCTTCTCGGAGTCGGTTCCCAGCCTGCTTGAATGCTGTGGTTGTTATTCAGGGAACAAGTGTCTCACAGGGATACAGCCAACTTTATGCAGGCTTACTCCATCCTTGGTTTACTTGCTACAAAATGCCATTGAGCATATGTCTCCAGTTTTCCGTTTTTTTTGCGAGTGAGGACCGTTTTCAGTCATACTGGACATGTTTACACTTCCGCACGAGTCCAGTGTGTGATGTTTCACGTACCATGTGACCTGACTTGACCTAGTTGCGTCTGTTTGACAGCTATGGGCATTAAGGAGCCGGAAAACACAAAATTGAACTCAAATATCACAGTACACACAGCTGTGATAAATGTTGGGACAGAAAGGTTTGATTTATTTAGTTACCATTAACTATTAGCAACAAAAAGATGACTAAATATTTTATGAAAGACTCAACCTTTAAGTTTTCTCTCTGGGCTGTTTGAGCTGGATGTAAACACAATTTTTGGTACACTGGTGCATCCCGGGGAGTTGGGCCTTCTGATTATCTTGTCTTCCCCCACTACCTTCTAGCAATGAGCTTTCAGGTGACGAATCAGAGCAGAGTAGGGACGACCATAAATGGGAAGAGGAAGCCAAACAGGTCGTCCAGTGTGCGCTCTCAAACTCAGTGTTTGTGGGGAAAGTACATGGAGAAGCAGCTTCCTGAAGAACTGTGGAGTTTTGTTGGATTAGGAATCGTACTTTGGTGCTCCACTGGTGTCCGAAATGAAAAATAAAGGTTTAAAAACGGAGATAAAATCTGATATTAAAACAAAATCAATCAGTAACACCTAGCTAGTCCATTCACACCTAGGGGCAATTTGGAACAGCCAATTAACCTAATGTGCATAACTTTGGTAGGAAACCCGAGTACCCAGAGGAAACCCACCCAAGCACAGAGAGAACATGCAAACCCGGGACTTGAACCTAGGACATTCTTGTTCTGAGGTGGCTGTGCTAACCACTACACCACCGTGATGCCTTTGAGTTATTCAGTTGTGATATATTTATGTTTATGGCATTTATACACCTGAGTAGATGAGGGTTAACGGCTTGAGGGCCCAGTGGTGACAATTAGGTGGAACTGGTGCTTGTTTTTTTCCCTGCAACTGCATCTTACTACACATACTTAACCTCTAACATGTATTAAAACCATAAATATCTTATTATTGGTTTAAAAGGTTGTTTTAATTAATTTCCTTTAAACAGTGTTTGTGTCCTGTAGGTGTTTGGCTGAAGGTGCTGGTGACGTGGCATTTGTTAAACACAGCACTGTAGCGGAAAACACAGACGGTGAGGATCTGGAAGTTAAAGAATAATATTTAAGAGTCGTGTTCAAGTCAAATGTAACATCTGAAATAATATCAGGAGACAAAGACATATGTCAAAGAATATGAAAAAGAATTTTACTCAATGTCTGTTACACAACCATGTGATGCAGCAGGAGCAGCAGTTTGAAAAGTTAAATAAGTTAAGCATGGATCGACCAAGAATACATCAAAAAGAAAAAAGTGGGCTAAAAGTTCCTTCTTGTTCTCGCTCACATTAGAGCACCTACAAACACTCGTTCCTCACCAGCCTCTCCTTTCATCTCTTTTTAAAAATATAAAACGTCCAGTATTTCCTTCATATTTCTGAGGGGTTCATTTCTCTCCAGGTCGTGGACCAGCATGGGCGAAGGCTTTCAAATCCTCAGACTTTAAACTCATTTGTCCTGGTGGCTCTGCTGAAATTACTGAATATGAAAAGTGCAATTTAGCCAAAGTTCCAGCTCACGCCGTTGTCACTCATCCAGAGAAACGCGATGACGTCGTATTATTCCTCAAAAATCAGCAGGTAAATTAAAACCATCCAGAGTTAAGATTAGAGATTAAGAGACAACGTGGGTTTTGGATTTTCTTCATTCTTCTGTATTCCAGGCCATGTTCGGTCATTCCAGCTCCTGGGCCATGTTTAACATGTTCAAGTCTGAGGGCAATCAGAATCTACTCTTTAAGGACTCGACTAAATGTCTCCAAGAAGTTCCATCAGGACAAAACTACAAGGAGTTCCTGGGTAAAGAATACATAACAACCATAAACTCACTGCGAGAGTGTTCCAGCAGCACGACGGGTAGGACTGATGTCTTCTTATTCCTCTTCCTCATCATCATCATCATCATCTTCCACTTCTTTTTCTTCCTCTTCCTCATCATCATCATTATCTTCCACTTCTTTTTCTTCCTCTTCCTCTTCATCATCATCATCATCTTCCACTTCTTTTTCTTCTTCCCCTTCATCATCATCATCATCATCCATTTCCTTTTCTTCTTCTTCTTCATCATCATCATAATCATCATCCACTTCCTTTTCTTCTTCTTCTTCATCATCATCGTCATCATAATTATCTTCCACTTCTTTTTCTTCTTCTTCCTCTTCATCATCTTCTTCTTCTTCATCATCCACTTCCTTTCTTCTTCTTCCTCTTCAATATCATCATCACCTTCCACTTTTTTCTTCCTCTTCATTATCATCATCATCATCATCATCATCTTCTGCTTCTTCTTTCTCTTGATTTTCATCATCATCTTATTATTAATGATTATTATAATTATTCCTCCTCTCCTCCTCCTCCTTCCCTGTACGATGTTGATGCAAACAATCAGTGTTGCTCTTCATTCTTTTTTTTCTTCACAGAACTGGAGAAGGCCTGTACCATCCACTCCTGCCAAAAGAAAATCTAAATGCTCCAGTTTGTCTCAGACGTTCTGTCCTGCATGTACATGTGTGTATCACGCCAACTGCGCACACACTTTCTCTCTTACTTTAAAATTAATCTGTAATCCGGGAAAAAATATATCTTAATTTTATAGTTTTATTATTTATTTTTACAGAACTGTCTAAGAAAAGAGAGTTATGAATAGTAAGGAACACACACACACACACACACACACACACACACACACACACACACAAAACGCCTGATCATTGCTTCCTGCTGAAGGTTCGAATTGACTGATGGAGGATTTCTCCTGTCCAGTGGTGTGAAGCTTCGGAGTGATCAACCGGAGTAAAGTCACCAAACTTCACCACATCTACTTCATCTGCCTTCTCGAAACATGATTTCAATCTTATACTTTAAACCAGTTACATTTTAATATCAGTATATTTCACCTCCCACATCTACTAAAGCACTTTGCTTATAAAGCTGGGGAATAATAAATACGTGCACCTTATTTTTGGCTGGGGAAACTTTTTACACTCCAATACCGCAGATCCCGTTTGGTTTCCTCCTGGTGAATTGGTTGCTTATTAGTCCAATCCTGCTTCCAGAGGCGGGCCAGATGTTCAGTGTGAATGATGGTGTCAGTGAGCACAGTGTTGATGGATTGAATACTCAGAGACACGGTAACGGTGGTCTGATATGAGGACATCCTGTCAGTAACCCTCATGAAGAAGCAGAAGAAGCTGCACATACATTGCAGCACAGTGAAACTCTTTTATTTAAATATCCCACCTTGTTAGGAAGTTGGGGTCTGAGCACAGGGTCAGGGTCATCCCTGGAGCAGAGAAGGTCAAGGGCCTTGTTCAAGGGCCCAACAGAGGCCAGTTGCTGGCACTAGGGCTTGAACCCCCGACCTTCTGATCAGTAAACCAGAGTCTTAACCACTGAGCCACCACCACCCATCAAGACTCCATCACCCTGAGTTTACCCACACCAAACAGTGAGTCAGGTAGTAGGATCATCTCCAGGCTGGGATTTGAGCTGGATTTATTGCACGAATGCTCTTTATTGTACATACCATGATGTGGAAGATCCACACCAGGTTTTCCTCCCAATATTAAATACTGTGCACATCCTGCTGTGGATATATTTAGGGCTGCAACCTTCTTCTTCTAGCAATAGTGGCTTCTCCACGCTCCATAGTTTCCAAACTCTACAAGCAGATATGCCTGATATCCTGTAAAACGACTCATCTATAAATTCTCTGCTACTTCAACAAGACTAAAAGGTCATTTGGTCGTTGGGTTGTAGCCAGTACAGAATGATGTTATGATGCTGCCACAGCTCTTGGTGTACGATGTTGCTGAATGTGACAATAACTTTATTGGTGCTGTGCTAACCACAAACCAGTCAGAAATCTGATCAGAGACCACACTGATCATCAGACAAAGGATATTTATTCATTACAACAAGAAGTTGGAGGGCAGTGGTGGCTCGGTGGCAATGGGTTACTAATCCGAAGGTTGGGGGTTCAATCCCCAGTGCCACAACTGTTGGGCCCTTGAGCAAGGCCATTAACCCTCAATTGATAAAAAAAAATTATAAATGTAAGTCGCTCTGGATAAGAGCGTCTGCCAAATGCTGTAAATGTAGGTAAAGGTAAAGGTTCTCCAAATGCTTCTTGGAGTTCTTACACACAGCTCTGCAACCGTAACAGGACAGTTTTATATTTCAATCTAAAACTTTTCCAGTGTAAGCGGTGTGGAGAGGCTATAATTCAATATTAATGAATAGTAAAGATTTGCTTATGAATAATAATGAATTCAAACTCACGGCTGAGATGGGCGCCAGCCTCCCTGCGACCCTAATTAGGAATAAGCGGTTCAGAAAATGAATGAATGAATGAATTCAAACTCATGTTAAATGATATATGCTGATATAATATAATGATATATAGTAATTAGTACACGCCTGCCTTTGATTAAAGTGACTCTGATTAAAACCTTGAATAAAGTTCAGCTGTTCTAGGAGGATTTTCCAGACATTAACTTCGTTACATCTTAGAGTTTACAAATCATCAAACGGAAAAGATATCAGTCAGGAGAAGGCACAAAAGAGATTCCAAGGCATTACATACACCAGAGAATACAGCGGGGACAGTAATCAGCACTGAGGAAAATACAGCACAATGTAATGAACTGGATATCCCTCCAACACTGATGAAAAGAAAAGAAGAAAACTGGTCCGGGAGGCCGCCAAGAGACCGCCAGTAATATTAAAAGAGCTGCAGGAAATTCTAATTAGGTACTACATTTCAAATCAATATATCTACAGGGAGTTTTTACCAAAAAATAAAATAAAATAAAACATCCAAGCTAGATTAAAATTCATCAAAAAACAATACAAATAAAAATAAATAAAAATCAACATCAAGTCTCCAGAAAGCATGCTGGGAAAATGTGTTCTGGGCTGATGAGACCAAGGTTGAACTTTTTGGCCATAATTCCAAAAGATATGTGTGGTACAAAAAAAACACTGCACATCACCAAAACAGCCCCATAACCCTGGTGAAGCATGGTGGGGGCAGCATCACGCTGTGGGGCTGTTTTTCTTCAGCTGGAACTGGAGCTTTAATTGAGGTGAAGGTAATTATCAACTGTTCCAAATATCAGTTGTTTTTAATACAAAACCTTCAGACCTCTGATAAAAGCTGAAGATGACAAGGAATTTCACCTTTCAGCACAACAGTGACCCAAAACATACCACCAAATCAACAAAGAAACGACCAGCAAAAGACCAGACCTAAGTCTGACTGAAATCTGTGGGGTGACCTGAGGAGGACCGTGTACAGGAGATTCCCTCACAATCTTATAGATTTCAAGCTTTTATAAGAAAGAGTGGGCAAAGATCACCAAGTTAGGAGGTATCATGCTGAGAGACTCTGCCAACAAATTACTGACGCTGTCATACCATCTGCTTCAACAAAGTATTAGTTTAAGGGTGTGTATATTTATGCAACCAGGTTAATGTACGTTTTTTTTGTTTGTTTTGTTTTTGTTTTTACTTTCCCCCCTAAAAGGTTTGTTTATTTTTCAGTTGAATTGTAAAGGTTAAAGGTCACATTAAAGGTGGAGGGGGAAGTTCTCATATGATTTATCTTGGTCTCATTTTTTTACATCGCAAAAACCTGGCATTTTAACAGAGTTATGTAAACTATTTTTAGTATCCATTGTGTATGGTATTTCATTTAGATGCACAAAGTATTTACACCCTTCTCAGAGATTAGCAGCAGGCGATGTCTGTCATGTTTGTGATAGCTAATGATAAGACATTATAAATGTCCTAATTGATGTATATTTTTTATTTATAATTAAAATCTTTAACTGTAATCCATCAGTCTTGAAACTTGTTGTATTTATATAATTTCCCAGCAATTAGGCTGAATTAAAACAACAACAATGGCAATTTATTTACATCACAGTGCAGAATGGTGTAAAAGAGCTACCAGTACCTCCCATGTTTAAACACAGCGATGATACAAGAGTATGTTGTGAAATATACTTTTAAAAAAAAACATAAAAAGCATGAGTGTCAGGAGGATATGTTATTGCTGTGAAACGAGCGCAGCGAGCGGAGCAGCAACCCTAATTGTGCTTTCCCGCCTGACTCGATTTATGTGGTACGATTACAGGAAGTTTGAGCTCACTTTGGTTGGGCTCGGTGGCCCTCCCAGAATTCCATGGGCAACTCGATTTATGTGGTAGCGCATGCACCGCAGTTTTTAGAGGACTATATAGACTTGGATTAACTGCCCTTCACAGCACTCCACTACTCTATGAGAACTTCTAGTTCGTAAGTTGTATTCACTTTGAAAGGTGAGCGAAGGAGGTGTCCGGTTGTGTAGGTAGGGGGTTAGGTGGCTTGGTAGGCAGCTGGGGTAGTCAGGCAGGGTAGGCTGAGAAGGCAGAAGTAGCAGGGTGGGTAGATACAGTGGGCGGGGCAGGATGGGGGACTGCAGGAAGGGTGGGCCAGGAGAAAAAGGTGGGTGGGTGGGCCAGTTGAGGACGGCAGGCAGGGGGAAGGAACTCTTAGAAAAAATACTATAAAATATTAAAAATTAAAAACAAACTATTAAACATTTCGTATTTTTAAGGAACAAAAACTATAAAATAACCGAATTCAGCCCTTTCGTTCGTCCTTGGAAGACGCAGTGACCTATTGGGGTAGTGGAGGAAGAGGAGGAGGAGGGGAAAAACATTTAACCCGGAAGTGCTCAGTCGAATTCGTTCCCCTGTCCAAAATACACCGGAAGTACACTTGCGGCTTAGTAAGCATCTTTATTTTATCTCCCAACCGTATTCTGACAAACCCCGCCTTGTTGCTCGAGGATTAGCTTATATAGCAGAGCACGAGGAGCTCTCTGATTGGGCATTTTTGCCAAACGAACACAGTTTTAGGGTTTTAAATGATGTTGTAAAACCTTCAGCAAAACTGAATAAAATCAAAAACATCAACAACAAAAATAAAAATAAAATAATTATTTTTACTTTCATTCGTTTTTAAATCCAATATTTATTTGTAGTGTTTATGGTTCATTTCTTTTCAGAATCAGAAAACTTTATTGATCTCGGAGGAAATTGTGTTTTAACTTCATTTTAATGTTGTTTTCTTTGTAAAAATCTACTAAAACACTTTGCTTATAAAGCTGGGGAAGCATAAATACGTGCACCTTATTTTTGGCTGGGGAAACTTTTTACACTCCAATACCGCAGATCCCGTTTGGTTTCCTCCTGGTGAATTGGTTGCTTATTAGTCCAGTCCTGCTTCCAGAGGCGGGCCAGATGTTCGGTGTGAATGATGGTGTCAGTGAGCACAGTGTTGATGGATTGAATACTCAGAGACACGGTAACAGTGGACAGAATCTTTGGTCTGATATGAGGACATCCTGTCAGTAACCCTCATGAAGAAGAAGCAGAAGAAGAAAAAGAAGAAGAAGAAACTGCACATACATTGCAGCACAGTAAAACTCTTTTATTCAAATACCCCACCTTGTTAAGAAGTTGGGGTCTGAGCACAGGGTCAGGGTCATCCCTGGAGCAGAGCGGGTTAATTGCCTTGTTCAAGGGTGTGTGTGTGAGAGAACCTCCAAACTCCACACAGAAATGCCCTCGCTGAGTTTATTATACATTATCATATGATATCTACAGTTATAATATTTATTCATTCATTTATTTATTTGTAGAACCGCTTAATCCTACTAGGGTCACGGGGAGGGTGGAGCCATTCTCAGCCACTCAAGCAAACGCAGGGTACACCCTGAACTGTTTGCCAGGCCATCACAAGCCCAACACACACACACACACACACACACACTCAACCTTTCACACTCACACCTAGGGACAAATTGGAACAGTGAATTAGCCTAATGTGGATGTCTTTGCACTGTGGGAGGAAACCAGAGTACCCGGAGGAAACCCATGCAAGCACTGGGATAACATGCTCAGGACTCCAACTCAGGACCCTCTTGCTGTAAGGCTAACCAGTACACTGACGTGCCGCCCAGTCATAAAAAATAATTTATGTAAATGTTTAATGTTTATTTTGCAGATTTGTAATTACATTATATTCATTAATTAATTCTTTTTCTAAGCCACTTAATCCTAATTAGGGTCATGGGGAAGCTGGCACCCATTATGTTATTAACATTAATTGTGAATTTTAAAAGACTTATTTCATTAATATCTTTTTTTATTTTACTTTTAATTATGTTTTATTATTATTTTAATAGTGTATTTTATTTCCGTGTGTGACATGCAGTGATCTGTATTGTCCAATCAGCGGAAGGCTCGGGAGCATGACACCGACCGGCTACATATCTCTGGCCAATCCTAGCGCTGGAGGGCAGGGTTTTCATGAAAACGGGTGGGATTAATAAAGTAGCAGCGGCCCGGCGCGTGTATGTGGGGGACTCAAGGGGAGCGAATGGCTCGTCAAGTCCTCGGTGTTTAATCCGGACAGTGTGCTTCAGTTTCCCGGTAAATCCGACATCATCCGCGCCTTAAACATGGACCTCCAGTCCAGAGGTTCGCTCCGGAGACATCCGACATGTTTGTAGCGACTCGTGAAAATTGAATTGATCCATTTTTTAAAACCACACCGTCACTTTTTGGCCTTTTTTCTGCACGCTAGTTGGGGATTTAAACGGAAAGTGACAGTAGGACCTGAAGACAGCAGCAACAGTGTTATTATTATTTATTTTCTACTTGAACTCTGACCCCGAAGCTGAGCGACGCGCGTGCTGTGTGTGTAAAAGCGGACAGAAGGAGAGAACGAGTGGTTTGAACAGCGCGTGCTTTCGACCTGCCAGGACACACCGGTGAGTAAACCCCAAACCTAGCACTGTGTGCTAACGCTAGCTTAGCTTTCATCATGAGGGCCAGGTGGGCCCTGAGGCTGTGTGTTTACTGCTCTGGCAGCAGCTCGGTGTGCGCGTGAGTCGGTGCCCGGGTCTCTGAGGGAAACTGCGGCTCTCATCCCCTCACCCTCTCTCTCCTCCACATTCACTCTCCTCCTTTTCTCCTTCAACAAACTCCACATCACACTGAGAGCAGGTCGAGCACGAGCTTTTTTATTTCATACAAGCACTATGACTCATTTATTTATTTATTTAAACTTTCAACTTCAGCCACATTCGCTTTGATATCAGATTAAATTATATTTTCCCAAAAATTTTCAATCTTCATTTCCGTTTAAAAGTGAAACGGAGCCGCCGAATTTACTAATTCACGAGTTCCATCTGGCTCACGCGCTGACGTTACGGTTCTGGATCCAGAACCATTGCGGTCCGGTCCGGGATTTTTAAGCGATCCGACCTCCTGCAGTATCACGCGCGTCAACGCCCACCGAGGCCATGAATGAGGCGATTCTTTTTTTATTCTAAAGTCTTAAATTACAACACACACACGTGTACAAGTAACCTTTTGCATTTCATCTCGGAAAACGTGTTTTTATTTTATTGAAATCAATAAATTAAAACTAACAAATCCAAACAATTTGACAGCTGATGCTGACACCAGCAGCTCTGAGATTTGATGTTTAAAATTGCGCACCAAACTGTCATAAAATTTAGGAACACAATATATGTATAAGATATAAACTGACGCAAATGCATGCTTCAAGATCAAGAAATGGCGGCCATGTACTTCCGGGTTGATATGAGGTATGCGGAAATGGCAGTAGTTTCAAAATCCGGATTGGAATACCAACCATCAATGGTTACCTCTGAGCTAAGCGGTTTGCTAATTCATGGCTAACCAACTAGCAGTAGCGTGAACAAAACTATGTTCTTTTTTTGTAAAATAAATAGAAAATACCCAGGTGGTGGTAAATGTTAATGTATTACCGCGAGGAGTTCGTGATAAATAAAATTGCGCGCGACTGAAGGTTTGCCGATGAGCGCAGCTAATCTGTTAGCATTAGCACTCAGTCTCCTGTGCCTCTCGGGCCTGTTTGTAGGCCGCGTCCTATTTTTTTCGCCTACAAGTTACTCTGAAAGCCACGTAGTGAATGTGTGTAAAAGTTGGAGAGAGAGAGAGAATGTAGTTGTGAAGTAATCGTTCGGCCACATTAAGGTGTTTTGCTGTTAATTTATCTGAGAGAAATGTATAGGAGAGTCACTGGGTACCATATGGTTGGTTAGTGTAAAGTTTCCCTGGGTAAAGTACAAATGGAGGTCAGCTCCCTATACTTGTGCACTCCATAGGGTATAAAATATGAAAACTTAGACATTCTGTCTAGTGCACTACTGAGGATTAAACAGTGGTTTCACTGCTGCTGCCTGCTGAGGGAAGATTTTTGTGGGCTTTGAGATTTGATCCGAGTAATTTAGAACTGCTTTCATCCAGTTTCAACTTATTTTGACATTTTTTTACATTTTTGGATTTGAGTTGTTGAATTAGTGCTGTTGTAGGACCCCAAACACCCCCCCCCACCCCACACACACACACACACACACACACACCCCAATTAAACCTTCCAGTTATCAATTAGAAATTTCAGTGATGGTTTAATTTTATGATTGGAGGAGGAGATTTATATATCTCATAAGAGAAGAACCTACAGCAAATTGGTTATTAGTGCGTAATGAACCCTGACCGGATTGGCGCCTGACCCCAACGGAAAGTTCTGTATTGTGCGTCGGAGTCCCGCGTCACCCGGTCTGGGTTTATTTCCTGATGATCATCGCGCTGTATCTCATCCTGCTTCTTATTAAAGAGATCAACAATTTAACACATTATTCATTTAAAATTATTTTAATTCTTCCTTTTAAAAAAAAAAAAAAAAAAAGTATTTTTTTAGCATTTCCTGAAGTTTAGTGTTAAATCATGTTTTATTGTTTCACTGTTCAAGATTAAATGTAGTAGGTTCAAAATTTTGGGATATTGCTCAGTCAGTTATTAATCCATTTAAACACACCATGACTGGGAACTGACCTCCTCCGTCTCTGAATGGAAAAATTCCACAACACGCACACAGTTGTTGATTTTTGCGTAAGAGAATAATTCCCTTAAGGTGTTACCGATTAAACATTATGGTAATTATGATTGTCATCGATTTAATTACCGTTTTAGATATTCCTTTTTTCCCCTCATCTTTTTTATGTGAAATGTTCCTCTCGTGGGACTTTATTCATGGCTGCCTCGCGTCTGCTGTGTCCGTTTGGTGCGGTGGTTTTGTGTGTCATCAGAAGTTATCACTTCGCGTGAAGGAACAATGAAGTTCAGAACGTGGCCTGTTGTCTCCGCAAATGTGGAGTTAAAAGGCATGTATTTCTCTGCTGTAATGATTAAAAAAGGAGAGGATCACATGATGGCGTGAATTAACTGGCACCTATTTAACATCTCTGGTGTTTAAAACTCCCATAATTTAAATTTTATCAGAATTTCAGAATGAAAGGTCAGCAATATTCCTTTTTATTACATGAAACTCATGTTTAATGAGTTGAGGTCATGTGTTCATGTGCCTCCATCCCTCTTCTGTGTTAGTCGATGGTGTTGCATTAAATTTAAGGGTGGGGTTAGTCCTGCTATCTGCACACACAGTAAACCCCACCCTCACATCTACGGACGAACACACGGTCATTGTGTCCTTTTCATCGTTACAAACTGTTAAATTTTCTGTTTCTCCTAATGAATTTTAACCCTGTTAATGAATCTGGTTTTTGTTTTTCTCTCTAGTTTAAGTGAACACTACATAAGGACCCTACTGGGTGTCCAAGATTACATCATTGATTCACAGGTATGCCACCCTGTAGTGCGCAACACCCCTCCCCTCCCCCTTTATTGTAATACCTGAATCTTCTTAATTTATTATAGGTCTGATTTTAAGTTTCTAGAATTTGACTTTCTAGATTCTGCATTTGATTTTTGGCCAAATAAAAGATTTCTTATTTAATTTTGCCTTGTGTCAAGATTCTGTATTTTGTTTAGGTTTCAAATGTTACCTAATTTCTAGATTGTGTATTTAATTTTCATAATTCATGTAATGTTTAATATTCTGTATACAAATTTATTCCAAATTCTCGATTCTGCTTTTAGTTCCTTCTTTCTAGATTAAACTATATATATATATATATGTGTGTGTGTGTATGTATATATATATATATACATATATATACACACACACATATATATACA
>JBCNYH010000008.1:11253435-11269202 GCA_039654325.1 Tandanus tandanus | reverse complement strand
ATATATATATAAAAATGTGTCTACCATTGTTCAATACATTTTCAACCAAAAATTATACAGAATAATCTTTTTACTACTTTTTATTAGGAGCACTTTTAAACAAAAGTGGTGGTTTATAATCTTCACTGCACACTACTGTGTATGTATGTGTGTGTGTGTATATATGTGTGTGTGTGTGTGTATATATATATTAATTACACTGGAGACTCCTTTCATCAAGGTTACATAAATGCATTTTCTGCTGGGAGGAATTAAATGCGTTCATGTAACCTTGATGAAAGGAGTCTCCAGTGTTGAGTGAGAATAGAGGGGTTGGAGACCGAGCAGCTGTTTATTGCTGCTTTAACATAAGAGAACAGGAAGTACCTTATATGGCAGATCAGTAATTATAACTGTAACTGGATTAAACTTAAATTAAACTGCGGTAAAAACGGAATGAAACATTAGATTTCGCTTCACTTTCAGTTCTCTGGTACAACTGGCTACATGTGTGGGTTTTTTTTTTTCTTTCTTTTTTTTTGTTAGTTTTTTTTAAACCATCCCTGATTTCTTTTAACTGAACTAAGTTTTAATCGTTCGATCTTTGCCACATGCATGGGGTTGAATCCTTGATGCAGGTGGAAACAAACTTCTTTAATTTATTTAATTACATTTTTTTTCTGCCCAAACTGATTTTGAAATGTGAATGAGCGACCCTGCATTGTGGACTTGGATTGAACCTGAACCTGAATAAACTCAGTTACGTTTATTTATAAATAAATAGCACTGACAATTTGGGGGGAAAAACCGAGACATAATGGAGTAAAAACTGAATATTTTAGACTGTGTGTGTGTTTTTGTTTTTTTGTTTTTCTAGCTGGTGCTTATTATTCTGCTCCAGCTCAGTACCAACCTTCAGTGCCCACAGCGCCTGTTATTATGAACGCCACCCAGCAGCAACAGGCTCCACCTCCTCAACAGCAAGCCCCGCCCCAACAGCACAAAAGGGAGCGCAAACAGGTAATGAGTTTAAAAGTGTTATTTTAAACAGAAACGCACTAAAAGGGAAAAAAATAAGAGTATAAAATTAGGAAATAAAGCCAATAAAAAAATCAGTTGTAATCTATATTATTAAAGTATATTCAGAATTGTGTAAAGAATCATTTAATCAGTCATTTATTTCACAGGGAATTGTGTTGATCTGTGATGGAATATTAGTTATCCATTGATCCTGATTTATTTTTTTATGAAGTTATTGAGCTTTAAAATAATTTTGCATAAATTTAAATAGCCTGGAATTTTCATCCACTGAATCTGAAAGAAAACATCAGGCTTTAATTCCAGTTTCAGTTGATATTATTTTTATTATTAAGGCTCTAATAAAACAAAATTATCCTACAGATTAGGATACGAGACCCCAATCAGGGAGGACGTGACATCACGGAAGAGATCATGTCTGGAGGAAGGACCACGTCGACGCCCACACCTCCTCACGTAAGACTGTCCTTTATCTGAACGTTCGCTTTCAGGTTTCACTCTTGCATATGTTGGGTTTGCTTGTAGCATAAATTAGATTTATACCTGAAACTTATTCTGAATGCAGAAGAGGAGGATTTGACTCTGTGATCAGTCTGTTTACCCCATCATCAGCTCAGCTGTGTTTAAACCTGACAGGACAAATAGAATTCTGGACATTTCGGTTGTTTAATGTGAAATGAGCAGAGATTTCTGTTGTGCTTTGTTGAGGTTTTTTTTTTTTTTTTGGCTTCAGTCTGTGGGTATGGAGGTTGGCGGTTCCATCCAGACAAATGGTGAAGGTGTGGCTCCTGCAGCGGCTGCTCTGGTGGTGCAACTCGGTAAATTCGATTCAGTTTTATTTGTATAGCACTTTTCATAATTGACAGTGCCACATAGCAGCTTTCAAAACAAATTTGGTGACTAATTTAAATTTATGATTTAAAAAATCTCTATAAACTACATACATGTTAATGCATTAAAAATCCTGTTTCTATTTAATTATTCTCAGTGAATTATTATCATTATTATTATTATTGGATTAATTCAGAATTTCTTTCATTTGCATTCAGATGATCATGTGAAGTCCTCAAGCCCTGTGGCTTCTCCTTCCTCGACCCCTCCACCTCGTTCAAATCCCACCCCCGAGCCTAAATCCGTCCCGGATATTCTCCCTGCTCTGTCGGTACCTGTGCCTCCAGGACAAAGCGAGGACATTGTATCGGACCCCTCTCCGTCCGCGTCTCCTGCTCCAACAGCTCTTCCCACTGACCTCACCACGACCGACAGCATGGACACTCCTGTGCCTCCTGAAACCACGCCCCAGAAGGTTGTGGAGGAGGAGGAGGAGGAGGAGGAGGAGGCGACTGAGAAGGAGCCTACCCCTGCCCCTCACGAACAGCCGTGTGTTCAACCCGAGGACGCTGAGCCTGAAAAGGAGACCGAACCATGTGTTGAAACACCACTCACTGACTCCACCACCAATACACCGCCTACTGAAGAGGACACCGCACCGGCAGTAGAAGCATCCAATGGGGATTCGGAATCTCATGAGGTCGAGGTTACGTTCACACCAGCACCCACAGCCACGCCCGTTTCTGAGCCTGAGAACGTCCCGGTGATGAACGGTCTGCCTCAGGAGCCCGAAGAGCTGCAGGATGAAAAACTTGCTGTGGAACCGGAGTTGGTCGCTGAACCCGAGGCCCCTGAGGCTCAGGAAACTGAAACTAAAATGCCTGTTTCTGTAGAGGAGGAGGAAGAGGAGGGGAGAGTAGAGGAGGAACCCATTCAAACTGAGGAGACGACTATGCAAGGTGAACTGTCGCCACTGCGTCTTTACACCGAAGAGAACTTTTTATATTTGAAAAACTACGAATCCGAACAGGAAGTCAATAAAGATTGCATTTATTTTTAAGATTAGAAAAGTGGGTGGGGGTTTGTTCTGAATTATTTAGATAAAAGTGGGTGGTGGTTTATTGTGAGTTAAGATTAAAGTGGGTGGGGTTTATTGTGAATTTTTTTTAATCTGCTGGTCTGAACTCTCCTTTTCTTTGCGTGATCAGCTGTTCTGTCCGTGCCAAAGAAGAAGAAGTTGAAGAAAAGTGATTTGAATAACAAGGTGGTTGGAGACGTGTTGGACGCCTATAAAGAGGTTTGTGGCCTCGTAAAAATATATAACGCTGACTATAGAACTTGTATCATTTTTTTACATTTTAGAGGGGTGTGTATGTTGTACTGTGTGAATAAAACACCCGTCAATCCCAACAAGGATCCTGTTTTCTTTAATGTTCCGGATTACTGCTCTGGATTAACCCTTTTAATTACTTCTGTTATAACTTCAGAGTAAAAATGGAGGCATGTTGATAGATATCCCCTGGTATTCCATATCCCTGCTACTCTGTGTTTCATATCCACGGTATTCCATGTCTGTGGTATCCAGTGTCCCATAGGCCTGCTGTCTCATATCTTGTGTCTCGTTTCCCTCCTCCTCTGTCTCCCTTTCCAGTTAAATCAGATTTTAATATTTGGACGATCACAAAAATAATTTAAAACTGGTGATAAAAAACATTTTGATCTCTGAATTATTTTTATTCTGAGGTTTTCTCGGCAAGTGTTCTGTTTTTTTCTTGATCACTGAATATTTTTCCTTATTGACGTTTTAGCCGGAGGAAAAGATTGCTCCTGAACCGGTTCCCATTGAGGTGCAGCCCTTGGAGGCTCGTCCTGTTGCCTCCCCCTCCCCTGAGGAGACAGAAGAGACGTGGGAGGAAAAAGAGGACAAACTGGACACAGAGAACATCGAGCCTGAGACGGAGAAACCCGTGGAGCAGAAGTATCAGTATAAAGAGGGTGAGGGTGGAGTTAAGCCTGCGGCTCAAGCCAAGAGAGTTTTGATGGACCTTCAGTGAGATGTTTAGATGTGTTGAAGATTGCTCTTCGTTTGTAATTGTGGATGGTGTTGAGATGTATTGTTTTGATTAAATCCCAGCAGATTTATTTATTTATTTATTCACTTTCTGTTTTTAGAACACTGGAAGCCCATTAATCCGGAGGAGAAGAAGCGGTACGATCGGGAGTTCCTGCTGGGCTTCCAGTTCATCAGTGCCAGCATGCACAAACCCGAGGGCCTTCCACACATCACCGATGTGGTGCTGGACAAGGTACACTCACTCTGTTTGCTGTAATTTCTTGATTTGCGTCCTACTTTTATTGTCACGGTGGTTTTAAATCCAATTCCTCCGAGTCACCCTCCTTATTTTTCCCCTTTCTCTCTTTTGCTTTAGGCGAATAAAACGCCACTGCGGCCGTTGGACCCGAGCCGTCTGATGAACTGCGGCCCTGATTTCACGCCTTCCTTTGCTAATCTGGGCAGAGCGCCCCTGTTAGGAGGACGAGGACCTGTAAGTGTTATTAACGCTTAGGTCTCACTCTCTGGGTTTAATGTTGTATTTAAACTGCACAGATGTTCTTCTGTTCACTCTGAAGGGCTGTGTCAGCAGTTTTGTCAGACGTCTTGTTTCTGTCGTGTCTCAGCCCCCAGGGCCGCGCCGGTCGTCTCAGCAGGGTCAGCGCAAAGAGCCGCGTAAGATCATCACCAGCATGTCCCTGAATGACGACGTGCAGCTGAACAAGGCGGAGAAAGCCTGGAAGCCGATGGTGAAGAAGTCCCGTGGCGACGAGGACGATCCCGAAATGTTGAAGACCCTGGAGCTGTTCCGGAGAGTCCGCAGCATCCTGAACAAACTCACGCCGCAAATGTTCCAGCAGCTGATGAAGCAGGTCACCGAGTTGACCATTGATACTGAGGAGAGACTCAAAGGAGTCATCGACCTCATCTTCGAAAAAGCCATTTCCGAACCCAACTTCTCCGTTGCTTACGCCAACATGTGCCGCTGCCTTATGGGGGTGAGTCGCAGCGCTTTCTCCCCGGAATGTGACTTGTTGAGTTTTTCCAGACATGGTCGAGGTGTAGGCGGGGTCTCAGTGCTGTAGAGGTTAGGGAGTCATGCAGCAGTCAGGGCTGATCAATAAAACTGATCACTAATAATTATTTCATCAATAATCACCGATATTACAGCAGGGAAATGTGTTTACTGTGACGAGAATGATTCAGGGGTTTTAAGCGTGTGTGTTTCCCCACTCAGCTGAAAGTACCCACCTCAGATAAACCGGGAGCCACTGTGAATTTCCGCAAACTGCTGCTGAATCGCTGCCAGAAGGAGTTTGAGAAGGACAAGGATGATGATGAGATCTTTGAGGAGAAACAGAAGGAGCTGGACGCTGCTACAGAGGTACAAACACAAACCTACCTAAATTAATCATCCATCATAAATATTCAAAATAACTTGGATTTTTCATACACACACTTGTTCACGCACACGCCAGCTGAAGGGAGGGGTTTGGGGGGGGGGGTGGTAAGGTGGCAGGTCTGTTAATCAGGTGAATGGCGAGTTTTATATAACGGAGCTGTGGTTTTCCTGGCAGGAGGAAGTTCGGCAGCGGTTGAACGACGAGCTTGAGGAAGCGAAAGACCAGGCTCGCCGCCGTTCCCTTGGCAACATCAAGTTCATCGGAGAGCTGTTCAAGCTGAAGATGCTGACGGAGCCCATCATGCACGACTGCATCGTCAAACTGCTGAAGAACCACGATGAGGAGAGTCTTGAGTGTCTCTGCAGACTTCTCTCTACCATTGGCAAGGACCTGGACTTTGAGAAGGCAAAGGTAACTTGCACGTTCACACACACACTCTGTCTAATGCTCTGTAGTCATGTGATGTGTTGAAGTGAACGTTCCTGTACTTATTGAAGTTTCTACAGTTCTGAAGTGTGTGTTAATGAAGTGTGTGTGCGTGTGTGCTGCAGCCCCGTATGGACCAGTACTTCCACCAAATGGAGAAAATAATAAAAGAGAGAAAAACCTCATCGAGGATCCGCTTCATGCTTCAGGACGTGTTGGACCTGAGACGAGTAAATATTTTATTTATTTTGTTTTTTTTGTCACATTTATAGCAGCTTTTATTTTATTAAATAAAACTATTGTTTTGTTGCTCTTGGATTGTAATGTTTTATTAGGATTCATTTTATTACTGTGAAGCAAGTGCAGCGAGTGGAGCAGCAACACTAATTGTGCTTTCCCACCTGACTCGATTTATGTGCTGGAGCATGCGTGGCATGATTATAAGAAGGTTGAGCTCACTTTGTTTGGGCTCTATGGTTGCGCATGGGCGGCACGATTATAGGAAGGTTGAGCTCACTTGGGTTGGGCTCCGTGGCATGGGCATAACCACGTAATTGTGCAGTTTTTTTTAATTAATGTGAAAATGTATCGTGTTGAAGTGACTCAGTTCACTCAGCAAAGCTAGAGTGAAGTTATAAGCAAATAAAACTAAGGTAGGCAATCTGCTTCCGCATCAGAGACAAACGAGGTTTGTGTAAATCAATGCGCCCCTCCCGCATGCGCACAGTCACAGGCCTAATAAGATCGGGAGGAGGAAAAATATGAGAGAATCTATCTTCCCCCGTCTGTGTTGTGTGATTGACAGTTAAATAGTTAAAATTCAACTGATATTTGAACATATAGGCTTGGGTGGGTTAAAGCAAATAACATTAGCATCAAATTAAAATGGTCATCAGGGTCAGTTCTTCTGGTACAATAATGATGTCTGGTCACAGTGCAGAAATAAATTTGTTTACGTTCAGTTAAAATCAAGATTTTATATTTAATTCTTTGTACAAATGTGTGGTTTAATTCATATTAAACTTTTCATTGTAAAATATCACATTCATTTTGGGACAAATCAACGAAATATAAGTTAACTTGGAATTAAGTTAAAATTCCACTGCACATTCTTCTCAGAGAACTTCTAGTTTATGTTTGATGTATGGGCTGGGTGTCTCAGTATGGCGGTGTCGTGTTTTCTGTAGTGAATCGGGATTGTGGGCGTACTCAGTATGTGTCTGGTTTGGATTAATACTCGGTGTGGTACAAGGGTGAATGGGGACCTCCACCCTTCTTTTGGGTTTGCGTTTTGGTTGTGTCTTCGTGTAGTCGGTCATGTGATCCTCCTGTTTTGCTTCTCCGTGTGTACAGAATAACTGGATTCCCCGGCGAGGCGATCAGGGCCCAAAAACAATTGACCAGATCCATAAAGAGGCGGAGCTGGAGGAACACCGAGAACAGATCAAAGTGCAGCAGCAGCTTCACTCCAAGAAGGACTCCGGTCGAGGAAGAGGAGGCAGACCGAATCCACCTCAGGACGAGGGCTGGAACACTGTACCCATCAGCACCAAGAACCGGCCCATCGACACGTCACGCCTAAGCAAGATCACCAAGGTGACAACGCCAATAAATAAATTTTCACGCGCGCGCACAAATAAATTAAAACTGAAAGCTGCTCAACCCAAACTGCACTAATGCACCGTGGTTGTTGTAAACCCGTTTTCCTGGGAATTACTTTTTTTTTTTTTTTTTTTTTTAATTAAAATTAATTCACTTTTTTTTTTCTTTAAACAGTAATTAGCTTTTAAAATTATTAACATTCCAACATTTTATTGAAGATGTAAATTCAGCATGAAGTCAGGAGTTGGTCAGTAGTGTTAGTGATCTGAATTCTTCTTTAAAAACTTTCCTCTTTACCAAACCTTAATGTTTCTAAAAACATGTGGCATGTGATGTCAGTAAAAATGTAAAGGTCACGTAGCTTATTAGAGCTGCAAAATATATTGTTTTTCACAAGCTAAGTGATGTTGGTCTGTTTGAAGAAGTTCAGCTGGTGGAAAAGTGTATTCTGTGTTGAAGCACTCATACCTGTTCACTCCTGAAATTAAATTAAATTCCCCCAGCCTGGAGCTTTGGATTTCAATAATCAGCTGCTTGCCCCTGGAGGAAAGGGTTCATGGGGCAGTTGGGGTAAAGGAAGCAGCGGTGGATCTGGAGCCAAAACCAGCACCGAACAAGGTACTCCAACAGTTCCGTATTTATGTTTATTATTATCATTAAGATATATTTAGCGATTCTGTACATGCTCACACTGAGTGCTTTACTTTTCCAGGTTTTAATCACTGCTCCTGATTTACTGATTTATTTTATTATATATTTTTTTCTCTATTTAAAGATACCGGACGGCCAGCTACGAGCACCCTGAACCGCTTCTCAGCTCTGCAGCAGTCAGGACCTTCGTCCACATCCTCATCCTCTCTGGAATCTGAGCGCAGAGTTCCTCAAAGGCAAGTGGGGGGAGACATTCATCATTTCTGAGTTTCCTTTTGTTCTTTCTTTAGATCTAACTATTGTACAGTAAAAATGAAATCAGTATTATGTTGTCTGAACTATTTATTTCCCCCCTCCTGTTGAGGGTTTTAACATTTGTAATGTGTTGAAACAGCCATTAGGGGGCTCAGCTCACCTGAACTTCCTACAGAATTCTAGAATAACGATGTGTGATGATGTAAAAGCACATGTACCCACATGTGTGCTCTGAGGAGGCGGAGTTTAGCACCTGCTCTGATGATGATCTCAGTTTTGTGCCACGTGTCTGGGCCACTGAGTGAAACCCTGATGGATTTGAGGATCTGAAGAGCAGCGAGTCGCTGCTAACATTTGATATTTAGACTTTCTGACTTTTGTGGTGTTTTTATTGAGCAGTTTGTATTCTTTCTGTTCATCCAGGAGCAGCTCGAGTCGAGACCGCAGCGAGCGAGACCGATTCGATCGCTTGGACCGCCGGGATAGCCGCGAGGACCGAGACCGAGGTCTGGACAGGACGCGTGTCCCGGTCACCAAACGCAGCTTCAGCAGGGAGAGTGAGGACCGGGCCCGAGGCGGAGACGTGCGCCGCGTGTCCAGCATGACAGACGACAGGGAACACAGGAGCCGAGAGCGAACCGCCAGCCGAGACACAGCGGGTAAGGAGCGATTTTATATTTTCCATGTAGTGTTTATCACAAATATCAGATTACAATCGATAATTTTACATTTACACAATTAAAAAAAAAATTTTTTTTCTAATTTTTTTTTTCTGTGGACTGCCGTTCCACCTTTCACCCACATGGTGGCGCCTGCTGTAACCTATAACCTGTGACATACTGCTAAAACTGAAGAATATTTATTAGCGTCACTAATTAGCATCATGCTGTTGTTTATTAGTGAAGCGTGAAACAGCTCCAACACCTCCGCCGCCTGCGCCAAGTAAGCCCGCCCTAAGTGAAGAGGAGCTGGAGAAGAAATCCACCGCCATCGTCGAGGAGTACCTGCACATCAACGACCTGAAGGTTTATATTGCCAAAATTCTTCTGTTTTAAATTCTGTACAGTGCACAGTTTAAGTTTAACACACACACACTCCCCTCTCTCTCTCTCTCTCTCCCTCCTGTAGGAGGCAGTACAGTGTGTACAGGAGCTGAACAGTGCATCCGTGCTCTTTGTGTTTGTGCGTGTTGCCGTGGAGTCAACACTCGAGCGCAGCACCATTGCCCGAGAGCACATGGGCCTCCTGCTGCACAAACTCATCAGTGCTACCATCTTACCGCATGAACAGTACTACAGAGGGTCAGTGTTACACACACACACACACACACTGCTGATGAGCGTAAGAGCGCCATGTCCACAGACATGAGGGAACCTTCAGTTTTATTTATTGATGATTACTTGAAGGAGTGGACAATATCATGATATCTTGCTGTTTCATGATGTATCATCATGAGAGAGATTAATAAAACGGTATTGTTTTATTTTTATAAATTATCCATTTTACTTTTTTAAAACTCCAGTCAGAGTTTATAATTATTTGGAAAAAGCCAAACAATACTGTATCAGTACATCTTTATTCTGATATCTGTTATTATTATTATTCGATATCTCTGTGTAGTCCCGCCCCCGACTGCATACCTGCCTGCCTCCGCCTCGTTCGCCGCACTGAACCTGAATTCCGTGATGAGCTAATTATAATTCGCATATCGATTAATCACTGTGTATTAATCCCACGTCATTAACGCTCATTACACACACACGCGCACACGGAGTAAAAAGTGTCTCTATTTACTCTCTACAGATCCCTAAACATTAAACAGTGATTTTGTAATGTCTTTATAGTGTCTTTACACCCTCTATAAAGTGTGTGTGCGTGCGCAGGCTTCGGGAGATTCTGGAGGTGGCTGATGACATGGCCATCGACATCCCTCACATCTGGCTGTACCTGGCAGAGATCATCACACCCATGCTGCAGGATGGAGGAATCCCTATGGGGCCACTCTTCAGGTATAAAACTTATTCAACACCATTTATCCAGCAGTGTTACCTTTTAATACACACACACGTGTACCTTATGTACATGTCTGGAGGAAACATGCACTAGATGGAACATCAGTCCCAGAACATCACTGTAAGTGTTAAGATGGTCAACATTATGATTCAGAATCCTCACTCTCTGTTAATGAATATTTATTATTCTATAAACTCCAGCTGAGCGTGAGTGAAGGAGAAACTCTGACATGTTTAAAACTGTAACATTGACAGTACTGACACTCAGTAAGGGTTGAGAACATTAACAGTACACACATCGGGGATTTGATGCACAGCACATGATTATTCAGTTAGAGATGGTCACATGGTGCTATACAGCCCCTAATGGTTATATTGGTATTACACATGGAACAACGAGTAGAAATCAGCCTTACATGAGAAGACAGTAAACATACACTAACGTGTATGTATATGTGTGTGTAGAGAGGTGGCGAAGCCATTGATGCCGATAGGAAAAGCTGCTGTGCTGTTGGTTCACATCCTCAACCTGCTCTGTAAAGGACTGGTATGTGTATCTCTATCTCTCTCTTTCTCTGTGTGTCCCTCTTTCTCTGTCAGTGTCTGTGTCTCTCTCTTGCACTTAAAGTATTTTTTTAAGTTACTTTTATAAAATGGCCTGACTGGCTCTGCCCTCTTCCTGCCCTCTTTGTAACGCTACACATGTAAAATAAGGTCACACGTGAGGCCTCTTGAAACGTGTGAATGTTCATATTTTGTCATGGTTTCATTTTTAGAGTCACAAAAAAGCCGGCGCTCTGTGGACTGATGCTGGACTCAACTGGAAGGACTTCCTGCCCGAGGACGAGGACGTCAACAAGTTCGTGACCGAACAGGTACCAAGTGTACTTCTATACTGTGTGTGTGTGTGCACTTGACCATACACAGCAATTACACTGAGCTGTAATAAAGTGATTTGACTCGAGTTGTCTGCAGTAAGTGAATCTGGTCTCTCTCTCTCTCTCTCTCTCTCACACACACACACACACACACACACACACACACACACACACACACCCCAATAAGAAGTTAAGACTGATTGTGACTGATTTAGATGCACCGACTGACTCCAGTGTGTGAATTTGTGTTTGTAGAAGGTGGAGTTCACGCTGGGGGAGGAGTCTGAGAAGCTGAGTAAGAAGGAGCTGAGTGCGGAGGAGCTGGGTAAGAGCCTCGAGCGACTGATTCAGGACAAAGCCACTAACCAGAAGATCCATGACTGGGTGGAGGTAAACACCGAACTTCATTAAAGAATCCTCTGTTTAACAGTGATTAGCATGGTGGTTAGCTGTGTAGTTGGTGGATGTTATAAACAGATGTTTTGGGAAGTGGTTAAATGAAACCAGAGCAGAACGTGAAAACAGGATCACTCATTGTTATTGTTCCAGGCGAATCTGGATGAGCAGCAGATGACCTCCAGCTCGTTCGTCCGAGCGCTGATGACCTCCGTGTGCCAAGCAGCGATCGTCTGTGAGCAACATCTCTCTTTTAAATTTTTTTTTTTTTAATATTGATTTATCCACGTCTTTAATAATCGTAATATTCCACAAGGCGAGAACCCGTATAAGGTGGACGGGGAGCAGATTACCCAGAGGGCCAAGCTGCTACAGAAGTACCTGGTGGATGAGCAGAAGGAGCTGCAGGCGCTCTACGCTCTCCAGGCTCTCATGGTGCGGCTGGAGCAACCGGCCAGTGAGTACACTTCTAGATTCTGAGTGGTCAATGATTTAGTAGAAAACCAGTTCTGACAGTAAGAGATTTATTAATAAAACACTCCCAGGAATACCCTATTGTTTCTATAGCAACCGTTCCCTCACAGGGCGGGAACAGCGTTTATCTGTTTATAACTCACTTCCTACATGTTTTACTTCAAATGTAACTCGAACCTGGTAAAGGATGACATCATTTTTAGTAAATAACAAATAATGAGTTTGTGGAGAAGAGGAATAAAACAACCTGGAACATGACGTACAGTTACAGTAACATCAACAGAATGATAACTCTCTCTCTGTCTCTCTCACTATATCTCTCTCTCTTTCTTGTCTCTCTTTCAGATTTGTTGCGGATGTTCTTTGATACGCTGTACGATGAGGACGTGATTAAGGAGGAGGCGTTCTATAAATGGGAGTCAAGTAAAGACCCGGCCGAGCAAGTGGGCAAAGGCGTGGCCCTCAAATCCGTCACGGCGTTTTTCACCTGGCTCCGGGAGGCCGAAGACGAATCGGATAACAGCTAAAAGTAAGAGAGCCCCCTTCAGTCTGGGAGCTGGAACACGCTGAAGGGGAAAGAAAACTACAAACGGAACTGAACTTGAAGCTCATGAAGACTCGGGACAGTCGAGATGGACACAGACTACAATCATTTCTCTCTCTCTCTCTGTTTTTTTCTCTATCGCTTTTGAAAATTGAATAAAACTAGTTTTTTTCAAGGGGGGAAGCAAATGACTTGGGATTGTTTGATGTCTGCGTGTTACGGTTGGAGTGAATGAGGAGAACACCCCCCCCCCCCTCCCCCCCCCCAACCGCTGCTCTTATTAACCCGTTGGTGTAGGTTTATATGAAACGGCGATGTAGGCGTGGAGGTGTGAGTGCGATCACGCCATTAATTAGTTCTTAATTAGGGAGGGTTTTTTCCTTCTGTGTTGAGTTTTAGAAGGAAGATGCTGTGAGGACCGAGGAGTGGTGGAGTCTTTACTGATGGATTTTTTTCCCCCACTTCCTGTTTCCTCTAAGGGCAGGTGTTGAACAGGATTCATGGGAATGAACTTTGACCCAGCTGGAAAAAGGGGTCACTTATGGTTCCTTCTAAGCCATCTCTCTCTCCCTCCCTCCCTCCCTCTCTCTCTCTCTCTCTCTCTCTCTCTCTCTCTCTCTCTCTCTCGTTGCCTTCATGGCATTTCTGCATTTTTACCTCTTGGGGTTTGTTAATCCTCCTCTTCCTCCGGCCCCTGAAGAGGAAAGCCTGCGCCTTCTTTTTTTTTTTTGTTTGTTTGTTTGTTTCTTTGTTTTGTTTGTTTGTTTATTTTTAATATAAATAATTACAGAGGAAAAACTTGAAGACTAAACAATAATCATCTGAAACATCTGAGACAGGAATGATCCGAAAAGCCTTTTCTGCTCACTGCGAAGTGGGAAACATGTTTCAGGAGAGTTCTGTACATATATATATGAAAGGTGTTTTTTTTTTTTTTTTTTTTCTTATTCCACAAAACTAATAATTATCAAAATGCCGTTTAATGCCATTGTGTTTTTTTCAGAGATAGAAATGGCAGGGTTTTTTTGTTTGTTTGTTTGTTTGTTTTTTCTTGTATTCTGTATTTAAGATTTTTTTTCTTCAGGTGGGAGGTGCTTCATAATCCATTGATTACAGTTTTATTGGAAAAAAAAATGTAAATATTTTTTTGCTTTACTTTATTATTTAAGGATTTAATGCTTCTTTCACATCAGAAACTGGAAAGCGTTGAGGAAACACGACATTGAAAATAAAAGACTATAAACTTGCTAACGTACATGTGATTTAAAGTCTCACTCATTTAATGTACATTTTTAAATAATTCAGGATTTATGCGAGATTTAGATTTATAAGTGTTTTTTTCTTCATCGTTATCTTTCGCTTGTTTTGGGGTCGGGTCCCGGGGGCAGTAGCTTAAGCAGTGAGGTCCAGACGTCTCTCTCCCCAGCCACTTCCTCCAGCTCTTCCGGGGGAACACCTAGGCATTCCCAGACCAGCTGAGAGACATAGTCCCTCTAGCGTGTTCTGGGTCGACCTCGGTGTCTCTTCCCGGTTGGACATGCCCGAAACACCACACCAGGGAGGCGTTCAGGAGGCATTCTAATCTGATGCCGAAGCCACCTCAACTGGCTCCTCTCAACGCAGAGGTGCAGCGGTTCTACTCTGAGCTCCTCCCGGATGGCCGAACTTGTCACCCTATCTCTAAGGGAGAGCTCTTCCACCCTGCAAAGGAAGCGCTTTTCAGCCGCTTGTATCCGCAATCTTGTTCTTTTGGTCACTACCCAAAGCTCGCCTGTCGATCTCCTGCTCCATCCTTCCCTCACTCGGGAACAAGATCCCAAGATACTTGAACTCCTCCACTTGGGGCAGGACCTCATTCCAGACCCGGAGGGTGCATTCCACCCTTTTCTGGCTGACAACCTTAGATTTGGAGGTGCTGATTCTCATCCCGGTCACTTCACACTCCTCTGCGAATCGCTCCAATGAGAGCTGGAGGACTCGGACTGATGTGAATATTTTTAATTATGCAGAACTTTACCTTGATGAAATTCAGCTTCATGTGAAGAGGTAAAATTGCACAGTGACACCCCATGACATGCCCATCAGAAATAATTATCAATAATTAGCCCAGGTGTGGTATGTGGGCAAACTACAAACCTCACGTAAGAGTGCATGCAAATAGTTTTGGAAATTTTCTAATAATGATAGGAGTCCCGTAATTTCCAAACTTTGTTAACCTTCATTCATTTAGCATTGCCCAGGGGCCTCAGACCACTTGACAGATATTTAACTCTGGGATGACTGACAGTTGTCTAGGTGATTGGACCCTCTGGCTCCCCTTGTGGTGTATTTGCACCTCAGGCCGATTGTGAGTGAGATCCTGTGTTCAGTATGCTTAAAATGACACGTTTCTTCTGTGCTACAACCGAAACTTGAACTTTTAGTTAAGTGATTTTAGAAACACTGTGTGGCCTATAAGTATGCAACCCTGACTGTTGTGTCTAATTATCTCCTTGTGGAACATCATCCAAATTTATTCCTCTCTTCCAAGAAGGCCTTCCAATAGATTTTTGGGGCGTGGCTGTGGGGATTAGTGTTCATTCATCTTCAGGAGCATTAGTGAAGAGATCTGGGATTCAGTTGGTGTTCAGTGGTGTTGAGGTCAGGACCTTGTTCAACCTTTCCACCAATGTGAGCTACTTGCTAGTCTAAGCTGGTAATGGTGCTAATTCAGAGATGGTTCACCCTTAACCTTTCTCACAAAGACAGTCTGAGGGCCAGTTTGAAACTGACATCAATTGAGTTCTTTGTTTCAACAGCCAGAGAACTGGCTCTCGGCTAAGGAAACTGGTTCCAAAGCTGATCCATTACTTTGCTGGTCTAGAACCAAGAACTGCTTATGTCAGGACTGGGGGTGGGATAAACAGGTTTCGATGCCGATGTCAGCTTTCAAAGCCAGGAGAAACAATTATAAAGAGAGAATACAGGCTGCAATAATTGTGGTGATGGAATTCCTGGGAAAGTGGAGTGTGTGTGTATGTATGTATATATGTATGTATGTATATATGTATGTATGTATCAACCTATAGTAGTGACGACTTCATGAACTTTTTTTATGTTAAAATTGAAAATATCAGGCAAAAAATTTATTCCCTAAACTTAGTCAGACACGTCATTAACTAAAACGGTAAACAATAATACATTGCCATTAGATCAACAACTAGAGAGTTTTAGCCCCATTCAGGA
>JBCNYH010000008.1:11214522-11243751 GCA_039654325.1 Tandanus tandanus | reverse complement strand
GTGAGTTAATGAAGGTGGTTGGTGTGGTTGTGTTAATGAAGGTGTTGGGTGTTTGTTAATGAAGGTGTTGGGGTGTGAGTTAATGAAGGTGGTTGGTGTGGTTGTGTTAATGAAGGTGTTGGGTGTTTGTTAATGAAGGTGTTGGTTGTGTGATTATGGTGTTGCGGTGTGGGTGATAATTAAGGTGTTGGGGTGTGTGTGGTAATGAAGGTGTTGGGGTGTGTGTGTGATAATGAAGGTGTTGGGGTGTGTGTGTGATAATGAAGGTGTTGGGGTCTGTGTGTGATAATGAAGGTGTTGGGTGTGGGTGATGATGACTGTGTTGGGTGTGGGTGATGATGACTGTGTTGGGGTGTGGGTGGTAATGAAGGTGTTGGGGTGTGGGTGGTAATGAAGGTGTTGGGGGGTGTGGGTGGTAATGAAGGTGTTGGGGTGTGTGGGTGATAATGAAGGTGTTTGGGTGTGGGTGATAATGAAGGTGTTTGGGTGTGGGTGATAATGAAGGTGTTGGGGTGTGTGTGGTAATGAAGGTGTTGGGGTGTGGGTGATAATGAAGGTGTTGGGGTGTGGGTGATAATGAAGGTGTTGGGGTGTGGGTGATAATGAAGGTGTTGGGTGGGGTGATAATGAAGGTGTTGGGGTGTGTGTGTGATAATGAAGGTGTTGGGTGGGGTGATAATGAAGGCGTTGGGGTGTGGGTGGTCATGAAGGTGTTGGGGTGTGGGTGGTCATGAAGGTGTTGGGGTGTGTGATGAAGGTGTTGGGGTGTGGGAGATAATGAAGGTGTTGGGGTGTGGGTGATAATGAAGGTGTTGGGGTGTGTGGCAATGGTGTTGGTGTGTGTGTGATAATGATGGTGTTGGGGTGTGTGTGATAATGAAGGTGTTGGGGTGTGTGTGATAATGAAGGAGTTGGGGTGTTGGTGGTAATGAAGGAGTTGGGGTGTGTGTGGTAATGAAGGTGTTGGGGTGTGGGTGATAATGAAGGAGTTGGGGTGTGGGTGATAATGAAGGAGTTGGGGTGTGTGTGGTCGTGAAGGAGTTGGGGTGTGTGTGGTCGTGAAGGAGTTGGGGTGTGTGTGGTCGTGAAGGAGTTGGGGTGTGTGTGATAACGAAGGAGTTGGGGTGTGTGTGATAACGAAGGAGTTGGGGTGTGTGTGATAACGAAGGTGTTGGGGTGTGGGTGATAACGACGGAGTTGGGGTGTGTGTGGTAACGAAGGAGTTGGGGTGTGGGTTGTAATGAAGGTGTTAGTACAGGATGATTTGAAGTGAGTGTTTGTGTCTTTAAGGAACAGGTGGCTCTATACAATGACGCGTTAAAGTCTCTCTCTCTCTGTCTCTCTCTTTCTCTCTATGAGAGGAGACATGAAGCCCTCCTTCTCTCTTCCTGAGGTTTAAACGAGCTCAAAGCGTTTATTAATGTCTGGTTGCAGGCGCGTGCAGCGAAATCAGAATTAAAGGTGTTGTTTGGTCTGCGCGTGAAACAGATGTGAGGCCGATGTGTGCGATGCTCCTGACCGCTTTACCCCAGTTCAGTTTAAAGGTACGTGCCTGTCTTCCATCTTTCTGTTTATTTCATCTTTTTTCCTCCCTCCTCCTCCCGATGATTATTTATTTCTCGCGCGCGATGATTCATTATCATGGTGCTTCTGCTCGACTCGGGTTGAATCCGCTGCACGAGCACAGCTGTGCTGAGGTTATTTATTCTGATGGAGATGTACATGTGTAGATGGATATATGTTCCTGAAGGCGCAGTTTGAACGCCATTAGATCAGAGAGGAGATGCGACAGCGGCCGCCTTGTTGCCTGGATACAAACCTGCGGCTGTGTCTCAATCCACGGTTCTGTAGGGTTTAACCAGAACAGCATCTCCATCACTTCTTATCAGGCTCGTGATGCTGACTTCCACACTCCCATCTAGTACAGTTCCATTATACCAGGCTTCATTCCTGCCAAGTCGGATAGAAATCCATGGTGCACACAGACTTGCTGCTGTAGGGAAAAGGTTCTAGATTGATATAATTTTATTTTTTATAGGAAGTTAGAACCATTATTCAATTAGCACAATCTTAAAACCATCAGTTCATCAGTACATCTAAACACTTATATACTGTGTATGTTTATAATAGATTGTTACAGTACAATCTTACATTTAAAGCCTATAGGAGTTCTTCCTCCAGGGGAACCCTTCTACAGAATATACATCATTTACCAAACTGTGTTCCTTTCAGAAGGATTTCCAAATTCAGATAATTTCTGGAAGCTAATAAACCTGTAATTATTCAAAGAACCCTTTTCCACCCAACAATATTCAAAGTGTACCAAGAACCTTAATCCTCTAATTCTGACAGGTTCTAGATACAACAAAGAAAACAAGCAGCAGTAATTCAGAGTTTGTTCCACATGTTTCAGGTTTCCCTGAATCTCACATTCCAAAGACATGCACAGTAGGCTAATTGGCTGTTCCAAATCGCCTCTAGGTGTGAGTGAGTGTGAATGGTTGTGTGTGTGTGTTGGCCCTGCAATGGTCTGGCAAGCTCTTCAGGGTGTACCTCACCCAGAGATGGCTGAGATGGGCGCCAGCCTCCCCGTGACCCTAATTAGGACTAAGTGGCTTAGAAAATGAATGGATGAAAGACAATTTTTAAAAATAAAATCAGACAAACTTTATTGATTATGAAACAGGTTTAAGATTGTATAGTAAATGATTATATTATTACATACTTTATGAGGAAATATTTTCTGAGTTCTGTGGTTGTGGATGATTGAACCACAAACTCTGATTTGCTTCTGCCTTCATTTTTTAAACGATGGGGAGCGAGGTGAGATGCTGGAATTGAAATTAGTTCCCAACCGAAACAACAATTTAAAAATGAAATAAAAGAAAGTTCATAAAATCTCGAGTTAACCCTCTATTAACCAGAATATCATATCTGCTACATGAAGTGAAAGGGTTAACAGCCTAGAAATATTTTTATTTAATTTGTTTATTTTTATTTATTTATTTATTTATTTATTTTAATATTGGCCCAAAATCAACATTTTTGCTTAGGGAAATTATTTTTAACACAATTAGAACTTGGTTAACAGAGGGCTAAAGACTAAACCTGCTACTGAAATTTAAAATCTAATTCTCCTCAAAATTAAACCATCAGGAGTGAAAGGATCTCCAGTGTTGTATCGATTGAGGCAAGTGTAACAACAGTGTTCCCCATCATCATTACCCTGGAAAGGGTTCCCGGTAGGAGAACCTTTAAATCAAGCTACATAGTGAACACTTAACTTTTTGTTTTTGTTTTTTTTGTGTGTGTGTAAAAAATTTTAATAAATAAATCTGTAAAATGAAAATGTTTTTAAAAGAATGAAGTCCAGTTTATGAAGAGGAACCGATGGGCTTTATTTTGAAAGCAGCTACGAGGTGGTTCCAAGTTCCATGGCATGGTTCACAAACTTTATTCAATAAGAGATTTTCACTGTAAGGAGGAAAAAGATAAGAAAAATCATGAATAAATAACATCATCCTCTTCCGCTTGATCTGGGGTCGGGTCCCAGGGGCAGCAGCCTATGCAGTGAGGTCCAGACGTCCCTCTCCCCAGCCACTTCCTCCATCTCTTCCGGGGGGACACCGAGGGGTTCCCAAACCAGCCAAGAGACATAGTCCCTTTGTGTGTTCTGGGTTGACCCTGGGGTCTCTTCCCAGTTGAACATGTCCAAAACACCACACCAGGGAGGCGTTCAGGAGCCATTCTAATCAGATCAGATCTAATCAGCAATCAAAATAGCTTAAGATTTGCTTTAAATTAACAAAATTTTTAATGAAAGTGTTTGTACTATCATATTTTTCTTTTTTTTTTCCCCGTAATGTTTTATACTACATTTTAATCAAACTGTCATTAGATTGTTATTTAATCTAATGAACCCTTCTGTAGCTCAAATTCTTCATTTGCAGCGGCGTTTATGTATAAAAAGAATAAAAATGTAAAATATTTTTTCTTTTTTCTGGAATAGAACCTTCTGTTATTATACAGATTACAATAATCCAAACATACTGAAAAAAAGTATGTTTTAAAAAGTGTATAAAGAAAAAAAAATCTATTTTATCTTTTAATATACAATAACTTTAATAATGCATTATATACACACACACACACACACACACACACGTTTATTAAGCCTGGCAGTTTCATATCCAATTTTCTATACAAGACTTTTTGAGGCCAACTTCCGTTTTTGATGTTGACCACACCTCTTATCTGACGTCAGAACTCATAAATCGTTTTCTTTCCTCCCAGCAGTTCTAAGGGTTGAGGGATGTAAGATTTATATAAAGGATTATATAAGGATATCATTTTTTGGTAGGAATACTTTTGTGCGGTGCTGTGTGTGGAGTTCCACGTGTGAATATCGAGGAATTCTTTTCAGTTTTGCCACCTTTTTCCACTGTGAGACCCGGATGATATTCTATTTTATTTTATTTATTTAAATTTCACGCCATCGTTGAAGCAGCTCGTGCGTGCGCGGGCTCAGCCCCGCCCGCTGTTGCTCCGTGCGCGAGCTAAATGGCGGTTGATGGCGTGTTTTGCAGCAGGACCAGCTGTTTCAGCGTCTCACCTGTTGTCATAGAGACGCTAATTGCATCACGAGCCGAGCTCAGGTGGCGGCGCGCGCCGAATTCAACCTCATTTGAATCCCAAAGGTTTTTTTCCGCCACCAGACGTGTTCAACACACACACACACACACACACACACACACGGCTCGTGTTTAATCCCCCGATCACAGCACGAACACAACATCTCGCCTCTCACTCCTGTTGAATCCCCGCGGCGTCACGTGCGTGAGAATGACGAATGCGGAAATGCGGCTTTAAAGTTTTCGCAGTTTGTTCACGTGACTCTTTCACACCGTCATGATTCTCTCTCTCTCTCTGTACGTTTAGGAAGACGTCAGTTTTCTGTGTTTGGGGTCCAAAAGTCTGAGACTGCATTAAAAATCTGTTTGTTTTTGAACTCTTTCAGGAGCTTAGAACCTTAAGTGAACTATTCAAGAACCCACTAGAACTCCTGGAACGTGGATGAAGAACCAAGAGCTAAAGTGTAAATGTTCTGGGGCTGCTGGAGAAACGAATGAGCCAGAATTGAAAGATTTTTAAGTAGGAAGGGTTTTCGTGCGAACGTAATTGTCCAAAAACCCATGAGTTTACTTCTCTGTCAGTATAAGATTTACAGGCTACGTTTCTTAGGCGTCTTTTTTTAAACGTCTGTCGTCATCCCAGTGTCTGTATCAGCCTGATTGGGGCATTCAGTCGTCCCTCTATGGTCGTCCTAAATATAACCTTCAAACAACGTCCACGGCGGTCTGGGCTAATATTAGCAGACCCCGATATGAAGAGACTTTCATCCCAGAGTGAGCAGATCGAACACGCACTGCGATGTAGGCCAAATAATAAATCAGATTAAAGCAGAGACACACAAAAAAATATCAGTGATGAGGAATAAATAATTTAATAAATAATCCAGAGCAGCGCTGATTTAAAACACCCAGACAAACTTCACTGTCATTAAACCTCTTTAGGGTGAAAAAACTATGACTGTTTTTATACATTCATCCATCTAAGCCACTTAATCCTTATTAGGGTCGCAGGGAGGCTGGTGCCCATCTCAGCCGACTCTGGGTGAGGGCGGGGTACACCCTGAACAGCTCGCCAGGCCATCGCAGGGCAACACTCACACAACCATTCAAAGTCATACTCACACCTAGAGGCGATTTGGAACAGCCAATCAGTCTACTGTGCATGTTTTTGGACTGTGGGAGGAAACCGGAGCACACAGAAACTCCCGGAGCCCGGGAATCAAACCCAGGACCTTCTTGCTGTGAGGCGAATATGCGAACCACTGCTCCACCGATTATTACTATTGTTGTTGACACAGAATTTTAATCATTTTCCCCCTTTAAATGAAAACATTTTGTGAGAATAAATAAATGGATGGATCGTGGTGCTGCTGCTGATCTTCCTGTAAATGCGATCGTTATTCCTCTAACACCACAGAAATGTACCAGTTATTACAATTATCTATCTATCTATTAAATTTATTTAATAAATATCATGTATTTTTAATGTATAGTTCCATCTACTGAAACATGAGCTCCTGTTCTCTGTTACGTTACAGCAGCTATAAACCCTCGTTCCCTCACCGGCTTCTCTTTATTCCTTTCTCCTGCAGTTTATAATTAAAAAAAAAACTCTTGCAGTTTGTGACGTTCTGGAGAAACGGTAAAGAAACTCCTGATCTGCAGCTTTGATGCTGTTCAAAATTCTTTTATACTTCAGCACCGGCATTGAGGGATTCATTACAGATGTCATCTGCTGTTCTTCTAATACCCCCCTGATGGACCTGGAGATACCATAAAGGAAGCCTAGTGACACAGGAGAGGAAATAAAAGATGGAAGGAAGTCAGTAATCATTTCTCAAACAGGATTTTGTGGATTTTTTTGTTGTTAAATTTTTAAACAGTAGAGCCCGGGGCCATGTGCTTCACTCCCAAAGCTGCTAATAAAGCTGTGCGGCTAAACGGCTTAATGAAGGATTTAGTCAAATCCTGAAGTCACAGATCAGGTGTGTGTCAGCGATGTAGTGTTAAAACACACACACTTCCTCATTAGACTGACTCCACACCCCTGTTCATTTCATCCAAAACTCTTAAATTGTGGGCGGAGGCAGGTGTGAGGAGGAGTGGTCAGGTAAGATTTGGTTTTTTATGTCTGACTCCGACGAGTTTATTAAAATTTTTGCATTTCACTCGTCCTGATGAATTCTTCTTTCATCAGTGTGTGGTTTATAACGGTCTTTTAAAATAAAACAGTGAGTGTTGAGGATTGTTCATTAAATAAATAAATAGAACCCACGACCCGTTGTGTTTTGTGTTGAATCTGAGATCAGACAGAATGTTTGTGTTCTGCTGCTGTAACTGTTCCAGATGGTTGTTTGTTCACGTCCTGGTGAGATGCTCCTATAAAGGTGTTGTGGTGTGCTGGAGGTTTGCGGGGGTGTAGGAAGGGGTTTATTACAGAAGGATTAACGGCTCTGTGTTTTTCAGGTTGATGAACCTGTTGAAATGCTTCCAAAATCCAGAAAAGCGCTCAGCATCCAGGAGATCGCAGCTTTGGCCAGATCATCACTCAACGGTGAAGATTCATTACATTATCACATTTTCATTATAACACATGATAGATAGATAAATAGATAGATAGATATTTTGCATAAGATAGTGTTTAAATACTTATTTTACCTCCTGAATGTTCGGAATTGGACTGAATATTCCTTTTATTTCTTGTTTTCCTCCTCCTCTTCCTCGTTTTCCTCCTCCTTTTCATCATCTTCCTCCTCATCCTCCTCCTTTTCATCATCTTCCTCCTCATCCTCCTTCATTTCATCTTCCTCCATTTCATAATCTTCATCCTCACCTTCCTCCTCAGGCATCTCTCAGGTGGTGAAGGATCATGTGACCAAACCGACGGCGATGGCTCAGGGTCGAGTTGCTCACCTGATCGAGTGGAAAGGCTGGTCCAAACCTTTAGAGCCGTCTGCTGCTACTCTGCAGTCGCATTTTAATTCTTACTCGCACCTCAGTGAGGGAGAGCAGGAGGCACGCTTCGCAGCAGGTGTGTGTTAGCACTGATACACACACTCACACACACACACACACACACACACACACACACTCTCACTCCTGCACACATTTCACCTGTTTTTAAATGCAATGTCAACTCCTTCAGCAATCATAACAGTGTATAAATTAAAGGTTTGTTTTTATTTTGTTTATATAGATTTGTGTGTAGTATTGTTTTTATCTCCGTACATGGAGATGATGTTTAAAAGGTGACGTTTTCTTCCTTCGAAGAAGCTGCATGTTTAATTTTTGCCCTGTGAGATTCCTAATGAAGTCCTAAAGGACTGCAGTGGCCGCTAATAGTGATCAGATAAAACGATGGATGGATACTAGAAGGAGGAGTTTAATGGTGTCTGACACAGATTTCTGATCATTAATAATGTAAATAAAATAAAATGTTATTACTAATGAGTGATGGATAGATGATAGATAGTTGGACGGATGGATGAATGGATATTGAAAAGCATTCTGTGTTCAGTGAAATAAAGAGAAACTGAGTTTATTGTGTCACCTTAACAGAATTTTCTCATCTTTCGCGAATCTCTCTCTCTCACACACACACACAGAGTATTCGTCTCCTGCAGGCACTTAGTGTCAGCAGATGGTGTTCAATAAGATTACACACACACACACACACACATACCTGCTCCCACATGTGTGTATTGTCTCCTCATTTCATTTCTTCTTTCTCTTCTTTTCACTTTGTGTGTGTTTGAGAAAGACAGAGAGAGAGAGACCCGGTTGCTCTCACACATCTGACTGCAGTAAATTCATTGCCAGTTCAGGGTGACCCTAGGTGAAGACTACACACACACACACACACACACACACACACACAGGCACTTAGCCCAATACTGCAACCCCTATACAAAACAGGAAACCGACATTTATGAGGAAGAGAAAGATCAGATATACACTGAGAGTGAGAACTGAACAGGTGAAATGTGTCGGGTTTGATGAGAGTGGTTGGGTTCGAATGGGTATGTTTAGTATATAAATGTATCAGTTCAGCTGTTGTACCTTTACATTTATAACTTTTAATCAGTCATGGGTACTAATCATTACCTTCTGACCAATTACAGTGCAGAGCTGTATGATGTAAATGTATGTGTTTGGTGTTTGCAGGTGTCGCTGAGCAGTTTGCTATTGCGGAAGCTAAACTCAGAGCCTGGCATTCCGTGGAGGAGGAAGATGAAGAGGAAAATTGTTCAGAAGAAGACATCGCTCAGAATAATGAGTTAACCATCACCACGCACTGTTCAGGTACATCAATGAGTGGAACCTGGAAAAACAAACACATCACCTCCTGTTTTTAACTTTCTTTCAGAACACTTCTAAATATTTTATTTTTTCCCCCCAACATGCACTACCAGTCGAAATGTTACAAATCCCTATTATATAAACTCCTAATGTCTACTGATACTGACATCCACACACTCAGCGGCCACGCCTCCTTTACTGATACTGACACACACTCAGAGGCCACGCCTCCTTAACTGAGACCAACAAACACACTCAGAGGCCATGCCTCCTTTACTGAGACTGACGCGCATAATCAGAGGCGACGCCTCCTTTACTGAGACTGACGCACACAATCAGAGGCCACACCTCCTTTACTGAGACTGACACACTCAGTAGCCATGCCTCCTTTCCTTAAACTGACACACACACACTCAGAGGCCACGCCTCCTTTTCTTAGACTGACACACGCCCAGAGGCCACACCTTCACATACAGTAGCCACTTCTCATGTTCTGAAATTTGGAATCCATTTCTTCATGGCATTTTTATTAAGTCTCAATGTCACCATATTTTCTTGTTTTTTTAATTATTTTTTATTTAATTATTTTTGTCTTTCATTATACTCGTCTTTTGTTTCCTTATTTCTGTCTCTCATCCTTTTTTCCTATCATCCTTCCTACACTCTAGGTTTTCTGACTCTTTGCTCCTCCCCCAGACACCATACTGTCCGATCAGGAGAGCTCAATGCTGTGCCAGCCTGAAACGAATCAGAGCATCAGTGTGGACTCCGACCTCATCCTGAGTCACTCAGAAGGCCATCAAAACACAGAAGAACTTCAAGGAATCGAAGAACTCCAGCTGCCCACAGATGAGGACCAAAAGCTCAAACGCAGGTCCTTATGGAGCAGAGGCGACTCCTGCTATCATTCTGCCTCCTACTCAGAGTCCGGTTTCTCTCCCGAGGAAGAAGAGGAGGGAGAGCAGGAAGGAGAAACGGAGGACAATGTCTTTCAGGAGGTGATCTGCTGGTACAGCATGTCTGATACTTCAGGAGCAGCGTCCTTTGACGATGAGGTGGACGTGGAGGACAGAGAAATGTCCAAGCACTGATGATGATGATGCTCTCTCACCATATCTCGATATGTATCATCCCTTTTAGTGTCCCTTCAGTCAAAGTGTCAGTCAGTCTTCTGGATATGTGGTGAACAGATCAATGGACACATTTGTCTTCTCTTTCATCTCCTTCTTCTTCTTCTTCACCTCTCTCTGATTTCTCCATGCAGTGACCGTATCGGTAATTAAAACGAGGGATCGGATCAGGAGTTAATGAGGTTAATAGTCAGAGGTGTCCTTAGTGATGTAGGAAAACAGGTCACCTGATCTGATGACAGAAATGCTTCTAATGAACATTATTTTAATTTTATATAAACAGAATTCGACATGATGGACGTTGTGATATAAAGGAAACCGCTGTTACAATAAAATTGGAAATGTACTTTATGATGTATATTGAAAACGAGCGCTCCCGATATTATGATTGACTTGAAATGAGTTACTGGTGTTATGATATATTTATACATGTTAATATTCATTTTATGAACTTCTTTATCATTTATTAGGGTCGCGGGGAGGGTGGAGCCTATCTCAGCCGACTCTAGGCGAAGGTGGTGTACACCCTGAACAGTTCGCCAGTCCATCACAGGGCAACACACACACAATCACCTACACTCACACTTAGGGGTGATTTTTGAACAGCCCAATGTGCATGTTTTTGGACAGTGGGAGGAAACCAGAGTACCCGGAGGAAACCCACAGAAGCACAGGGACAACAGAAAACACAAAAATGTCCTCGCCATGCCCAGGACTCGAACCCAGGACCTTCTTACTGTGAGATGGACGTGCTAAGCGGTACACCACCACGCCGCTACATGTTGAAATAAAATTTCTGTTTAAAAAAAATGGATTTTGATGCATAAACAGCTTCATTTAACTTTAATGGTGGCTCACCTAGAATTTTAATCTGAGTATGATTTTTATCCAAGGCAGCAAACTTTGAGACTGACGCGCATAATCAGAGGCGACGCCTCCTTTACTGAGACTGACGCACACCACCACGCCGCTACATGTTGAAATAAAATTTCTGTTTAAAAAAAATGGATTTTGATGCATAAACAGCTTCATTTAACTTTAATGGTGGCTCACCTAGAATTTTAATCTGAGTATGATTTTTATCCAAGGCAGCAAACTTTTGGGGGTTTTTTCGGTACGTTTTCTGGCACTGAGTTTAGAGTTTTTGGCTGAGCGGAGGATTATTACAAGGATTTTAAGCTCCACGCAGGAAATGTGAGCAGAATGAAAATGCATTACTACAATCACTGTGTGATGTCATTCCTCAAGAAACCAATATGTTCCTTTTCTCCTCTCTCTCTCTTCCTGTCTCTCTCTCTCTCTCTCTGATTTGCTTTTCTGCTCCACTGTGATGTGAAAAGTTTCCTGTCAGCTGCTGAACTAAAAGTTTTCGAGGCCGTGATCATTCGATGCAGCGGCTCTACCGCATGGTCATGATGGAATATTCCAGAACATGGGCAGTAGAACCTGATCAAAGTGTATGACGTGCCACAGTGAAGTTACACTTGTGATTCATAATCGACGTGGCATTCTTCTGAAAACGTGGCCTGGTGATGTCACTGTGTGTGTTCGTGAGTGGGAAGTGCAACCTTTTTCTGTCTGTTTTTTAAAATCCTTTGTATAAGAATCTATTTGAGAATCGTACTGATCACATGACTGCATTAAAGTGGATGAGTGCAATGTTTCATCTCATTTCTGTTTTTAATGGAGCAAGACATCAGAAACAATATTCAAAGTTGAAATTTATTCTTTTTTTTTTTTTTTTACAAAAAAAAAAACTACTTTTTTTCATGAAAAATAATGGCAACTGGTTCCGTGTGCATATCTTCTCTATGTACAGGCCGTGTGTGTAAGAATCGTACACATTTTTATGCACTTTCTTTTCTGTACAGGCTTTTAGCATTCAGAGACGTGAGTGCAGACTTATTGCTTAACTCTACATTAAATGTGCAGTAGATTAGCTAACGTTCAGTAAAATACATAAGCTAATTTAAGAACACATAAACAGCCCGATGGAGAACAATGTCGATTTTTACAAAAAAAAAACAAAAAAAAACCACAGGAATCTGCAATATAACGGTGACGCAGCAAACAGGAACAGCAGGATCTAATTAGTGATGTCCTTCATAATGACTTTGCACAGAAAGACAAAGCAAGCAATTCTGTTAAAAAGGAGAGAGAGAGAGAATCTGTCCACAACATTAGTGTTTAAAGTGAAAGGTTATTAAAGGTCATTCTAGCAAGTTTAATGTGAAAAAAAAAATTAAAGCTACGTTTATTTTTGTATGATTTAAAAATATCCTTCAAGCTGTAAGTATTCATTCATTCATTTTCTAAGTTGCTTAATCCTAATTAGGGTCGCAGGGAGGCTGGCGCCCATCTAAGAACAGCTCGCCAGGCCATCGCAGGGCAACACACATGCAACCATTCACACTCACACCCAGGGGCGAATTGGAACTGCTGTTCAGCCTACTGTGCATGTTTATTGGCTGTGGGAGGAAACCGGAGTACCCAGAGGAAATTCACACAAGCACGGGGAGAACATGCAAACTCCACACAGAAACGCCCCAAGCCTGGGGAATCGAACCCAGGCCTTCTTGCTGTTAGGTGAACGTGGTAACCACTGCGCCACCATGCCGCCCCGTCTGTAATAGTCATGATTTTAAAGAATCCTTAGAAAGGATGTCATGTGTGAAACTCTGATCTCACTTACTGTTTCATGGTTATTGGGTTTAAAGCTTCTATTTGAATTTTTTTTCTGGCCCAGAAATTAGCCTCAGATTGGGCAGAAAAAACCTCCTGCTAATTAAAAATAATTTTTTTGGGATGGGGTCAGTACAAAGACTGTTGTAAAGAACTCTGTGCTATATCTAAAAAGTTTCCTGGAACCAAAGAACCTTTGATGAGGAACCCTTTACGAAGAAAAAGGCATGAACTAACCACTAAACCATAGATAACTCCATGATGCTAACTGCATGCGATCGTTAGCGCTGTTAGAACATAAAGCATAATGTTTCATTTATTTGTTATAAGTTATTTTACAAACTCATTACAGGAATTCATTAATACTTAAATGCTTACAATGCGTTATGGGTAATACACACAATCACTCAAACGCAGGTGCTTGGCTAGCAAGAACCACAATGTACAAACGTGAAAAGATGAGTTTTTTGGTGAATTCTGATTAGCTTCAGTGCATCTCACTACCTTTTAATCATGCCACAGTATTGGTTTTATTTCTTTAACCCATCAGTGCGAGTTCATCTCACCTAACCACTCCCACCCCATTCTTCTTTGTAAATCACCTAGTAACCATGCCCACCAAACACATGCGATGCAATGGATTAAAAATACTTTTGCCCATTGAAATTGAATCCACTTATCTTGTTTATTAGCCACAATGTACCACCACCACTACATCACTCAACAGCACGGTCGCACATGTTCTTTATGACCGACCATGTATGGACACCATCCCAAATGATCTAAATATATATCTAAATACTCTATGTGGTATGTTTCAGTAAAATAAACATTTTACTTAAAAGATTAATTTTAATAACTTTTCTCTTAAACACTAAACTTTGGGACACACCCTAAATCGCACATGTGGGTAACACTTTATTTTAAGGAAGACATAAAAGAACTTAATGAACCTCTTTTGATTTTAACTGAATAAGGTTAAAAATGGTAATAAGCTAACCACCGCTAACTGCTGTAACTGCTAGCTAAGTAAAGTTATAACACAAGAGCATTGCTAGCAAGCAGGAAGTAAGTAATAGCTAGCTCGGTGAAGATACATGAGGGAATTATTAGATACAATATCAAGATAAGCTAGAAAGAAAGTTATTCCTAGCTAGCTACAATTATGAGGGAATAATAATGCTAGCTAATTACAGTTATCAGAAAAAGTGATTGCTAGCCAGTTATCACGGGAAATAAACTTACTTAGATATTACACTTAAAATAATTTGTTACCCGTCCATGCTTCACAAATACACATGAATCACAATCAATCCAAAACAACATTCGAAGACTTAATAATCTTATTTGGCAAACATTAGTTGCAAGAATATAAATGATTATTGCACAGTTGGTTAAAAAAAAAATTAAATTAAAAAGAAATAATAAAAAAAAGCTTTGCAGCTGATTTTTTTCCCCTAATATGCAGACTGCAACCAAAGTGCGTATGAAGGCAGGTAAGATACGATTAATACGCCCCGCTCCAGGTGAGATGTACAGTACAGGTGGGGGGTTTAATGGAGAACGTTAGCAGCAGAGTGGATTATGGCCTAAAAACATCACTACAGCCGCGAAGGTAGAGTAGACATGTGCCGATATCTTGTTTGAATAATATTTACCTTTTATCATGCTGGTTATTTATTTATTTATTTATTTTAACATGGCTAACTTGTGTTAGTGAATTATTTCACATACCAAAATGTACAAAGTATGGACTGTTGAAGAATCGATTTTGTGAGAAACGTTATCAAGTTAGTTTTTAAAAACAACCAGGCAAGGACACGGAAACAGAAATACTCCTGAGTTTGAGACGCGCCACATTAGCGCGTTTAGTGGTAGCAGCTTCAAGTTAAAGTTTTCACGCAAGGTTGATGCTAGCTAGGTAAACTTACCACAGGAGATTATTGCTAGCTTAAATTACCACAGGCTTTTATTACTAGCTTGCTTACTAGTCCACATTCATTATCTGCTTTTGTAATAACTTAATTTTATCACTTTCTGTACACCTGATAAATTTCTCTTCTTAGCTAAAACTCAGACAATGCCAACTAGCACTAGCTAGCAATAAACACTAGATGGCAAGAATTCAAGGAGCACACTTGTATTTCTGGGAAGAATGTTGTTGTTGTGTTATTTTGTAAACCGAAATGAGACCACTTTAGAACCTCTAAAGTTAACAATGGCTAGCAAGGTAAAGTTAGCATAGGAACATATTGCTAATGTTGCCTCAGGAGATTATGGCTAGTTAGCTAAAATTAAAACAGAAATTTATTGCTAGCTAGCTAAAGTCACATGCGAGCACTGGGAGCTAGCTAGCTAAAGTAACTACAGGAGGTTATTGATAGCTAGCTAAATTTAAAACAGAAGGTAATTACTAGATAGCTATTAGTTAACCCAAGAGGTTCAGGATAGCTAACTAATGACCACAGAATACTGTTACCTGAATAAAGTTATCCTATGAAGCAATTGCTAGCTATTTCAGCTAACAGTAACCGGACACCTGACTTAAGTGTTTGAGTACCAATTTCTGAATATAATAAATTGTATCATGCCGCTTCATTGACGAGCACCAACCAGCATGTCTTAGCAAGTGGTGTTCTTTACAGTTTTTCTTTCCTCAGTACTGGAACTCAACATGAGCATGAGGATGAAGATTATGGCTGGTTGCCTCTTGTCAGCTAGCTTAGTGTAACCATGGAAACTCAAATATGGCTCTTAAAACATTATAGAACATCAAGAAAACATGCTAGCTATGAGATACAATTATCAACAATTCCACCATCATGCATTGTGAACACTATAATTATTATATATCAGTGATTATCGGCACATGCCCACCGTACTGTATGGTGCAATTTACAGTGTAACTATGATTGCTTTAAATATACACTGTTTTAAAATAACTGAAACATTGCAGCTTTGACCAAATCTGGCCTTGGAGGTAAAAAAAAGTATCGTGGTATCATTTCAAGTACCTGATGACGAGCTTTTGCATGTAAATGAAGTTAGGTAGTACGTCAAATCAGAATTAAGACCTCTTCATAATTAACATGGAGAAGACTGTGAGTGCTGCAGGAAGACCAAACTAACTTCATGAGTTTCATGTAAGAGCTCCAGTATTGTAGGTAGCACTGTTTAAATTTAAAGACCTGTTTGTAAATCAAGAAAGTCTCAGTTTCTCGTTACACTGTTGAACTATAAGACTGTGTGTGAGAATATGTAATTAGTACAAGTGTAAGAAGTACAAACCCTAAAACAGTGTAGTACAGTCGGTTTCACATACTCGCGCTCACGAAATCGACTAATGCTGTGGTCTCATCCAGACTGAATTGTTCACAGCAGACGATCCATGCAGTACCAGAGCACTTTTACATCCAGCCCATGAACAGTCTACACAAGCTCGAAGTTTTACAGACAAACTTATAAAGATGCTTTGACTTCACACAGCACACCCAGACGCCTTGATGTTAAGTATGCTGAGGCTTTCACTAGTGGAATTAAAATAGATGTAAATTAGACATCCTGTGATTTGGGATAAGGAATTTCTCTAATTCGGATTTCTTCAGACTTTTAAAATTTCCAAAAACCTAAACTGCCACTTCACATGGGAAGTGGTGTGTGTGTGTAAGGGTGTAAAAATTGTTGCACAAATATCAGGATATATAAAACTGTGCTTTTTCAATCGGGAATCATTCCAATTACCGAAGGACCCAGCTCAAGATCGGCAGGATTGGGATTACTGATCCCAAGGTCGGGGGTTCAAGCCCCACTGTCACCGGGTCGTTACTGCTGTCCCCCCAGTGCAGCTAACTGGGTTATCAAAGGCCAGCCATGTCTCTCACTGTCTGTGGTGAGAGGCATGTAAAAGAACCATTACTGACTTTCGTAAAGAGTAGGGTGCATTGCCGTCAGCGTGTTTCTGCCCTGCGATGGCCTGGTGAGCTTTCCACGCCCAGAGTCAGCTGAGATGGGCGCCAGCCTCCCCACGACGCTAATTAGGATTAAGTGGTTCAGAAAATGAATGAATGGTTTCTTCGACCTGCACAAATGTTTGTGTTTTATTTTCTAAAAATACCAAGAGAAACAGCATTGCTTATAGTTTCTATGAGGTCACTAGCTAGCAAAGTTAGCCTAAAAAAGAATATTCTACTCCTGACCAAACTTCAAACAAACTCTGATAAAAAATAAAATGTTTAATATTTAAATAATAGATTAATTTTGTTAGTGTATTATTAACATTCTTTTTCTATTATAATATTTTAGTCCAAAATTTTTAAATTAGTTACAACCTTAAGTTATTCATTGCTAGCTACCGAACAAAATAGGGAACAAATTTTAAATATTATATGCGGCCTGGATTAAAAGCGTAGATTTCAAAACAAATAAAAATACTATAAAAATGCCCTGATAACATCTTTACAAACTTCTTCTCATTTCATTGAACTGTAAGTAACTGTATGTAACTGCTAATAAATTATGGATAATTGTTCATTAGGTAGATTTAGTAGCTAGGCTAGCTAGTCTGAAATGAACTTCTGATGAAAGACGGAACAACTTTTTATAAAACATTCTGTTTGGATCCACAGTAAGATCTCTAAAAAAACCACTTTATATTATTATATAGATTGTATTTTAATAGGCTGGTAAATTTGTTTGAAATTGCAGTATAAAGATAAAATTGTGTACATTTATAAAATTGATTATTTTGTGGAATTTTTGTTGACAAGCCGTTGTTGCTCATTACTACAGTGTGAACATTGCTAGTTAGCCTAAGTTACAGTAGAACACTATGATTTGTTTGCTAACCTAAATATATATTGTTTGCTCTTTAATCGTATAATTTAATTCAAACATTTATTAATTCAAACATTTATTTTCCATACCACTTAATCCTATACATTAGGGACATGATGAGGCTGGTGCATGTTTCAGCCAACTCTGGATGAACTGAACAGCTCGCCAATCCATCATAGAGTCAACACACACATCTAGAGGCAAATTGGAACAGCCAGTAAGCCTAATGTGCATGTCTTTGGATTGTGGGAGGAAACCGGAGTACCCAGAGGAAACCCATGCATGCACGAGGAGACCCTTGCCAAGCCTGGGACTCGAACCCAGGACCTTCTTGCTGTGAGGTGGATATGCTAACTACCACACTGCCGCATATTGTTTCATGTTTCCTAAAATAAAAAGAATCCACAATACCATAATTAGATTCTAATCTTACCCGGTGGTTGAAGAAGTTATATTTACAATGTTATGGTGTAGATTTGTATTTTTTATATAATTGAAAACTTGCAGCAGAAATTTTAAAACATTTGTTTTTTTTTACCCCTTGTTTTTTTTCTGCCGATTTGAGCTATGAACTAAAGGCCCGATCCGATCAGATGAACGGCACTCATCTGAGTGTGCCCACCATGTGTTGCCATGGCAACGGTGAGGAATGATCAAGAACTCGTGTGTTCCCAAGATCTGTTGGTTCCTGTTTGGGCCAGTTCCTGTGTGTGTGTTTGTGAATGATGTTTCATTAAACTGCCTGATTAATGTTTATTATCGTTCTTCAGCCGGCGTGTGCTCTGTCGACCGCATGCTAATTACAAGGTGCCAAATTTTCTGCCCTTCAGCATCGTTCGTCTTTTTGTTTCTTTTTCGTTCCGCCGCTCCTCTTCCTCCTCACGCTGTTCTCTTCGCCGTTCTTTGTCTCGCCGTCCGTTCTGTTGCGTCTGTTCTTCTCTCTGATCGTCACCGTGGCGATTAAGTGGCTAAATTTAGAGGCAAATTGTAGCTTAGCTCTCGGAGACAGATGAAAAGTGTCAGCTCCAGATGGGGGACATGGGTTTGGTGTGCAGCTGAGTCACACACTTCAGTTATGCACACACACACACACACACACACACACAACCGTTTCTCCTTTCATAATCCAATATTCATTTTGACGCGTACACACTGCCATAGGCTGATAAACCGTTGTTCGATTTATCGCAATATTAGTCACTGTAGCTGCTTAAAAATATTGGCGCCCTGCCTGAGCTGCTATTTCTCTCTTGCTCTTTTTTCTTCTTTTTTTTGGCCAGCGTGTTTGTGTGTCGGAGAAGAGCTCAAGGACAGCTGAAAGGTATTAGACCCATAATCCTGTTAATCAGCCGCATCTCCAACACAATATTGTGATAATATTTAATGACATCGTTTATGCTGTGGCGTCTATACATTCGGTTCTCACATGGATGTGAGCAGAATCGGTGTGCCGTGTGCGTTTGTTTATACACTCCTCCTCGACCCTGAATTCGTCCTAGCGTTCACACCGGAAAGCGACAAGATGCTCAGGTCACCCCCCTTTTGGTTGGATGTTATTTTACTGTGGATTTCTTTCTTTATTTTGTTTATATCACGTGATCTTACACTAAAAGCCGTACGCTCTTGTTAGCATTAGCATTAGCATTCCTTCTCATGTTAGCCTTCATTTTGTCAGACTGGTAGCCTTTACACCATACAGATATTTATCAGTATGAACCGTGTGCTTTCCATTCCAGAGAGTTAAAATTAGTTAGCACTGATTCCTACTCCACTTCTCCACTGGAAACGAATCCAGTATAACGCCACCTATAGGTTTCAACTGGAATTTAGTGGCACTAATTATTCTGATTCACTCATTCATAACTAATTATGCATAAAATAATGAAACGTTGATGTGTTGCCATTTTGTCGCTTGCTAGTATGAAGGCGTGGTCATGTGCTTGGATGCCCCAGTATGCTAGCTTTGTTAGTGTGCTTTAATAACAAACAGTAGGCGTCATTCCGGCTGGTCGTCTGTATTCGATGGGTCAATCTCGCACGTTAGTTCCTCGTTTTGGCTCGAGCTCTGTTCTTCGATCGGTTCAGAAAAGTTCTCTGAAAAGTTTTCGAGCTCTGACTGCGTCTCCTCCGCCACCGAGGTTTCTGATTGGTCCTCGCTGTGTAAGACCTCGGTGCAATCTGTCTCATTCAGCACGCTGCTCTCGGATGGATGTTCCAGCTCATCACAGTGCTCTGCCGCTGTTTTGGGTTCCCGCGGCAATGACAGGCTTTTGTGGCGACTCCAGAGCTTGTGGAGCTCGGTTACCTCAGAAACGCTGCTGCTGGTACCACTGTCACGGAAACTGGCCAGAGGGGGGCGGACCTTCACACCTGTGACGGTTACAGACCCCTCGATGGCTTTCCGTAGCTACAGAAGCAGAAAATAAACTGTAAAAATACATTTAAAAAATGAATATTGTAGATACTGTACGTACTTTAATTTCACATCAGATTAGATGGAACTGTTAACAGCAATAAACCGTCAACTTCAATTAAACAAATAAACTAATTAAATATCTCAAAGGTTTGAAATAATTATGAGCAAAACTTTTAATTAGTGTTGGATAATTGTTGGACAATTGATGAAAAAAATTGTTGGTGATCGCTTGAGTGAGCGTAAGCTATCCATCCCTGCTGTTGGAGCTTGACCAATCAGCTCCCATGGACTCCTGGCCGTGGATGGCTGTGGCATCAAACTGAATTCGAACCTGTGATCTCCAGGTTGATTGTAGCGCACCTTGTCGATACGCCCACATTTTTTTAAAATGAAAAGAACACACCTCTTTTAATGAGACGACTCCGACCAGTCTCCCGGTGCTCGTGACGTAAGCATGATCCAGACCAAGCAGAGAGAAAATTGTGTGCGTCTGTGATTTACAAACAAAACAACAAAAAATCCTTTTTAGAAAACGACCATCAGGGCATGAATAAACCAGTTACTGACCTAGCTTCCTGTCCTGAGAATTTGTAGATTTTGTTAACAATTAAAAAAATTTATTTATGTTTTTTTCCTCCCCATTTTCTCCCCTAATTTTAGTCGTAACCAATTCCGACCTGTCAAGTATTGCCATCTCTATCACACGACCACCACCAACCAGGGAGAGATGTAAGCGTGCACATGCCCCCTCCGTGACATGCAATGCTGCCACCCGCCTCTTTACAAACTGCCACGCATGTGTATTTGGAGGCGGCTTAACATACTCTGAGGGAAAGTGCTATCCCCCCCCTTATACGAATGAGCTCACAGATGCCCATGATTGGTTGGTGATCGTTGTGAGTGACAGGGAAGTGAACGAATGCCATCCCCCTCCCATGAGAGCTCGGCCAATTAGCTCCCATGGATTCCTGGTCATGGATGGCTGTGGCATCAACCTGGATTTGAGATTGCGATCTCCAGGTTGATAGTCACGCACTTTGTCGATGCGTTTACCTGTTTACTGTTTTTAAAAAGCTGTAAGATTTGTTTGCACTATAAAGTTTTTCTGTTGGCCCCACCCATTTAGATCATAGCTCCTATATCATTTAACCCCGCCTCCTCAAATGATTACAATAGCAGAACGTCTCAGTGCACTCTCACTCTATCAGAACAAAATATTTATTTTTAAACTGTAAAATTACCCGACTGTGTTTATAAAACGTCATGTCAATGATGTCATCATTTTATTTACATATGAAATCCGCACAACACAGCGTTAACGTACATTTTTACATACAACATGCAGATGAGCTTACTTTGTGCAAAGACGTGCGTTCAACGAGCTGGAATGGGGCGGGGTCTATTTTGCAGTTGTTAAAGCAGACAACGTCTTCCAGCTGTTGCTCCTCCCATTCAGCGATCTGGGGTAAAAAAATCTTTATGGTATTAAAAGTCAGAAAAATATGTTTTAGTTTAGAAGCAGCTCACATTCAGATCTGCTCTTACATGAGAATCTGTGATGAATTTTCAATGTGGAAATTAAATCACGCTTTCACTTATGAAGTTAGCTTCCTCTAAGATATGGAGTGTTTACTCGCTAAGCTAGCTTTTCCTTTCAATTCAATACAGTTTTATTTGAATCGTCTCAAGGCAGTTGTCGCAAACAAATTTGGTGAAGAATTTAAATTTATGATTCACCTTTCTGGATTAGCGTTAGCTTTTACTTGCTAGGCAATGTGGTCTTGTTTTTAGAGTGAAATCTTCTTTCTACAAGTTGCTTTCTTACTACATTAACTTTTACTCTGTAAACTAGCCTTTGTTTACTTTTGAACTGTCTATCTCTAGCTTTGAGCACTTGCCTGTAGGTTAACTTTGAAGCGGAAGCGTCACACAGGAAGCGAGAAGTGACAAGAAATTTGAGTTGCTAGTTGCCACCCTGCCTGCCTAGGTAACCCACTCACATGTTTTCTGCTACCAAATGTTTTTGAGTAAAACCGTGAGCAGTGAACAGCGAGTTCCCTACAGGAAGTGTAGGTCCACTAGCAGTATCTAGCTAGTTCACTAATAAATATCTAATAAATATAAATATTATTTAAGCTTTTATTGTCATTAATAGTTTACAATTATCATTATTATTATTGTCACACAGCGACTTTCGAATGGAGGCTCTTGTGCATCATGAACCAGGAAGAGTTAAATGTATATAAATATAAATACACAGGAAATGCCGACCATTTTAGAAACGTGGACCAGAGTGTGGTGCTTCCGGTTATTAACACTGTAAAATTTGCAGTGGTTAATCACAGAGTAATAATGAGCTGCTCTTCCATGGTAATGTGGGTGGAGTCATTTGTTGTTTCTCTAAGGAAAATACTTTGGGTAACTTAGTGTTTGACAGCATCATTCGAATTGCATTGCATGAAAGTTCATCTCAGTTGAACTCTGTACCCGCCCACTTCAGGTCGTTTGTCGCTCATTACTTCCTGTGTGGATGCAGCTTTACTCTCTCTTATGTTTTTGCTTCTCCTTGGGATATTCTAGATCCTTTCCTAATAAGTGAATAGTTGGTTGTAAAAGCGTGTACACACTGTAAACAGAAGAGCAGGTCTGTGTGAGAATGACGTTACTTTAAACACTTGTTTGTATTCTGTGTACAGATAAATAAATCAGCAGGAGAATGGTTTCTTAGGCTAAATGTTTGAATTCGCCTGAGATGCTAACCTCTGCTGTGGACATGTCATCCTCGATTTTAGGGGCTTCCTGAAATCATATCAGTCAGAAAAAAACATAATTGTGATATAATACCACCGACTTCCCCAAATATAACCACAAACAAACTATCAGAAGCAACACGGATGATATTAGCATATTTAAACACTGTTGCTAATACAGTGAGTATTATCTTCCAAAATCAGAGAAATGAGCTTTAATCATGGGTGTGTCATCAACTACTTTTTCTAGAAGATAACCTTACCTCCACCTGCTCCTTCACCGGTTCTCCACAGGACGGACTCGGAGAATCTGAATCCACAAGAGTAAAAAAGAACAGCGCTAATGAGTCATGTGTCCTGATTTCTGATTGGTCAGAAGAGAAGGAGGTGAATATTATTATAGTGTAATCGCAGCTCTGACAATAGTGGATATACAGGACGTTACAGAAAAGTTATCAACTGCAGGCTCAATGTTGTGTGCGTACTGTTCAGAGTGTCGGTGTTGCTGATGGATGACACAGTTTTCAGCGCGGATTTGAGGGGAATCTGTGAGTTGCTGAGTGTCGGACTGTATGATGATTCCTCTGTTGAAATCTACAGAAAAAAGTTTCAACACGTTCAAGTCGATTGTTCGCATCAATGTTACACTTAAATCTATTATTATAATAAAAAAATCCCACAAACTTTGTTCATGACCCAACACCACAAAATGATCATTCATAAAAAGTTCAAAAAGGACGGAGCTTTAATACTTACTGTGTCTGATTGGTGCACTGGCACCTTTTAATTTGCAAACAACTTTGAAGCAACTTTTAAACCCCTGACTTCATCTTACCAGGAATCGGACGCCACGGCCAGCTTTGGGTGAGGAATTCTGGGAAATTGATGATGGCACGTGCGAGCCATTGTCCTGCGCTAGTTCTCTCAAGTACTCCAAACGTCGGCTTCGACCGAGCTGCTCCGAGAGCAAAAACTGGAGCTGAGAACGCTCGATGGAGCCGAGCAGGATCATTGACTCTAAACATAAAGTGGAACAGAAGAAAAGATTCGGAAAGATGAGACGCGAGTAACGATATGCCATGAGATACAGTAAGAGTTCATCTAAGTTTTACTAAGAGTTTAGTTGAATAATTTTAAAGAAGAAATAATTCACAGATACGTAGCTATATATGGCACTAGCGTCCAAATCTGAAACTTTTCCCCCAATATTTATTTTTAAATCTTATTTACAGAAATATTGTTTTTTTACTTAGTTAATCAATACATAGATGCGAAGCTGCTATTGGTATAAACAGTCTGGGGGCATGGCAAAATGGTTGCCAGGTGTTCAGGTGTTACTATAATTAACTTTTTAACATAGCCTCACCTTTAGACTCGACAAGAGCGAGAGTTTTCAGCTGCCCGGTCACTAGCGCTTCCTGCACATCCTGGTACGTAGAGGACAGCGTGATATAACGTACGTCTCGCACCATGATGTCCTCCACGCGGATATTATACTTCCTAACGAGTGAGCACACAAAACCACAATCATTTACACCACAACTGAGTTCTGGGTTGTGATTGGCCAGAAGAGAAAGTGTTGATTGGTTTTCTAAAGCAGCCGCACTATGACAGCGCGAGCGACAGCAGGAACTGATATGGTGTAAAAGAGATAAATATAAAACATTTTGTGCTGCTGTAGGAAAATAATTAACACACTTCACATTCTGACTTGACAGAGAGACCAAGGAAGCACTCACTCCTGACCCCAGCCCAGTTCCGGCAGGTAAGGGAGTTTCTGGATCCTGATGATGGAGTCATACAGTGACGGCTGGAGGCTCTGAGCCACGGCGTTGGCCAGAATCACGGCGATCATCACGGGCAGGATGTGTGAGATCTGACCAGTCAGCTCGAATACAATCACTGCGGTGGACACGGTGTGTGTGACCGCTCCAGAAAGTGCTGCAGCACCTACACACAGACACACACACACCCCCACACACACACAAAATTACACAACAACCAGAAACCTGACAGCTATTTGATTTCCTATTGTACTTGTGACGCGTGTTGCTCTCCGCTGAGCGTATTTCATCAGCTGTACTGAAATTAGCCTCGAGGTGATGCAAGTAACATAAAATACACCACATTCACCATAAAACTGCTATATTACACACTGATGTAATAAATATTTTCATCTTTTATAAATAATACAGCGAAAAGCAAGAATATAACTGCTTCCTATATTAACCTTTTAGCTTTTTGCTAACTGCCAGGATTCGATCATTTTATCTTACACAGTAGGATTTACTGATCTCAGTATATCTGGTTATCTGGTTTTGTAAATCATCTTCCCCACCTTTAGCTTCACTACATGCTCTTGATAAGGCTAGCTAGTTTGTGAGCTAGCTGTTTAGCTTTGTAGATATGCTAGCTGTACAGCAATAATGTAATTTAGCACACAGTTATCCAGTAAGTACAAGTCTTTTTAATTAAACAATAAAATGTTACATTCATGCTAATATAATGAAATGTAAACCTTACCTACAACAGCGTAGCCGCCAGGAACTATGGGGTAGACCGTGCTGTCAGTGTGAATGCCGTCGGGAAACATAGCCGCCATGCTTTCACCCACCAAACGACCGAATGCAGCACCTGCATAAAGCATTCACAGTATTTATTCTATTATTTACAAAAAATTACAAATTTAGTACCTAAAGTTTTTTATTATTAAAAAAAAAATCAATTAAACATTGTAAATCAGTCTTAATACTTACAATTATTAAAAGTACTCATTTTAACATTTTGTTTTGTAAACTTCAGAGAACTAGTTAGCTAACAATATCATTTATCAGCTACACTTTACCTGAATGAACATTTATTAATGTTAAAATTTACAGGAATTTTAGTGAGATGATCAATTTATTATATTTATTATATGACACGAAGTTAGTCTTCACTCACTTACTATACATATCTAGTAGAGGCACTTAATCCAAGTGTTTGTTTATTAACTGTAGAATTTTTACCATTTAATAGCAAAACTCTAGTTATTTGTTCATTGACAGTGACATACAAAAAAGTAAAAAAAAAAAAAAAAATCTAAACCAGCTTTTTTGTTTATTAATGAAAATTCAGTATCATTTAATATCTCAAATTAAGTTAGGAAAAATCCAAAATAAATAAAATTGAATAAATTTTTAGTTTTCACTTTAACTATAAAGTTTTTTTGTATATAGCTGCTAATCTTTAACTATTTATGTTTTTTTTTTTTTTTTTAAGTTTTTCTAATAATTTACATTTTAAACCTTGTAGCATGTAGTAATTAATTAACAGTAAAATGTCGTTGGGTGTAACAATTAAATTTCATGTAATTGTTTGTTTGTTGATAGATTTTTAAAAGAAAATTTGTAATAATAGAAGTGAAAGTAATAATGTAGATAAATGAGTGTAGCTGATACTTACTTAAGCACATTGATGATTGCTTGGCAATGAGGATGAGGATGGCATGGGAAAAGAGAAACACAAACGGTGAGCGAACAAAAAAAATACAATCAACTGAGCAAATGAGTGAGATGAGTTTCGAAAATGCTGATAAACAAACATTATCAAACAAAACAAAACAGTAAATGGCCTAAACACGTAAAATGAAAATGGTAAAAAGAAAAAATGTTTGAAGTGTTGATATCGCACCTTCATCAGCTTCCTCTGGTGCGCCGAGTCCAACAGTAAAGCAAAATATCTTTATTTTTTATATTAAATATTCATTACAGTGTTAAACCGTGTGCTGTTTTACACAATGTTATACTTCAGTGGTGTTTAGAAAAAGCTTAGTGTCAAATTTATTTTATTAAATAAAGTTATTAACACTGAGTTTGATTATGACATAGCACCTAAACTTTACAGCTTTTTAATTGAATTTATTACATTTTGTATAATTTATATATTTTATATAATATAGTATTTCAACTTTGGCCAATTATTTGTTTAATAACAATAAAATTTAGCTAAGTACTTTTTATTATGTGTAAAATGTATTGTTATTAAACAATAAATTTTATGAAAATTTCTTAAAAATAAATTCCATTTGTTAAGCTAAATTTCTGCCAAGGGTTAGTTTAGTAATTGAATACATTTTAGAAACTAAGATGAGGTCATTAAGTAGAATTTAGAAACAAAATTTCACAAAATCATTAATTGTTACTTATAAACTTTTTTCATTATTTAGTAGGCAAATTTGAGAAAAAACTGTACTGTTAATAAACTCAAGAATTTTCTTGAACTGTTGAATTGATCTTCATTTGTTGCTCATGAGAACTGAGATGAAGTCGTAATTTTAAGATACACATACCTATAAGGAAAACGGGCATGAACGCACCACATGGCACTGGCATCGTTGTTGCGACGGCTGACATCCAGAACTGGGGTGGGGGGGTCAGAATAACAACAACAACAAAAACAATCTAATTTTTCAGAATCACAATCCTTTATCACTTTTTTAATCATTAAATTCCTGGATCCAGAATGAATGAATCCAGATCCAGATTCCTTGTGTTGTGTTAAGCTCTGCCTCTGGTACATGAAAATCCAAACATAACTTTTGGTGTAAAAAACACAAACTGTGGGTAAAACATCACCTCCTTTGTAGAAGTAAAAATCCATTTATTTTCATACAGTAATTCTATATTTCTACGAAGTGCACACTACGAAGTGGACTTTTCATGAAGGTTACATCCAGTAGGCAAACACTCTTTCACTTAGTCTTTAAATCTCTGTGGAATTTTATTTCTTTATTTAAATACTTCTCAGTGTTATAACATGCTGTGTAATGTTTGGTGGCAGAGGAGGACCTGAGTTACCTTCATGATGATGAAGAGGAGGAGGGTGATGAAGACGCTGACCTGCGGGTGTTTCCAGGCCTGAGGCTGACTCAAGAACTGGAACTCCTCAGACATGCCCTGCTTGTACCACGTCTGGTTATCGAACAGCGCCACTAACGACTCATGTTGAGTGAGCTTAACGTTCATACACACCAGATGAACAGTTTATTTATTTTACTTTTAAAGTAGGATTTAAACTTTTTAATTTGAACCTTTTTAAATATATTGAATAAATGATTAATGCAGTAAAAATTAAAAAAGTTTCTTTTTATGTCTGGTTTATGCACGAAATGTGCTTCGTGTCATGTGGATAAGTTTTAGTAAATAAATGAAAGTGTTTGGAGTAAAATATGAGAGATGATTTTAAATCTGTGAATATAAATAAAAATAAATGCAACAGAAAAGAGAATATCAGACCTGTCCAGCCATGAACTGCCCAAATCCTGGAGGAAACGTGAGCGACGATATAAGAAGAGTGACGACAGCAGGATACACCAACCTCCTGCAAAGGACCGAAATGTAATAGAAATAAATAATAATAATAATAATTATTATTATTATTAAAACATAAAGAGCAATAAATGTATATGAATTTATATAAACTTCAGTATATACCACAAGGGAGCAGTGTGATTTGATTGGTCCACTATTATAATATAATTTATATTATACTATAATGTATAATATATATTATACTATAATGCTTGAATGAAACGTGACGTGAAGTTTGTTGTGGCCACTTGGAGCAGGTGATGTCATCATCATCACGGTTTAAAATAGAAGACTACACCATAAAAATCTAGTTTTAGTTCATTTTTTATTTCTGTGCAGAAACCCGCCTCTGTCATTGTTAAAATATATAAAAATATACAAATCTTGATTTATTTTTATATTTCCTTGTAGTATATACTAAAACAGTTGCTGAATTAAATAGTTTCCTTATCGTTCCATCTCAGGAACGATTCCACAAGATCCACGTTGCCTTCAGTGAATAATTATTAAGTAAACAGCAGAGATGAGAATCTCAGACACATCACAGTTATTTGTATTCCCTCTACAGGCTGCATTTTATAAGAAGCAGACGAACTTTTTCAGTAAAAACTTATTGATGGTTTTTTGTTTCCTCATCGACTCGACGATCAGCCGGTTCAGATAAACGTACAGTGCGCCTCCGAATCCACTTGCAATACTGAAAAGGAAAAAAAGAGAAATCTGACATAAATAATTAGACACCATAACCATGAACCACATTAAAGAAAAAAAATGAAGCGATGGAGTGAGGTGTGTGTGATGGTGAGATACCCCAATACAGCGAAGGCTGGCAGTTCCTGCAGATCGAATGGAAAATCCAGACGAAATCGTGTTTTAAACAGCGCCGTGATCGTCTCTGTGAAAGAAAAAGATTTATGAGATTCATGCAGCAGGGTTCGTTTTTATTTTACATCACGGAGCTGCTGAGAGAAGGTGTTGAGTTCTGGATTGTGATTGGTCAGGAGAGAAGGTGTTGAGTTCTGAATTGTGATTGGTCAGGAGAGAAGGTGTTGAGTTCTGGATTGTGATTGGTCAGGAGAGAAGGTGTTGAGTTCTGGATTGTGATTGGTCAGGAGAGAAGGTGTTGAGTTCTGGATT
>JBCNYH010000008.1:11188971-11201246 GCA_039654325.1 Tandanus tandanus | reverse complement strand
CTGCTCTCTATCACACGCAAACACACACACACACACACACAAACACACACACACACACACACACACACAAAAGACACACACACACACACACACACACACACACACACACACACACACACACACACACACACACACACACTCGTCATACTTCAACACATACACACATACATAAGAGCAGGTTTCCCAAAAAAAAAGGTTGTTGATTTATGCTTATGTTTAAAGTGGTTTAATTTACTGTCTGTGAGACGGGTTAGTTCACTTCTCACTTATGTTACAGCAGCAATAAACAATCATTCCATCACAGGCGTCACTTTACTGCCTCTCATAAAGTACACAACACAAACAAATCATTACAGCTTGTTGTGTTATAGACTCATTACAGGACCCAAAACCATCTACGACTTTAAAAATCCTTTTATTTTGAGCGTTGTACAATTTCCTGTGAACAAGCTGTTGCTACAGGAACAATAACATATTCTAACTAGTGAATTAATTATGAATAAAGCTCTGATGTGGAGATGCGCTAATGTAGGGCTGCTACTCGAGTAAACTAATCAACACCTTCTCTTCTGACCAATCACAATCCAGAACTCAACACCTTCTATCCTGACCAATCACAATCCAGAACTCAGTACAGCAGTGGAATGAAGATAGTCACGACCTGTTTAATGAAATGTCGTAAAGTAACTGATGGCGTTAGCCTCTGTAAGTTTTTCACGCCGTCCGTCTGTATCATCTCTCTCACCTTGCTGACAGAAGGCGATGGTGTAATCCATCACCCAGCTGACCATTGCCATCACCAGCCCGAGGAGGATGAGGAAAATCCAGTCTTCACCCACACGGGAAATCAGGAACTTCTGACAGCGTGAAGTGCACACTACGGACGCAGAACAGGGTTAGTGTGTACTCTTCTGTACTGCGTAATCTACAAGTCTGTTCTCAGGAGTCTCAGTGTTAATACGTATTAATCTGAATGATGTCATGACAAACGTAACCCCTCCCAATATATTACAGGTTGCCCTTATATTATATGCTTCCTGCTATGGTTCCATCTCTGAGATTACCATCAGCTTACTAAAATACTTTATATTTCTCATAAACACACACCTAACTAGCTGGTTGTCATGGTTACATCCCATCATGATGTATCATGGAACGCACTGGTTTAGAAATGGTGTTAATTCTAGATTAGAAGTAGCCGAACAGTCAAACCCAAAAATGTTGTAAAGATAACAATTCGCTGAACCGCTTAATCGTACTAGGGTCATGGGGAGGGTGGAGCCTATCTCAGCTGACTCTGGGTGAAGGCGGGATACACCCTGAACAGCCCGCCAGTCCATCGCAGGGCAACACACACAACTGTTCACCCTCACACTCACACCTAGGGGCAATTTGAAACAGCCAATTAGCCTACTACACACGTCTTTGGACTGTGGGAGGAAACTGGATTACCTGGGGGAAACCCACACAAGCAAATGGAGAACATGCAAACTCCTCACAGAAATGCCCTCGTCAAGCCCGGAACCCAGGACTTTCTTGCTGTGAGGTGGATAATAATAATATGATATATAAAATAATAATAAAAAACCTTCCAGGTAATCGGTTGCAGGTATATGTTTGTGTCTATGATCTCCAGCACACACTACATTATATTATTATCACAGACACTTCATATTACTGAACCGAGTTTCACTTGGGAGGAGGCCGCCTACATAGGCAGCATTTATAGGTCTTGTCTTGATGGAGAATGTCTCTACTGTTTGTAAGGTCAGTAAGAAATCTCTCCACCTGAACAGAAATGAAAAGCGTTCTTCCCTCACACTTGGGTGTAACAGCGTGGTGATAATATTATAAACCCTGAGGTCACTGAGCTATGAAAGTCGACAGGTGGTGTATTTTAAGTCGTTATTGAGTGTGTGGGGGGACAGCCATGGAAAAAGCTCTGAGCGTGCGAGTTCCCTTGGCGTGGACGTGGTGGCAGTGTGCAGAACTCATGCATAATGCAGCAAAGTGCAACATGTCGGGGGGAGAGGGGTATGGGGGACGGCAGGATATTTATATCCGCAGGAGGAGAAACAGAGGCGAGTGGATTGTAGGAGGCGCTGAGATCTGCACTGTGTGCCTGACATGACAACCAATGTCAAGCTGTTAATGCTGAGCCTCTGGGTATCAGCGTCCTCTGCTTTTTGCATCACCGCAGGATTATTCTGTTTTTTTTATTTATTTATTTATTTATTTATTTATTTAGGAGAACTCTGCATGCTCTTATTCTGGTTCTCCTCCTGCTGCAGTGCAACAGAGGGCAGCAATGTTTACTGTGCTGAGAATGTTTGCGCACTGTCTTATTTTAGACTTTTCTTATCTTATCTAGTCTTATCCAACTCCCACGCACTGGCCAGGTTCCTCCAAAACTATCTACATATTTGTTTCTTTCTTTGGTTTCTTCTGGATTAGCTGGTTTCTCTCTCCAGCTTCCTGCTGCTCCAGCTCCGCCCAGACTGCGCCCCTTAATCATTGTTCTCACCTGTTGTAATTAGTCCTGCAGAACCCATTAAATCTGTGTAGAACCTAAAAACAACTTCTGTTTGAAGTCAAACTGTTTATTTTGGGAAAACTTTATAGATCCAAACAATTACCCAATCAGTGCATCAATGAAACCCCTCCTAATACGTAACATCATCAATGAAGCCCCCCTTAATAAATAACATCATCAATGAAGCCCCCCTTAATACATAACATCATCAATGAAGCCCCCCTTAATACATAATATCATCAATGAAGCCCCTCTTAATACATTACATCAATGAAACCCCTCCCAATACATTACATCAACAATGAAGCCCCTCCCAATATATTACATCATCAATGAAGTCCCTTCTAATGCATTACATCACCAGTAAAACTCTTCCCAGTACATTGCATCATAAAAAAGCCCCTCCCGTACATCATCACTGAAACCCCTCCCAATACTTTACATCATCAATGAATTTTTCAATTTCAATTGAATGAAGCCCCTCCTAATACATTACATCACTGATGAGGCCCAACCTAATGCATTACATTTTCAGCATTTGGCAGACGCTCTTATCCAGAGCGACTTACAATTATCATTTTTATACAACTGAGGGTTAAAGGCCTTGCTCAAGGGCCCAACAGTGGTGATAGTGGGGATTGAACCTCTGACCTTCGGACCAGTAACCCATCGCCTTAACCACTAAGCCACCACTGCCCTGATTGAACCAAATGCATTACATCACCAGTGAAACTCCCAGTACACTGCATCATAACAAAACCCCTATTAATACATTTGTTTCATTCATTTGCTGAAAAGCTTAATCGTTGTGGGGAGGCTGAAGCAAACATTGGGTGAAGGCGGGGTACACCCTGAACAGCTTGCCAATCCATTGCAGAGTCACACACACAACCATTCACACTCACACCTAGGAGCAATTTGGAACAATCAGTTAGTCTAGTGCATATCTTTGGACTGTGAGAGGAAACTGGAGTACCCGGAGGAAACCCACACAAGCACAGGGAGAACATGCAAATTCCACACAGAAACGCCTGAGCCCAGGATTCAAACCCATGACCTTCTTTCTGTGAGTAGGACATGCTTACCACTGCACCACCGTACCGCCTTCCAATACATTACATCATCACTGCAGTTGATATACTGTCATAACCAAAAGTACTTTTTAAACCCAGTGATCAGCCTGTTTCTCTTCTGCACATGCAGTATGTGTGTGTGTGTGTGTGTGTGTGTGTGTGTGTGTGTGTGTGTGTGTGTGTGTGTGTGTGGTATGTACACACTGTACACACTGCCAGTGGTAGAAAACATAAAGAGAGAAAGAGAGCGACAGATAGAGAGAGTGAACATGACTCCCTGCTCACTCCAGTTCCTGTTCAGTGTGTGTAGGTGGCAACTTGATGATCATCCAAATCCCTGAAATCCTGTCATGGAGGTTCAGAGGAGCCACACACACACACACACACACACAAACACACATGCACACACACTGCGCCAGAAGGCGATTTTTCATGCTTGTTCACACGGAGCAGTTTCACACTCAACAGGCTGTATAAGGAGGTGATGATACTGATACAGAAGGTGTGTGTGGGTCTCTGGAGAACCGCTGAGCGGAGGCCAAACCTCGTCTTCATTCCATAAACAATTAATTAATAAACGCCACCCAGGGAACTCGTGGAACGCTAAAAACAGCAGGACTTGAACAAATTCCAATAAGAGATTTTTGCTAATTCATCCAAATGCTAATAAATACATAAATAATAATTAAATAAATAAAGAAAGAAAGATAAACTGTGTGAGCAACGAGTTTATACACAGAGATGTAAGAGGATTTGTGTCTTTTAAGATACGCGTGACGTCTCTCTCTCTCTCACACACACACACATACACACGTACTAGATAATTATAGAGCTGTTTCATGTACCCAACATTCGTTATTTTCTAATAATACCAGAGGCTGATTGTGCACCATGCTGGCAAACACACAACACAGGGGCGGCCATTTTTCCCCATTTCTGCCAAAACTATCAATGACTGAATCAATATACATCATCTTAATCACCATGTTTATTGTCATCTGTTGTCATTATTGTCATCATGTCACCATCGGAAACACTTTCCTGGTGATTTATTACTCTCTCTCTCTCTCTCTCTCTCTCTCACACACACACACACACACAAACACACAGCATCCCCTCTGCAGAATTTCAATCCACGGCTGCAGCACCTGTAGAATCCTAATGAGACACAAGGACGAAACGAGTCCAAACCGAGCAGGATCGATGGTAATTAGTGTCCAGTAGAGGGCAATCTATCAACACAGGGTTAAACAAGGTAATGTTATCTGCAGCGTCTGCTTCCTCACACATCCCTACATCACTACACACTGCTTTTGTGTGGACAAGAGACAAATGAGACGTTTCAGCTCATATCACTTTACCTGACATCACGCACACTCGTAACACCTGCCATCAGGATCAAAGCATTTTATCAAATACACGAACCAAAACGTGTTCATTCACTGACTGTAACCCATATCCCACACATATGTTACCCATGTGTTTCCAATATAATAGCACCTTGCTGCCCCATGCATCAAGGGATTACCATACACACCACCAAGAGAATATGATTCCCATAACAGCTATTATCTCACTTTTCTTACATATCTGGCAATTAATTTAAACATTTCTCATTTAACTTCTGTTTTTTATCAGTTTGCTTTTCCAACACTGAAGATTTTTTTATTTGTTTATTATCTTAATGAATCAAAAGTTAAACTTCTCCCAGTATATTATTGCATCATAACTATAACCCCTCTCGAAATGTAACCATATTATAAATAAAACACATCCCCATACATTACATCATCACTGAGACCCCTCCCAATACATTACATCATCACTAAAACCCTTCCCAATACATTACATCAACACTATAACACCTCCCAATTAATTCGGTCATCACTGAAACCCCTCACAATGCATTACCTCATCACTAAAACCCCTCCCAATACACCTCAGGAAAAATCTTACCAATACATTACATTATTACCAAATCCCCCCCAAAAAATCTCACTAAAACTCCTCCCAAATGCATTACATCAACACTAAAACCCCTCCCAATGCATTACATCATCACCAAAACCCCTTCCAATACATCTCACTAAAACTCCTCCCAATGCATTACATCATCACTAAAACCCCTCCCAATGCATTACATCATCACCATAACCCCTCAAAATACATCTCACTAAAACTCCTCCCAATGCATTACATTTACATTTATGGCATTTGGCAGACACCCTTATCCAGAGTGACTTACATTCATCATTTTTTACAGTTGAGCAATTGAGGTTTAAGGGTCTTGCTCATGGACCCAACAGTGACTCCACCACTACACCACTACATCTTCACTAAAGCCCCTCCCAATGCTCAATACCCCCCCAATACATTACATCATCAATAAAACCCCTCTCAGTGCAATGCATCATCACTAAAACACTTTTGCCTTTGATCAAAGCGTAACGAATCCCTCCAACAGTTTCAGACTCGTACATCCATGACACCTTGTGCAACAGTGTTGCTGCTATTTCGAGAGCGAGCGAGACGGCTGTGAAAAAAGAAAACACACGCGGTGCTCACATCTGTTCCCGCCTTAACATGCATACGTCCTCTCTTTCTCTTTGGACCCTATTTCCTGATTCCTGTAGCAGTGATCACATTTCATTTTATTTACACTCTGTATATTTCTACTTTTCAGTAAAATAATGAGTAAATACTGGACATAGACACACACAGCATACACAGTCCTGCCTATATTCCTCGGCTGCTTTACTTCTCCGTTTATCCTTGACACGTGCAGGTGAAGGTAAAGTGTTTTGTGACTCACGCTGGCACTTGACACACGGATGCTTTTCATATTCCTGCTTATCTGGAGTTTGGTTTCGAGTCCCAGCAGCCCGAAAGCGAGCCGCTTCCTCCTTGGCATAGGCGCCGAGCTCCTGAGTGTATCGGCCATACATCTGTAATGGAGAGAAGACCAGAGACTTGTTTAGTTTTGCACTTAAGTCCAATCACAATCCAAAACACAACACACTGAGGTATACATACTGCTCATTGATTAGGTTCCTATAAGAACATATTCCTAAACATTTTAATTCTGTTATAAAAAGGTTTTATTTCTGGGGGCAGCCATAGTCTAATGGTTAGAGAAGCAGCTTTGGAACCGAAAGGTCTCTGGTTCAATTCCCGAACCAGCAGGAAAAATGTGAGGCGGTGGTGGAGTGAGCTGCACCTTCCCTTTCTCCACATTCATGGCTGAAGTGCCCTTGAGCAAGGCACCTAACCCCCAACTGCTTTCTGGGCGCCCCAATGTTTGTGGCAGTCCTCTGCTCCGAGTGTGTGTGTGTGATCACTGTTTACGTGTGTGCTCACTTTTGATGGGTTAAATGCAAAGGCAATAATTTCGCTTGTGGGATTAATGCAGTATATCAAAAATCAAATAAAACCGCAGTCTACAATTCCAATTCAATTCCATCTTGAGACTTCTCACATAAACATCTCCATTAATCCTATTTTACCAACAACCTGCTAATTTTTTTTTTTTGTCATATGAATTTAGCAGTGCTACGACAGAAGGGACTGCTGTAGGTTTGGGTGAGATGGCTGAAAGCTACGTAGTCACGTAAAAATATGTGTCATACGTCCGTCATGTGGAAAACAAATCAGGTGTGTAACTCAAATCGTACGATGTTCATACGAAAGTGATACGATTGCTACAAGAGGAAAAAATCCTCATACTATATGCCTGTGATACTCGGTTGGCGCACGGCTCGACCTTACACTGTTGTACAAATGTGGTACGATACATGTGGGTATAAACCTGGGTATATAACAACCCGTTATATATTTTTTTTGTGGTATGAATTTAGTGGTGTCACAACAGAAGGGACTGGTGTGGGTTTGGGTGAGGTGGATTTGCAAACTACGTAGTCATGTTAACGTACAAAATACGTGTCGTATGTCTGTCATGAGAAAAACAGTTCAGGTGTATAACTCAAGTCGTACGATGTTCATCCGAAAGTGATACGATTGTTACAAGAATCCTTGTAAGAAACTCGAACAGTTCTCGTACTGTACACTATACACTGTTGTAGGAATGTGGTACGATACATGTGGGTAAATAAGGAAGTCCCGTTGATTTAACGTAGAGCAATTATAGGATTATTGTAAGAAAAGCATGAGAGCATCAGGTGGTCCAGAAAATGTAGGAAATTTGTAGGTTTATCGTAACACAGTCGTAGAACATTGTAGGTAGGGCATCGCACGTCAGACTGAGGAAATAGACCTGACATCGAGAATCACCTACAAGATAATTAACTACACAGCACAGAGTCGGTATTAAATTATTCTTAGAAAGAAATTTAATCTTGAATTTAGTGTAAAACAGCTTCGTATCATTAACATGATGGATAAAGACTGAAACACAGTGGGACAGGAGAGCGAGGAGATGCGACAGGAAGCCTGGAGCGTCAGCACCCTGCCGTCAACCCGACACTCTCCATATAAGCAGCAGCGTCTTCACTCCGACTGTACTGAGGTGTGAACGCTTCCATTCTGTCTCACTTCTATTACACAGAGTTCTTTAGAACACACACGTGGATGCCTGCCTGACTTTAATACAGCAGGAAGTGAGAGCTGAGAGACGGAGCTGCTGGTGCACAGATCCATCAGGTGAGATATCATCTGTAAGCACTTTATCCCGATCAGGATCGCAGTGAATCCCGGGAATACTGGGAGCAAAGTGGGGATCCACCATGAGATGAGATGTTAGTACATTACCAAGCACTGTACACACACACACACACACACACACACACACACACACACACACATCAACAAGCTAATAAGCCTACCACTGGTATTTATGATTTTACCATATGGCTATTGGTAAATAAAGTATATTTTCTCTCTCTCTCTCTCTCTCTCTATTCCTCCTCTCTCTCCTTTTTCTCTGCCCCCTCTTCACTGTGTTCTCGCTCTCTCTCTCTCTCTCTCTCTCTCTCTCTCTCTCTCTCTCTCTGTTTCTACCTGGCTTTAAAATACAATAGAAATATATCCGTCAATTGAAATTCTATAAAATAACAAAGTTATTTCCCTCCATCTCTCCTCCCTCCTTTCCTCAATCTCTCGTCTTCCTCTTCCTCCATCCCGTTCTTTATCACATCTCTGCTTTTTATTTTCTCATGTTTCTTCTCTTTTGCTCTCTATCTCTTTTACTCTCACAGTCTCATTCATGCCATCTCTTTATTTCTTCTGCATGCATTCTATCACGCTATCTCTTCTTCTTTTCCTCTTTTCCGACCTGTCTCATTTCCAATTCTGCATCTCTCCCTCTTCTTCCATATTCCCCCCCCTCTCTCTCTATCTCTCTCTCTCTCATGTGAGAAGCTGCCACTAGCACTACATTGAGATGTGCATCACGATTACAGCAGACTCCTCTCTCTCTCTCTCTCTCTCTCTCTCTCTCTCTCTCTCTCTCTTTCTCCTCTATGGGCAGGTGCACCTTGTAGAGAAAGCAAAGCAGCTTGGCTCAGTTCAGATTGATCACTACTCCTCCTCCTCCTCCTCTTCCTCCTCCCCCTTGTTTTTCACACAGTTAATTTCTTACTCTCCAGGGATGGCTTTAAATCAACACTAAATTAGAAATCATCATTAAAATTAATTCAGATATATAGATATTTCCATGATGAAGCTCTTGGCACTCATACGATACATTCTTTTCCCATAACAGCACATCCTCCTGTTTTATTCCTCTTATATCGCAGTCATTTATTCTACATCACCTTGTACTCTTTATCTCTTTATATTTACATTAAAGTTCTACTTCTGTTCTGCAGGTTAGTAATGACTCTTCACCTCTTTACCAACCTCGATTACACAACTGTACAGAAGTGTAACCTCTTCAGAAACATCACACCAACACCACCTGACCAATCACAACAAGCATATTAATAATCACTTTCACATACTGGGTATCGTCTCCAGTATTTATTTTTCACCAGTTCAGTCCAGGCAGTACAGTGGTGTAGCGGTTAGCACGTCCTCATAGCAAGAAGGTCCTGGGTTTGAGTCCCGGGCTTGGCGAGGGCGTTTCTGGGAGGAGTTGTTTACGTGCTTGTTTCGTCCAGGTACTCTGGTTTCCTCCCACAGTCCAAAAACATGCACTTTAGGCTAACTGGCTGTTCCAAATTGCCCCTAAGTGTGAGTGTGAAGGTGAATGGTTGTGTGTGTTGGCGAGCTGTTCAGGGTGTGCCCTGGCTTCACCCAGTGACAGCTGGAATGGGCTCCAGCCTCTCCGTGACACTAATGGGATTAATCGGTTCGGCAAATGAGAGAGTGAGTGAGAGAGTGAGTGGTTCAGTCCAAATATGCCTCGTTCATTATACTTCTCTTTCACTTCTAATCCCAATTGTATAAAAACCTACACGATCCAATTATGGAACATAAATGAGTTTATAATGCACCTGATATTCCTCTAGCTTGCAGGTATAAAGACGCACCTTTGAGGGTTCCACCACAGATACGTTCCACCTCAGAGACGTTCCAGAGACGAGCGTCAGAGCGTTCCCTACTTTTAATATTACTCATTTGTTTGTTTTCAGAACCACTTAATCTTACTAGGGTCACGGGGAGACTGGAGTCTATCTCAGCCGACTCTTGTGCAAAGGTGGGCTACACCCTGAACAGCTGACCAGACCATCACAGGGTCAGCACACACATACAGCCATTCACACTCACGCCTAGGGGCAAATTGGGACAGTCAATTAGCCTAAAGGAGGAAATCGTAGTACCTGGAGGAAACCCATGCAAGCACGAGGAGAACATGCAAACTTCACATAGAAACGCCCTCGTCAAGCCCGGGACTCGAACCCTGGACCTTCTTGCTGTGAGGCGGATGTGCTAAGAACTGCGCCACCATGCCACTTGCCCATCTATTCTAAATGAATATTAAGTGTACAACACGCCAAACCTGCTCTATAAACCATTTACTTTCACTTAAATATCACAAATAAAAGATCAGCTCTGGGGACGGCATCACTCACATTCAACATTCATCACTTCTTCATCACCGCGGGAACCGAAGAGTTTTTATTTAAAGCTCCGACGCACAGAAGCAGAACTTTTTTCTTCTTACATTAAACAGAGATCAGGCCGAAGGCTTTAGAGTTTAATTGTGCTAAACTTTCCGGTTCCTTCCAGCCTTAATTTCTTAATGTGCCTGGAAATTTCCTTAATGTACCCAAACACACTGGGTTCCAGAGGCTGCTTAGTGCTATATATAATATAATATTTACATTTATATTTATATAAATCTATAACCTTTGATAAACTAAGAACATCCACTTGAGATGTTAAATGAAAACTTTGGCAGAGGATTGAATTTAATCTCCAGGTTACATTTTATCAAATTTTTTAAAAGCAACCTTCACGCCATCATTACCTTTCGTGTGAGCTACGCGGAAGGTACTGTGACGTGGCGATTTTCGTTCCACAGGAAATTGTGTGTGTTTTCTGTCCACAGTTTACAAGTGCGCACTCAGTCCTAGTAAGTTATTATCTTTGGCATGAGCAATATATTCTTCATGTTATCATTACTAGACATTTGAGAGCTTACGGAAATTGTACTAAAATAAAGTAATATTACGATAATCATCACATTTTCATAGACAGGAACTTTCCAATAGGTCTAACGCCGCGATCTAATTGCATCATTGCAAGTTCAACTTCGTCTTCAAGTTAGACAGAGCATGCGAGTGTCCGAATACCATAATACGCGAAAGGTCAGTGAACGCAGGTGTTGTGCTGTACCAGTCATTCATTCATTCATTTGCTGAAGCGGTTTATCCTTTATTAGAGTCACAGGGATGGTGGAGCCTATCACAGCCGACTCTGGGTGAGGGCAGGGTACACCCTGGACAGCATGCAGGGCAAACAAACACACAACCATTCACACACACCCCCTCACACCTTGGGAAAATTTAGAACAGCCAATTAGCCTACTGTGCATGTTTTTGAAACCCACGCAAGCACAGGGAGAACATGTACACAGAACGCCACACAGAAACACCCTCGCCAAGCTCGGAACTTGAACCCAGAACCTTCTTGCTGTGAGATGGACGTGATGACCACTACACCACCGTGTAGCCCCACGTGCACGCCATCAGCTGCATCATTAACGCTAATAGAGCGAGCAGGGTGTGTTAGATTAGCGCTGCAGAGCTCCAGAGATGTCATATCTCTTCTCATCTCTTCTCTTGCAAAAAATAAAAAATAAATTAACATTTTAATCCCATTAGTCTTATATCCGGATCTCCGGCATGACGGTGATTTGACACATGAAGAATAATCCGGTAATATCACTAGCCGAGGCGATACGATACGACATACTGATATCTCACATGGGTCGATATGCCTGTAAACGCTTGTGTGAGATGAACCTGCTGTTTGATAGTACATTTGGGATTGTAGACCATTCTCTCAAGGGAAAATACAGCAAAAAAATGAATAACGCTTCACTAGAAGAAACAATAATCAGAAATTGTGTCTTGATTGGTGGTTTGAGTGGCAATCTGAATTCTGAGCCAGAGGTCATTTATTTATTTATTATTTTTTTTATTTTTCCCCATTTTTCTCCCTAATTTAGTCGTTTCCAATTCCCACCCATCAACTTTTTGCCTTCCCTA
>JBCNYH010000008.1:11158461-11168955 GCA_039654325.1 Tandanus tandanus | reverse complement strand
TTGATTTATTAAGTCACCATGAACTATTAGCAACAAAAACATGACTAAATATTTTATGTAAGACTGTACCTTTAAATATATTAAATATTAAATAAATACATAAAATAATAATTTATGGATAATAAAATATAATTAAAATTATAAGTATGATTATTATATAAATTATAGGAATTTTTTTTATCCCTTTTTTATATTATTGTGATTAGAACAGAACTTATTCTAACTTCTGGATTATAATAAATTCTTAAATTAAATGTTCCTATAGCCATCAACATTTTCCACCGTTTCAATCTCATGAAAGTCCAGTTGTCTTGATATTTGTTGTGTCTAATCTGCAGTCCATGAGGATAAAAAGTTGTAAAAAGAATTTTGATTAGAAGGATAATAAAGGGGTGGCACGGTGGCACAGTGGTTAGCACATCCGCCTCACAGCAAGAAGTAGGCTAATTGGCTGTTCCAAATCACAGTGTGAGGGGGGAATGGGTGTGTTTGTTGCCCTGCGATGCTCTGGTAAACTGTTCAGGGTGTACCCCTCCTGTGCCCGGTGTTGGCTTAGATTGGCCCTGCGACCCTATAGGATTAAGTGGTGTGGGAAATGAGTGCATGAGAATAAAAATAATTTTGATTGATTATTGAAATCAACCATTTAGAAGTTGTGGGTAAAGGAATCTGAAGATGTTTCCCCCACTGATGTTACTGCCAAGACCTGACCTCAAAACCACATCCTGTTCTTTCAGTGATGCCACAACATATCTGCCCCAATCTGGTGTCCCTCTACTGCTGTAGGCCACACCTCCATACCCCCCCCCCCCCCCTTTTGTGTTAATAAAAACGCCTCGGTGTCGGACATCTGGACTTCACTGCTTAGGCTGTTGCCCCTGCGACCCGACCCCGGACCAAGCAAAAGAAAATGATGATGATTTTACATGTTTCATTACTTTACACTGATAAGTGTTTTAGTTAATTTTTGCCTGGTTTCTTGATCTAACTCTGTACCCTGTCGTGTGTCCGTATTGAAATTTGCCTGTATTGAAATTATTTACGCTTAAATCCAATTTTCTACACATGATAAAACCTCTAATTTAATGTATTACAGGCCACAGTACAGCGTTAATTAGCTAACCGAATCCAAAATGACGAATTTTGGCACCATATTGGATTTTTAACCATGTTGAATTATCAGTGTTTATTTAAGATGATATATTTATATTTAGCACTATCAATAAAATAACACTTTAATTTAAAGCTGTAGTCTCATTCATGAATGCTACACGCCAACCTGGGGTACTATAAGTTTTGGAGAACACTCTAAGTGTTCTGCAAACCGGTTGTGGATTCAATTCAATTCAGTTTTATTTGTATAGCACTTTTTACAATTGACATTGTCACAAAGCAGCTTTACATAGTAAAATTTATTTAAGGAGGAATCTAAAATATTTTTCTACATTCTCTGGATGTTTTGGAGATGTTCCCCTGAGAGCGACGCTGTCGGATGTGTTTGACAGGATTTGATTGAGGCACTAAACTGATGTCTGGTGTGTCTCGCTTTTCTCGTTTGCCCCGTTTATCTTCTTGTCATGTCGTCATCTATAGAAGCTCTGTTTATCCTGCTGAGTCTGGTTTTGTCCGAGCTATCCCACCCCAAAGCCAAACCACTCGACTTTGTGTGTGTCAGCGAGGCGAGGAAGGTCATGAACAAGGTCAAAGATCTGCAGGAAGAACTGGTGAGATTAAAAACCTCTGACTTTCCCCCTCCATGTTCTGTTCTGTAGTTGCTTTATTTCGCAACAAACTAAACAGCTGCATGAAAAGATATTAGTATTTTTTGTCATTGTATTATTATTTCTGTTGAATTGAACCTCCGTGTCTGTGACCGTGTGCCCCCCTCCCCCTTTTCACTTTGATTTATTTCTCTCATGCACTTTAACACATTAAAGGAACACAAAGCTCCATGTCATGCTGTAAACTCTTTCATCTGCTTTTAAAGCTTTTGTTCATTGCCTGCGACAGATAAGTCTTATCCGAGCGTCAGTGGAGTGTTAAAGCTTCTCAGGACTCCATGCTTCATAATATTCAGGGTTAAATTCGAAATACAGTTTCTCCCGAAATACAACAAGCTGCAGAGTTAGATTTTTATTTATTTTTTTAATAAGTTTGAAAGAGGACAAAGAAAGGCTGGTGAGGGAATGACTGTTTATAGCTGTGAAAATGTGAGAGAGAACACATTTCCCCAACATTGAACAACAAGGAAAATTATTTATTCATTCAGTCATTAATTTTCTGAACCGCTTAATCGTAATTAGGGTCACGGGGAGGCTGACGCCCATCTCAGCTGACTCTGAGCGAGGGCAGAGTACACCCTGGACAGCTCAGGAAAATTATTTATTTATTGATTTACTCAGAAAAGCCTTGGAAGGCGGGTTATCTTTCTTCGACCAGGCATCCCACTTCTAAAACCAAATGTCACAGGTTCGACTTCAGCCCCTCGATAACTGGGAATAAACAATGCCGTTGCCGGGAGTGTGACGATGGTGTTTTTATTACCAACCTCCCAAGGTGCAAAATAGTGCAAATATTTACAAAAAAACAAATAAAGCAAATGAAAGGGGTTCCACAATAACACTCTTGTCAGTTAGCCGTTGTAGCAGTCTCAAAAAAAACTCTATAGGTATGACCTTCACTGTCACCTCTCCAAGCCCTGTGCCAAAATGGCTCCTTTTAAACACAAAACCCCTCCCTCTGGGCGTATACCAAAGATACATTATTATTTTAACAACATTTCTGTTGGCAAAAAGACACCTAAAATCAAGTAAGCTTCAGCTTATTTTAAATTGTATTTCTTCCCATTTATATCTAAATAAAACAAAATTAAGTCTCCCATAAACGATGATATAGAATAAAATAAACATAATTATAACAGTCACATGACCCTGGAAGTGGGCGGGAGTACCCTACTTTAACAGGAAAACTCATTGCATTCTGGGGTTTGGGGGGGGTTATAACAAACGGAACAGCCCACAGGGTGATACCAGCCTCGTCATCAGATGGTAAGTGTTCTTTGTAACAGGTGTGTGTGAAAATGAGAGAAAACAGAGCAACCAGGTGTGCACACCTGGGCACGCCACTGAAACTGGTAAGGGAGAGAGCACACAGGGGCCAGCCTCCCCGCGACCCTAATTAGGATTAATTAAGCAGCTTAGAAATAATAAAGAATAAATGCAGGTGTGAAATCGCTTGTGTGCCGGCTTAAACGTTGCCGTGGATCAAAGCATAACACAGTCATATTGCTCTAATATGGTCAGTTTAAATAATGTGGTCAATTTCAGTGAAAAATGACCAAAATATTGCCCTTTTTGATCACCCCATGTTACAAATTTGGGGTCCGAGTGGTGGGCGCATATTAAGCGGAAACGCGTTTAAAAGAAGTGCATATTAACGAGATTCTATTGTATGTCAGTGGACATGCCCAGACTAAACATGCCCAGACATGCTCTGCCCAAATATTCCTTATATGGTGCTGGTTTAAATTACCCATGTATTTGTCTTACTGTTCTACAGTACATGGATGTGATTAAATTTGTGGAAAAAACCCAACTCTCTCACGTAAAAGATTTAAAACATGGTTGGTGTTTGACCTCTGGAAGGCCAAGAGTATTTGTTTTATGTGAAAGTCTATATATGGTTACTATTAGTGTTTCCATAGTAACAGAACGTCTATCAGTATGCATTTCAAAGAAATAAATACACAAATCTTTGTGACCTTGGTCTGACCTTGACCTTTGACCCAGCCATTTTAAAATCAAATAATTTTTAGGACTCAGGTAGGGTAGTAACCCTGCCAAGTTTGGTGAGAATCCGTGGGTGTGGTCGGGATTTTGTTCACAGATGGATTCACAAATCCCATGATTACAATAAGATAATATAATGTGTGTGTGTCTGTGTTGTCTCTACCAGGCCCAGTGCAGTGCTGCAGCAATTCTTCCTGCTTCAATCCGAATTCCCTCCATCAGGGTTAATATCATGAGCTGGAAAAGCAAACCTGTGAGTCGGTAACGTCTCCTCTGCTTCAGGTACTGTCTGTACCTTCAGTGTTGCTGTGGTACAAAAGGAATCAAATCTGTATGTGTGTGTGTGTGTGTGTGTTCCAGATCCCAGAGCGTAGAGCTGAGATCCTGCAGTCTTTGCGTGTGTTAGCGCAGGATATTCACTACGCCAGGAATGAAAGCCAAGCTGAATGTTCGGTCGCACTGCTGGGCCGCCTCGAGCGCAACATCAACAACTACATACTCGCACTCACACAGCTCCGCATGCAGGTATACATCGCGATTCATTCTCACACACACTCACACACACATAGTTGACTGTAGACGATCACAAAGCTCCTCTTTCTATTCCGACCTCAGTGCTGGGATGGAATTCTGGATTCTGATGTATTTCAATTGGACGTCTTCAGCTTTCCAAACAAATACTTCCTGGCTTCCCCGTAATCTCTTGTCTGTTCTGGCGACATCAGTGTCGAGCAACTTCCTTCCCCAGGGAAGAAAAGTACAGCCGTGACAGTTAAAGATTCCATAGAAAGGCTCGATATTCATCTAGAAGCTTCTGGCATGTCTGAAGTTCTTTTTTTTCACCGTGTGGTGTTCACGGTGGTGTAGTGGTTAGCACGTCACCCTCACAGCAAGAAGGTCCTGGGTTCGAATCCCGGGCTTTCTGTGTGGAGTTTACATGTTCTTCCCCATTTTTGCGTGGGTTTACTCCGGGAGCTCCGGTTTTCTCCAACAGTCCAAAGACATGCACTGTAGGCTAATTGTCTCTAGGTGTGAGAGTGAGTGTGAGTGGTTGTATGTGTGTTGGCCCTGTGATGGTCTGGCGAGCTGTTCAGGGTGTACCCTGCCCTCACCGAGAGTCAGCTGAGATGGGCTCCAGTCTCCCTGCGACCCTAATTAGGATTGAATATTTCAATGAATGAATAAAGGTGTTGTGTTTTAATCTGAGCGTAAGGATTAAAAAAGGCTGGACTTGGAGACGTTTTGGAAACATCACACTTGGCAGGGACGCTGGTGCAGACTCCAGGGTTATAGTGTATCTCACAGTACATTCAGGAATGCCTGAGAATCCCGCAGGAAGAGCCGGAATTTGTGAGATGCGATAGAGAGAACTCGGATCATACTATCCTTTAATTGCACGTCCTCAATCCTTTTCCCCCTTTTATACCACAGCAGTGTGCCAATCATTACCCACTTTATTTATTAAAGAACTCCTCGTACTTTTTATTCATTTATAGTTACATTAAATGTTGTCCAAGAAATTAGTTGTTTCCTGTCTCTCGATTATATTACAGCGGCTATAAATAATCATTTCCTCCCCAGTTGATCTTTATTCTCTCTTCAAGTTCATGAGACAGAAAAAAAAAAAACCTGGCACTTTCCTGAAGATGTCAGATAACTAAAAACAAGTCCCAGTTTTACCTTTTGATCTTTTCAAAGCATTGACACTGGAGACTCCTTCCATAATAAATTCATTCATTTTCTAAGATGCTTAATCCTAATTGGGGTTGCGGGGAGGCTGGCGCCCATCTCAGCTGACTCTGGGCGAGGGCGGGGCACACCCTGAACAGCTCGCCAGGCCATCATAGGGCCAACACACACACAACCATTCACACTCATGTCCCACCTAGGGGTGATTTGGAACAGACAGTTAACCTACTGTGTATGTTTTTGGACTGAGAGAGGAAACCGTTGCACCAAGTGGAAACCCACACAAGCACGAGGAGAACATGCACACTCCACAAAGAAACGCCCTCGCCAAGCGCAGGACTCGAACCCAGGACCTACTTGCTGTGAGGCGGACGTGCTAACTGCCACTGTGCCGTCTACCATAATACATATAAATCACATTCCTCTTTACAGAAATCGTCTCCACATCAACAATGAGTTAAATCCTGTTTATTATCAGAGGAGTGTGTGCTGTACCGTATACGCCCCTGGGAACGATAACGCATCCAAACGAGTTCATTAGAGATCAGATATTATACCAAGAGCTTAGCACGTCTGCCCCACTGCAAGAAGGTCCTGGGTTCTGGTAAGATGATCAAAAGGCCCAGCACACTGTGATGCACTAGTGTACGTAACTTAAACGGAAAACTTAAACATGTGCTAACCTACGTTATTCAACACTCTGGCATCATCAAACAGATATTCAACATGTCTATCTCTATATCTCCTCTTTAATATAAACCTGCACGTTAGAGCTGCTTCCCTCTGACCGTTCACAATCCAGATCTAAATTGTTATAAATATTAATCCTGATTTATTTCTTTATTACATTATTGAGTAACATGTCTGTGTGCGTGTGTTCCAGAGTGGACTGAACATGGAGAACATTCCAGACTCTTCCGTCCAGCTCATCTCACAGGATCTGAGTTTTGTTCTGCAGCAGTTCGAGCGTCTGATCTCCAGGAAACTGGAATGGCTTATCAGTGAAATGGGGAAAGAGTGTGAGACCGATACAACGGCCACTTAAAATCCCCAAGTGAGGTATCAGGGACTGCGTTTTGAGTGGAAATATGGAGACATGGCGCCATCTGCTGGTCAAACATCCATCATGTCCTGGTGCGCTCACTGAGTCCAGGTGGATGTAATAAGGATGTAAAGAAGACTGCAAATAGACACTTTCAGCTTCTTCAGGAGTTTAATTATAACATAAACATGTAAAACATCATTTTTATACAGAGTTTATATTTTCATTAATGCACTCCTTTAACATGATATAACTCCATTTACAGTCTTGTTATAAGATTTAAGTATATTTTATATGAATACATTTCTCTTCTGCTCGTGTTCGTCATTTTAATGTGATAAAACAGGTCAGGTTTAATTAACAGGAAGGGTTCAACCACAAATACCTCTAAAAATGATCGGAAATGGAAATGTGAGTCTCGCCTGGTGTCTGAAGTTTCCTTCTTTTAGTTTTGAAGAAAACATAACAGAAGCTTTGAGTTAATGGTTCAGCACTGCATCATAAATCCACTTTCTCATTTTTAGAACACATTAAAGTTCCCATTCAGTTCCAGGTATATTAAATAAAGATGAAATACAGTGGTGTCTCACGAAAATAAAATGCAATCGGATCCACAATGTCTTTCTGAAACCATTTGTGTCCTCCTGTACGCGAGTGTTAATGACCCCTGCACCAGCCGCGATGATATTAATAACATCACCCTCTTTATTCTCTTCTGTTTCTTAACACTTGATCTCAGACTTTTCCGCTTTCTACCAATTGTGGTGCACCGCCAAGCTATCACACATGCACGAGATTGTTCCTCTGGTCACGCCGTCTCGTTATTGTTATAAACACATACAGAACCAAAACAGGATGTAGAACCATTGAATAAGAGATACTAAGCCTGTCAGCTGGGGAGGTTTCACCAGGAAACCTTTATATTCAACCAAAATAAAAGATGAGTGGATGGTGCATTTATCTGCATTTTCGCTCGATTTTTTTTTTATTTATTTATTTTTTCAGTAATGCTGAAAATAAATGTTAAACACACTGTAATGTGAAATTATTGTGAAACTGAAATTCCTGATATATAGGATATATATATATATATAGCTAAATTAATTCGTTTCTAACAATGGCACATCGATTAACACGACATAGTTATCTTGAAATGTCTCCCCCTAGTGGGCTTCTGGTGAACATTTCTGCCCATATTTACACAATAGCCATTTTGGGGGATTTCGGAATTTCTTTCTCACCATGCAGAGATCACCTGCAAAATGTTATGGTTCGTTACTTGTACCAAATCCTACTCTAAATAAATTTATTCCAATTATGTACATAACTTTTTGAGTTATTTTACTAACAAATCTTTTATTGATTCTTTTGCCAAACCGCTTAATTCTACTGGGGTCACAGGGAGACTGAAGCCTATCTCAGCTGACTCTGGGCGAAGGCGGGGTACACCCTGAACAGCTCCCCAGTTAATCGCAGAGCCAATGCACACACAACAATTCACAATCACACTCACACCTAGGGGCAATTTGGAACAGCCAATTACCATAACCCGCAGGTCTTTGGACTGTGGGGGAAAACCCACATGGTCTCACCATGCTTGTGGAGGAAACCCACACAGAAACACCCTTACTGAGGACGGGACTCGAATCCCAGACCTTCTTGCTGAGAGGCAGACGTGCTACTCACTATACCACTATGCCACCCAACTAACAACAAACACAGGTGAAAACAACCTCCTGGAGGAGATAATAAAATGATGATCTGCATGTATGTACAGAGTGAAGGCTTGTCAGACAGGTTATGATACATTAAAGTATCAGTGATGAGTCATTTGTAAACAGCTGCTAATCCCTTTGCTGGAAATGGATTAAAGGTGTTTTTTTTAGGTTATGTGCACTTTTTATTTTTGTGGTTCCTGCATTTTTTATGTCCAGTTTTTGGACATAAACTCAGAAATGTCAGTGTTGGAGGAAAAACCCTGTTGCTATGAAACCCATGTTTTCAAATCAGCATCAATACCCTCTGGTGTTGAGGTGACATGATAGAAGTGTCATGCTGTATGTTGGCTGCTGCTGGAGATGTCTGTAGTCTCAGCTCTTTCTCATCTGTCCTGCACCAGGTCTCTCAAGATCGACCCAATGGATTCAGGTGCAAATGTCCCAGCCATCTTCAGCAGCATTCTCAGTATTTTCGTTAGGCACTAGAGATGAGTTTCTCTCGGATGCTATAATGATGGAGGATCGTCTACAGCTACCTTATGTTTAAGCTTAAGTTTTATTATTTTGTTTAAAGCAAAACCAAAGGCTACAAAAGGGATATTCCAGAAATGTGGTGACTCCGCCCCTGAGGTGCAACAAATTCTTAATGTGGTGTCATGACGTCATTACGTTTAGATTCCTTTACATTTAAATTATTATTGTTATTATTATTATTCATTCATTCATTCATTCATTTTCTGAACCGCTAAATCCTAATTAGGGTCACAGAGAGGCTGGCGCCCATCTCAGCCGACTCTGGGCGAGGACAGAGTACACTCTGGACAGCTCGGCAGTTATTATTATTATTGCAGGTTGTTATTATTATTATTATTATTATTATTATTATTATCATCATTATGGGGCAGCCGTAGCCTAATGGTTAGAGAAGCGGCTTTGGGACCGAAAGATCGCTGGTTCGATTCTCGAACCAGCAGGAAAAATGTGTGGCGGTTGGGGAGTGAGCTGCACCTTCCCTTCCTCACCTTCATGGCTGAAGTGCCCTTGAACAAGGTACCTAACCCCCATCTGCTCTCCGGGCGCCCCAATGTGTGTAGCAGCCCACTGCTCCGAATGTGTGTGCTCACTTTGAATGGGTTTACCCTTAGATGCATAAGTGACTAGACCCTACACCCTTCCATAAGTGGGTCAAAAATGACTGTTATTAAAAATGTTAGAATCAATGTTATTATGCCACTTTTGTCATTTTTCTTAAGAATAATCGTTTGTATAATATTTTGTATTATATTTTAGTCCACACAAGAATGATTTCATGTTTGAAATATTTTTTATTATTCCCTTTTTTTTTTAAATTTTACTATTATTAATAATTTTTTTTAAATTTTTTCAACATTTTGAAAATTGGAAAAGAAAAAATTTATACAACAGCAATAGAACAATGTCAAAATCTACTTTGTGTGTGTGTGTGTGTGTGTGTGTGTGTGTGTGTGTGTGTGTGTGTGTGTGTGTGTGTGTGAGACATCCAACAAGTCATCACATCATGCAATCCTACCACCTGCTCACTGGATCCAATCCCTTCCACAATACTCCGGTCTATCTCTCAAGACCTTCCCCCATTTACCTCCACTAACATCAATAACTCCATTTCATCTGGTCATGTACCAATAACATTCAAAAGAGCCAGGGTTCTACCCATCTTAAAGAAACCCTCTCTGGATCCATCAGACATCAACAACTAAAGACCGGTTTCACTTCTTTCTTTCCTTTATAAAATTCTTCAATGCACTATTTATAACCAAATGTCTTTCTATCTTTTGCAGAATAACCTTCTTGACTCTAATCAATCTGGCTTCAAAGCAGCACATTCCACAGAGACTGCACTGCAGATCAGTCCTCATCCTTCTCGACCTTTAAGCAGCATTTGACATGGTGAACCACAAGACTCTCTTGTCCATCCTCAACTTGTTCTCTCTTTTCCTCCCTCAGATCTCTGCATCTCTGGCAAGTATCTCCTCATGGAGATACATGCAGCTCACCAGCTGAAGCTTAATCCCAGCAAGACTGAATTGCTGTTCATGCCAGCTGACTCATCCCCACATCAAGATCTTGCAATCTCCCTGGACAACTCTGTGATCTCTCCTTCAGGCGAAGCCTTGAAGTATCCATGGACCTAGGGCTCCCTAGGGCGCATCGACAAGGTGCACGACTATCAACCCGGAGATCGCAAGTTCGAATCCGGGTTGATGCCATAGCCATCCAT
>JBCNYH010000008.1:11139380-11152841 GCA_039654325.1 Tandanus tandanus | reverse complement strand
TGACGGCTATGCAGCCTACTCTTGACGAAAATCAGCAATGGTTCTTTTACATGCCTCTCACCACAGGCAGTGAGAGATATGGCCGGCATTTGATAACCCAGTTAGCTGCACTGGGGGTTTGTAAAATGTAAAAAAGGTAAATTAAAAATTTAAATGGCATGATATCAATAACATGTTTTTGAGGACTAGCTGGAATATGAAATAACAACTTTTCATGACAAAGATATTGCAAGAAAACAACCTCACTGGGTCATTTTTGACCCACTTATGCATCTAAGGGTTAAATGCAGAGGCAATAATTTCCCTTGCGGGATTAATACAGTATAGCAAAAAAAGCAAAATAAAAAAGTATATTATTATTAATAATATTATTATTATTATTATATAATCGTTTCTTTTACAGTCTTTATGATCACGTGACCTCGTGACGCGCAGTGTCGCCGTGCACCCGTGCTCTGGAAATCCAAAACCCCACAAGGTTATGAAATGGCCGCCATTTTGGCTCAAGTGCAGATCACTGCGCGGGAATTCCCTGCTAGTTCTGGTTACAGATTGAGTAGAGCCACAATGGCGGAGTTTGGCGTTGCAGTTCACAAGTAACCTTCCCTAGTAGAAACCTTGGGGGAGGGATATCACGACAGATTACGCTCAAATACTTTTTCTTTCTGATTTCTGAGGTAAAAATGAAACGGGGTGCGTGCCTGTACTGTTTTTAAGAATGCCACGGAGACGCTGTTCCTCACTGGAATGTTATTAAGAGCAGTTTCCTGAGAGCGAAAGATGGGAATCCTGACGGTGAGGGGAATTTTTTAACATGCAAAGAAAATGGCTCGGGAATTACAGCACTTAGCTTCCAAGCTTTAAAATTTGTATAAAATATAAAACAGTATGTTACATTATGGCGACAAGCTGAACAGTGCACTTATGGAACATGTTTATAGCAAAACTTAATTGTTTATTGTTTTGCTAAGACTGGCTTTGCTAACTCGCTCCAGTACAGCACTACCGTTACTAGCATGCGCCACGAAATGTTTACCTTCTCTGTACTTGTATACAAAAGTATTATTTATATCCGAGCCATGGGTTAAAAGCCGTATTTTAAATTCTATCAGTGAACTGTAAGTTTTAGAAACGTCAGTTTGACTTATTACATATGTTTGTTTACAGTGTAGTGATCCAGGAGGTTGGACGATACTGTCAAAATATATCGCGATACTTAGAGGATTTTCTTACATATCATATTTCACGATAGATCCATGATAAAAAAAAATTGCAAGGTGAAGTCGTAAGTTAAGCTTGAATCACAAACAAAATACAAGAAAAAAAGCGATTTTATATAATGTAAATAAAACCATTAAAAACAGAAATTTATGTTACAGTAATTTTAATAATTTACACTGGATCATCACAATAGTTCTGGTTTAACATGGTACGGTTTATACCTCCTTTATAACTGTTATGTGTCACATGAGATTAGGGCTGAATTATACAATATACAGTGTGTGATAACATGCGTTCTTTTTTATGTGTTAGATTTGATAACAAAAAATCTGTCCAATATATATATGTGTGTGTGTGTGTGTTTGTTTTCCTCATTCACAGAGCCAAGGACCTAGAAGGTTTTTTTTAAAATTGTTAAATGACAGAGGCAGTGAAACTGCACTTCCTGTCAACACTCCAAAGTTACATGAGCTAACAGACAATAACAGGAAGTGAGGTCATATTGGATAGTGGGGTGTTGCATTCCAGTCACTGTACAGCCCAAATAAGAAGTTATTTCTAAATATATTTCTCATTTTGATGATGTTTAATTGTTTTCCTTAAAGGGACATTTTGTTAAATATTTTACCTCAAGTTCCCTTCATTCCAAATTTAGTTATATGCTGCAGTGAGCCTTGTTTAGCCCAACGTTGCACCCCCAGTTTGTGAATGGTTTAGCCCAACAGTGCACCCATAGGTTTAATGGTTTGGACTATGTGTATTATAAGATCCACTGTGCTGTTCTCTTCCACTGGGTTTCCTCTGAAGTTGTTACCCCGAGATATAAATGGTTCGTTCTGACAGTGCACCCCTAGAGTGAATGGTTCATCCTGACTGAGTCCCTGATCTCCTTCCTCATGAGACTCCTCTGATTACTGCTGCCAGTGAGGAACAGCTCAAATCTTTAGCTAACTGGAAAATGTGTCGACTCTGCTGGTTTGTAAAGTCGCTGCTCGGCAGAATCTCTGGTCTCGGGAGTAATCTGTCACACCGCTTCTCAGTTCTCACTTCTCCTCCTGTACGAGATGCACTCTCTAAAATCCACTCTGTGTGTCACACACTGTACATGACTGCAGGATTGCGGCACTCACCAAACCACTGTTTTAATATGGTTATGTAGATCCTTGTGGATAACGTTACTGGCAGTCAAACTCAGGAGAATTTAGCAGAGCTTTAGAAAACTCAGCTGTTTGGGTTCACTTTCCATCCTACAGAGATTTAACCCCAAATTTCTTTCTTCGCAGGTTTGGCCGTCTGGCGTATGTGAGACCGGATGAGGTGGAGATCTGACCTGGGGAACACTTTTCTGGAGTGTCACTGAAGAGGACCTGTGTGCAGGTGAGGCTCAGGATGCTGATGAGGACGTGGAATCTCTACGGAATCATATAAGTGTATAATCTCAATGATTCTGTTTGAAACCTTAACATCTAATTATACCTTTACATCAAGGCTGGACAATATAACCTTCAAATAATATTGCAATATTTTCTGATTCTTTTAAGGTCAAGATATTTATCATGAGATATTTATGTATATTATGAAAATTAGGTGCAGAGACAACAGAATATGAGCACATTCGGGCTGTTTGTAAATATACAGGCTCCAGGGAGACAGGGGGCGCTCTTATCTACACCTGCAAACAGTTTGTAGACACCTGTACTAAATGTAAAGAGCTCTTGTTTGTGATCTCCAGTGTTTTTACTCTGTACTCTGGACTCCTACCATATTTGTGTTGATTTTGTTCACGGCACTTTTTTCCTGATGTTTAGTCCAGTTTGGGGTTCTTAATAAAGCCCTGTTTGTTCCTCCTGTGACCTGGGGTCTATCTGGAGTAAAACACTGCAGATTAAACATGCTTCATTTCTGTAGGAATGTTGGTATTTTTGATAAATCAATATTCAGTTATATTGCGATGTGAATGTTTGTATCACAATAATTAATGTATCAATATATTGCCCAAGCCTGAAATTACAATCACAGTTTATAGAGTATTTTTATAATAATATTGTAATATTAGTATAATAAAAATGTAATGATATCACTTTGTTCTGGAATCAGTTTTTGGTCGTAATTCTCATACGGTGTGTTCAGGATGATGACAGGATACGCTGAACTCTCGCAGGTTCTCTCGCAGGTTCACGCCACACTTGAGAAAGTGGAGCTTCCTGACCCATGGAGAATTACTTCCAGGCTGAGGCCTTTAACCTGGACAAAGTGCTGGACGAGTTCGAGCAGAATGAAGGTCCGTCACCTCCGTTTACTCCATTGCATCCTGCAGGGGGTGCTGATCAAACCTGCATGATCAGGCCTGTTCAGAGGAGTGTTTTACTGGTTTATTATCATTCAAATGATCTGTTTTGTAGTTTCTGGGGTATCCTGCAGTTTTTAACTTAACAGTCCTTGAAGTTGAAGTTACGCCGCATGACAGTAACGAGGCATAAAGTTTATAATTTACACAGATCACACCAGCAGGTTGATTCTTCTCTACACACTGCACACAGCAGCTGATCTGAGAGAAACAAGTATAAAAGTATCAGTAACTCTGTACATGTTGTTTAAATCTAATAAAACCTGAATATTGGGTTTATTATTTTTTTTTATTTATTAATTTATATCTGTTTACGTTTACGTGTCTGATACTGAGTGAGGAGTAAACCCGTTTAACAGTGGCTCAGCATTAACTGTCTCTCTGTCCGTCTGTCTCCCTGTCTGTCTCCCTGTCTGTCTCTCTGTTCGTCTGTCTCTCTCTCTGTCCGTCTCCCTGTATATCTCTCTGTCTGTCACTCTGTCCATCTGTTTCTTTGTCCATCTGTCTCTTTTACTCTCTGTCTATTTCTCTGTCAATCAGAGCGACACTAGCCAATCATGGGCATCTGTGAGCTTATATGTTTGGAAGACGATAGATAGCACTTTCCTTCATATGTGATACATCTTGCTCCTGTCTCGAAAAATAAAACCTCTTGTGTGAGTAAATAAAAATGAACCTGAAACACTAGAGTTCATAAAATTACTTCAGAAAGTGAGGGAGCAAAATGTACTTCATATTCACTTAACACTCACAAACTTCAGTGTGTTCATAACAAAGTTAATTATTGTTATTATTATTTTATTATTATTATTAGTATGCACCCTGCCCCTCTTAATTTTTTGGAACATTGGTGAAACAAGTTTGAAACTTAATTAAAGCATATCGTTTAAAATTTTAGGAAGAGTTTCAGGCACTGTATGTTTTGAAGGTATATCTCATTAGAGAAGGCAATCCCATGATTCTGTTGGGGAAACATGGCATATAGAAGTGTTTCTCTGACTGAGAAATGTGCTCAGCATGGTGCAGCTTGCTGATGTGGGTAGTGCAGTCTAGCATGCTAAAAGAGGCTAATTAATTGGGCATGAACATTTCCCCAAGGACTTTTAACTGTCTGTTTTTTCTCCTTCTTGGATATTAATTGATGTCATAAAGTGAAGTACATGTACTTTACCAGGTTAAGGTCAAAGAGACTTGCTTCTAATTTTAATGCTGTGATTTATGGAAGCAGCTCATGTTCATTTTGTTTATGTCTCGATATGTAATTAAATAATTTTATAAAACTGGAATGCAGATTAACCTCCTTTAGCGTCTGTGTTAGAATAAAAGGGGGTGACTCTCGAGAGCCTGAGTCAAAGGGAAGAAAATGAAAGAACGCCTGCATTTCTTTAAATTCTAGAGAAAAGCTCTTTCTCAATATCTCAAAGAATTTTCATGTAGGGTTGAAAAACGGATCTCGCAACAAGGACTTAATCGACCCATTTATATTCTGACCTCATTTCCTAAATTATCTGCCATTGCTTTCATTCTTCCACCCGTCCTTCAGGACCAGTTCTCCTTCCTTGTGATAATAACTTCCTTTCCTGTTTGTTGGTGTCATTTATAGATGAAACGGACACCCCTACACTTACTGATGCCAAGTGGACTCAGATTCTCGCTCCACCAGCTCACCTCTTGTCCCTGAACCCTGCTTTGACTCATACTGACCTTAGCCCGCGAGACAGCCCTCTCAACTTCAAACCCCTGTTCGAACCCTTGAGTTCTGGCAACTCTTCCGTGGTGGAGATAACTTCACCTGACGTGAAGCAGGAATCAGATACACGGAGCGAAGACCGGCCGGCGGATATCCACAGTCCTCCTTTACTCCAACCCAACATCGGCAAGTTGGTCAGCGCTGATGGACGAGTGCTGGATTTTCCTCCTGCCGCCAGGACAAAGATCAGGAACGGGTGTTCACCTAAACTAGAGTGCAACGGGGTTAGCGAGGTTGCAGGGGGGAAAGATGATCCAAATCTTCCTTCGGCAAATCCACCCAGCATCCTGGAGTCAGGAACCAACCAACAAAGGCAACAGCAGGATGATAGTGATGCTAGTTTAGCAAATCCCAAGGGAGAGTTTGGCAGGGTGGAGTTGGGCTTGAACAATGGTGCTCTATCAGTTGAGATGGCATCCGAGGGCATCAGGGAAATTGGCGGAATGGACAATCATTTTGCTCTTCCACAAGGGGGCAATGCTGAGAAAGGGGAGAAGGTTCTGCAAGAGCCTGGTGGTGACACTCAGGAATTTGCGGCCAATGACGAGCGTTGTATTACAGGCGCCGTTCCTAATGGTACCGTCTTCAAGACAGAACACTTTGAGCAAGATTCATTGGTTACGAAAGAGAAAGAAATTAAAAATCAAGATGAAATCAATGAATCTGCACAGAATGAGAGTCCTCATTCCAACGGTCTGGTTGAAGAAAGCGCAGGAGATCACCTGAGCCAGCCTCCTCCGGCTCTTTTAAAGGAGGATTCCATCACTGAAGAGAAGGAGATGGAGGAGAGCAAACAGGAATGCTGCGAGCCTAACCGAGGCCCTGAGACAAGCTCCAAACTCAACAACGGAAGATTGCAACTAGTCAGCGTCCCCTATGGTGGTGCCAGGCCCAAACAACCTGTCAACCTAAAGCTGCAGATCCCTCGAAGTTTCTCAGGTCAGGTCCAAAACGAACTTGGTACCACCGGCAGAAACAAGAACCTGGAGGCCCAATGCAGGACCGGTGGCCTCGAGTCGTCTTGTGGAGGAACAGAATCTCGGGTTGTTCGAGTCAACGGAGAGAGCGGAGATGGTTCTTTGGGTGTGCACATGCCCTCTGAGAACCCTGATAATGACCTCCAGGCAGGTCAGCAGGGAGCCCTCTCTAGGAAACCCTTCAGCTCCCTCGGCGAAGTGGCTCCGGTGTGGGTACCGGACTCTCAAGCACCCATCTGCATGAAGTGCGAAGTCAAGTTTACCTTTACGAAGAGAAGGCACCACTGTCGAGCATGCGGCAAGGTAAGGCCTCCTGTACCTTAGATCTCATTTTGTTACCCTTTTTTTAAATTAACTAAATGGGCAGTTTGGTATTTAATTGCGAAGGGATCGAGATTAGCACCCTGGTAACGCTAAGACTTCAAGGCTGCACTAATGATAGAAAAGTTGAGAGTACTGCACAGTGCCTTTCCCAGAGATCCTTTGGGTCCTTGAAAATTTGCTTGCAAATAAAGTTCTTGTTTGAACAAACTCTGAATATTGAGCCACATGTTTGAAATAGTCAGGGTGCTAAAGATTCCTGCGACTGAAAGCAAGTATATCTGCGTTTTAAAAACGGCATCTAGTGGTTGAAATCATTCTGAACCTTGCAAGGCCGATTCTGGTCTAGAGACAACTGTTTGGTACTTCTCTGGAACATGGAACTATAATCAGGGCTCTCAATCAAGAGCCGAACACAGCACTGAGTCTTGATGATGGTATACTGAGTGTGTCCTAGTGAACCAGTATCAGAATGTATTCGCTGATAGTGACTTTAAAGCACTTTTGTTAGTCCCTCTGTATAAGGACGTCTGCTAAATGCTGTAAATTTAACAGAACATTACTACGAGTCTGGAGATAGTGCAGGTTTTTTTATCTGTATTTTTTATTCCAGCCTGAATTGGAGGGTTTTTATAGTGTAGGAAGTGATCGTAGGATGTAAAAGTTTGAAAAACTTGCCCCAAACCTCATGGTAGAAGGTCCTGCTGACACTGTGTTTTAAAATAGCTTTGGACCTGTGGGAAAAACACACCGTAATTTCCCCTGGCGATAAATACACCACCACTGGAGATGACAGGAATGCAGGCCGGAACAAGCGGCAGGCGAAAAGTGAAAATGGAAGAAGGCGAGGTCGAGATGTGGCGTTCAGGGTAAATGAGCAGAGATGGTTTGAGAAGCTGGAGAAGGATATTACGCAACATGTGAAATACAAAACCTGTGCAGTCTGAATTGAATAATCCTTCTCTACCTGTTTAGTTCACCTAAGTAGTGGGATTACGGATTATGGTTATCACAAATGTCCAACGTTGTTTGTGGCACGAGATTTGTCTGCAGGATTAGATTGATGATGATGATGCTGTTGTTGTTGTTGTTGTTGTTATTATTATTGTTTAATTTAAATGATTAAATCATAAAAGGAAATTGTAAATGTCTTGATTTGCTCCATTGGTAACCTGTGTGTGTGTGTGTAGGTTTTTTGTGCTGCGTGCTGCAGTCTGAAGTGCAGACTGATGTACATGGACAGGAAGGAAGCGCGTGTCTGTGTGACGTGTCATCACACTTTAACCAATGGTAAGAAATTGGGAGGATTTTAAACCTTTCTGAGAGAAGTGTTTATCCCTTGAGATATTTTATTATTTCATCATCATGTAATAAGTAGAATAACGTAAAGTAGACTGAGCAGTTTCATGAAATAAACATGTTGTGCTTTCTGTCACTCTGTCTGGGTTTATTTCGTGATGATGACCGGCTCACTGTACGTTATCCCTCACGTATATTTCACCTTTATTACACACGTGGCGGTAATAAATCTGAGCTGCTCCATCATTAATAATAATTCATCCTGGTGTACGCATGATTGAAAATAACAATGTATTATTAAAGCTCTATGAAGATAAATAAAAAGACAATAAAAAGTGATTCATATTAAAGGGGAACTGTAAACTATTACAAAATTGAGAAATAAATAGCGATCTCCAACTGATAAAAAAAAAATAAAATAAAAATTATATATATAGTTTTTAGGTATAGCACTGATCCCCTGCCCAGTATACCCACCCAGTATACCCAGTACCATTATCTGGCCGATACCAACAATAACGGGGGAAAAGTGTCAAATATCAGCAAAAAATATTAATGAAAATTGGAAAAGAATTTAATTTTTATTTAACTGGAAATGTTTGTACAAAAATGGGACTTTTATTTTGAAGGATTGATTTTATTATTTTTATACTGCATTATATTTATTATAGTGCTTATTACAGTGCAATATTTCAGTAAAAAAGCCTCACATTTCAAAGCTGAGTGGTTTTTATAGAAAATAATATCAGGTTGGAGTTTCTCAGTGTTTCAGCATCATGTCGTAAATGTCTTTATTGATTTATTAGAATTATATTATTAATAATGTTACTGCATGGTGTTTAATGTTATTGGTAGCTTGTGGAGGTGTATATTAATTTCTCGCTCCATCCCAGAATTTTTCTGTATTTTCTGGTTTCCAGCTCAGCTGTGGGAGAGCGCAGGGAACGGCGCCAGTCAGAGTCCAAACCCCAACAACCCGTCCGAGTACTGCTCCACTATCCCCCCCCTCCAACAGGCCCAGGCGTCAGGCGCCCTCAGCTCTCCACCTCCCACCGTCATGGTGCCAGTCGGAGTCCTGAAACAGCCGTGCACCGAGGGTAAAGCACCGCAACCCTTACCCTGTTTTACCTCCAAAAGTATTGGCACCCACAGAGATCTTCGTGGTTAATGATGTTCTCACTCTGAGAGAAACTTTTCACACAATTCTTAGGAAATTACAAAAGCTTATGAAAAGTGTATAATGTTAACAATAATTATTATTGGCACCCCTGCGTTCTAATCTTCCTCACAGATGAACACAACGCTGTAATATATAAATAAGAACAAGGCTCAATTAGAGTTTGGGTTGCCAATATTTGTGAAACCTTTTCAGAATTTTTTTTTTTGTTTGCTGAAATGAACAAAAATATAAATTAACTTGTATATAAATATACGTTTGAATCCTGTTGAATTTTCAGGGCGAGATTAAACTTATTAGCTTAAATAAAAGCTTAGCTTATTTATATATAAATTTTAATATATTTTTATATAAACATAATATTTATATATAAATAGATTTTTATGTATAATGAAGACGGGTTATCACAAAAAGAAATTGCTGTTTTATTCAATAAAGTTTATTGTGGTTTATTCATCATTAATAAATAATAATTATTTTATATATAAATTTTTTTAATTCTAGAGTCTTGTTCAGTTAAACCTTATTATTGAAATGTTTTATGACCGATCTGGTTTGTTTATGCTGAAATGCAATCACTTCCTGTTTCCTGTATTTTCATATTGTAGTAAAGTTCAGTATAATAAATAAAATAAGATTAAAATGGAATATTTGTAAATATTGTAGGTTCTCTGTCTCGTGAGCAGAGAAGAGTTTGGTTCGCTGATGGAGTTTTACCCAGCGAAGAAACTACAGACTCCTCTAAAGGAGCGTCTCCGAACCCGAATACAAACCCCGTCCAACCGCCGGTGATGTCCCAAATCCCGAACAAATCCACAACCGGCACTCATGAGGTGAGAACTAGCTTTGTTCCTCATTTTTATTCATCCTTACGATCCTGAAATTAATCATCACACTGCAGGGTTTATATATCTGAGTGATGGAGCATGGGTAATCCTGTCCCTTCTCACACTCCATAGGCGGCCCGTGCTCCCGGAGCCCCGGTGGGAAGTTCGGTCAGTCTGATCCCAGAGGATGGACTTCCTCCCATCCTCATCTCCACCGGAGTTAAAGGAGGTACGGGAGGCCACATCGCAGGTGCTTTGCTCATCCTCACCTTTCACCTTCATCCTGCCTGCATGTGCACACCATCATCTCCACCATTGCCATCACCAGCATCATCGCTATCACCCCCATCATCATTGCCATTATTACCATCATTGCCATCATTATAACCATCATCACCAACACCATAATTGCCATCAACACCATCATCATCATCATAAACATCACCACCATCATCATCATCATAACCATGATCACCAACACCATCATCGCCATCAACATCACCACCACCATCATCATCATAACCATGATCATCACCACCATCATCATCATAACCATGATCATCACCACCACCATCATCATCATAACCATGATCATCACCACCACCATCATCATAACCATGATCACCAACATCACCACCACCACCACCATCATAATTATGATCATCACCATCATCATAACCATGATCACCAACACCATCATCGCTATCAACATCACCACCACCATCATAACCATGATCATCACCACCATCATCATCATAACCATGATCATCACCACCACCACCACCATCATCATCATAACCATCATTGCCGTCATCATCATGATCACCGTCACCATCATTGCCATCATCATCATAACCAACACCATCATCATAACCATGATCACCATCATCGTAACCATCATCACCATCATTATAACCATCATCACCACCATCATCATCATCATTATAATCATCATAACCATGATCACCATCATTATAACCAACATCACCACCATCGTCATCATTATAGCAATCATCGCCATCAACACCATCATCATAACCGTCATCACCATCATCATAACCATCACCACCACCATCATTGCCATCATCATGATCACCATCATTGCCATCATCACCATCAACACCATCATCATAACTATCATCACCAACACCATTATCGCCAGCAACTCCATCATCATCATAAACATCACGACCATCATCATCATTATAACCATCACCATAACCACCATCATCATCATAACCATGATCACCATAATCATAACCATGATCACCATAACCATCATCACTATCATCATTATAACCATCATCACCACCGTCATCTTCGCCATCATCACCATCATTATAACCATCATCACCACCATCATCACCATCATTATAACCATCATCACCACCATCATCATCACCATCATCATTATAACCATCACCACAGTCATCATCGCCATCAACACCATCATCATTATAACCAGCATCACCACCGTCATCATCGCCATCACCGCCGTCACCGCCATCATCATTATAGTCATCATCGCCATCAACATCGTCATCATTGCCATCATCACCATCAACACCACCACCATCACCGCCATCATCATTGCTGTCACCATACACCTTCATCCTGCCTGCATGTGCTCACCATCATCACCATCGCAACCATCATTACCATGACCTTCATCACCGTTATCACCATCATCAACACCATAACTATCTTCACCACCATCATCACCATTCCCCTTCATCTTGCCTGCACGTGTAGGTCACCATCATGGATAAATAGATGGAGGGGAGGATGGATGGACAGGTGTTCAGAATGATTCTTTAATGTATAGATTTGTTGCATGGATAGATGCAAGGATAGATGGGTTTGTAGGTGAATAGTTAGAAACAAAGAAGCAGTGAAGGATGGATTGGTTAAAGAACAGATTTATACATGCACTAATTAGTAGATAGATATAGGGGTGGGTAAATGTTTATATGAAAGATAAACACAGATGAATGAATGAATGAATGAATAGATAGATAAAAACACCAGTGGGTAGATGAACACATGGATGGATGGATGGATGGATGGCAGTATCAGTAGGTGATGGATATAAATATCAGAGATGGATATAAATGCGACCTTTATTAATCCTGTAATTAAATATATATTTACATTTCAGTTCATGGTTACATCCTCAGAATGGCGTTGTGCATGCGTGTGTGTGCTCGGGTGTGTGTTAATGCAGCATGCTTTTTTGATGCTCTGTGTAGATTATGCGGTGGAGGAGAAGCCATCAGAGGTTGTGCTCCTTCAGCAGTTGGAAGAAGGTGGTCCTGAGCCGCTGGTGTTCGTGCTCAACGCTAACCTGCTAGCCATGGTTAAACTCGTCAACTGTAAGCATAAATTATTTTGTGACATCACTATAGCTATTAGACAGGAAGTAAAATCTGAATGAAATGTCGTGCTGCCTATTTTTTATTTATTTATCTTAGTTATTTATTTATTTTTTATTTAAATGGATATTTTAGTAAGTTTTAAAACAATGAACAAAAAACAAAAATGACAGCATTAACACACATGTACGTAACCCATAAGTGTTCAATTCACATCAAAGTTTCATAAAAAAGGGGGGAAAAGCGTAAAAAAATTATAATAATTAAAAAAAAAAAAAAAAAAAAAATTAATAATAATAATAACAAAAAAAATAAAATAAAATTGTAATGAGCTTTATGTGGATAACTGTTAGATGTACACAGTATGAAATTCACACATGAAACAAGGACCATACAGCCAAAACAGTGAAACAGAATCTGCACCCAGAGGAGAGTGTTAGGGAGGCACAGAGGAGCCAGAGGGGCGCCATTCAACATTGCAGCGACCTCTACGCACCAAGTCTGCTATGCCGCCTGGCAGGCGATTCAGGAAGGGAGCCCACAGCTTATTAAAGTAACTCTCGTTCCCCCTTAAAACTGAGCTCAGGCACTCCATTGGTAAAACTTTAAATATCTCTCCGTACCACTGGTTAACAGTTGGAGGTCTGGGCTTAATCCACTGAAATAAAATGCATCTCCTAGCTAACAAAAGTAGCTTATGCAAGAGTTGTTGTTGAGGACCTGAAAGAGAAAAACCTTCTCCTGAAAGATTTAGAAGAAATAAGCTGGGATTCATTTGTATATTTTTTGCGAAAATTAGGTTAATTTCCAGTGAGACTTTTACCCAAAATTTTAATACGAAAGGACAGCGCCAAATGCAATGTATGTAGGACCCGACCTCCCGCCTGCACTTAAAACAGAGGGGAGAGATCTCAGGATAGCAAGTGTTCAGAAATTGAGGCGTGCGTTGTAATCTATAGAAAATCCTGTACTGACTCTCTGTAAGTCTGTTACACAAAAAATCTTATTTACTGATGATATTGCCTTTGACCAAACATCCTGTGTTTTCAGGTCTTTGATCCATAATCCCTTGATTCTATCAATATTACATGTTTTGAGGGACTGTAACTTTTTATAAAAATAAGAAATAACTTTCTTGTTCTGGTGACACTGTAACAAAGAGTCGATAAC
>JBCNYH010000008.1:11120470-11133921 GCA_039654325.1 Tandanus tandanus | reverse complement strand
TTGATAATAGTTTTGATGATGATGATAGTGTTGTGGTTGATAATAGTGATGATGATAGTGTTGTTGATGATGATGATAGTGTTGATGATGATAGTGTCGTTGATGATGATAGTTTTGTTGTGGTTGATAATAGTGTTGATGATTATGATAGTGTTGTTGTGGTTGATAATAGTGTTGATGATAGTGTTGTTGATGATGATGATGATAGTGTTGTTGATGATGATGATAGTGTTGTGGTTGATAATAGTGTTGATAATGATGATGGTGTTGATGATGATAGTGTTGTGGGTGATAATAGTGTTGATGATAATAGTGTTGTTGATAATGATGATAGTGTTGATGATGATAGTGTTGTTGTGGTTGATAATAGTTTTGATGATGATGATAGTGTTGTGGTTGATAATAGTGATGATGATAGTGTTGTTGATGATGATGATGATAGTATTGTTGTGGTTGATAATAGTGTTGATGATAGTGTTGTTGATGATGATGATGATAGTGTTGTTGATGATGATGATGATGATAGTGTTGTTGATGATGATGATAGTGTTGTGGTTGATAATAGTGTTGATGATGGTGATAGTGTTGTTGATGATAATAGTGTTGATGATGATGATAGTGTTGTTGTTGTTGTTGATGATGATGATAGTGTTGATGATGATAGTGTTGATGATGATGATAGTGTTGATGATGATAGTGTTGATGATGATAGTGATGATGATGATGATGATGATAGTGTTGATGATGATAGTGTTGTTGTGGTTGATAATAGTGTTGATGATGATGATGATGATAGTGTTGTTGATGATGATGATAGTGTTGTTGATGATGATGATAGTGTTGTTGATGATGATGATAGTGTTGTTGATGATGATGATAGTGTTGTTGATGATAGTGTTGTGGTTGATAATAGTGTTGTTGATGATGATGATGATAGTGTTGATGATGATGATAGTGTTGTTGTTGATGATGATAGTTTTTTTGTGGTTAATAATAGTTTTGTTGATGATGATGATGATAGTGTTGATGATGATGATAGTGTTGTTGTTGTTGATGATGATGATAGTGTTGTTGTGGTTAATAATAGTGTTGATGATGATGATAGTGTTGATGATGATAGTGTTGATGATGATGATGATAGTGTTGATGATGATAGTGTTGATGATGATAGTGTTGATGATGATAGTGTTGATGATGATAGTGTTGTGGTTGATAATAGTGTTGATGATGATGATAGTGTTGTTGTGGTTGATGATAGTGTTGTTGATGATGATGATGATGATGATGATAGTGTTGTTGTGGTTGATGATAGTGTTGATGATGATGATAGTGTTGATGATGATGATAGTGTCGTTGATGATGATAGTGTCGTTGATGATGATGATAGTTTTGTTGTGGTTGATAATAGTGTTGATAATGATGATAGTGTTGTTGTTGATGATGATGATGATGATGGTGATAGTGTTGTTGTTGATGATAGTGTTGTTGTGGTTGATAATAGTGTTGATGATAGTGTTGTTGATGATGATGATGATAATGATAGTGTTGTTGATGATAGTGTTGTTGATGATAGTGTTGTTGATGATGATGGTGTTGATGATGGTGTTGATGATGTTAGTGTTGTGGTTGATAATAGTGTTGATGATGATGATGATAGTGTTGATGATGATGGTGTTGTTGTGGTTGATAATAGTGTTGATGATGATAGTGTTGTTGTGGTTGATAATAGTGTTGATGATAATGATGATAGTGTTGATGCTGATAGTGTTGTTGTGGTTGGTAATAGTGTTGTTGATGATGATGATAGTGTTGTTGTTGATGATGATGATGATGATAATGATAGTGTTGTTGATGACGATGATAGTGTTGTTGATGATGGTGTTGATGATGATGATGATAGTGTTGTTGTGGTTGATGATAGTGTTGATGATGGTGTTGTTGTGGTTGATAATAGTGTTGATGATGATGATGGTGTTGATGCTGATAGTGTTGTTGTGGTTGGTAATAGAGTTGATGATGATAGTGTTGTTGTTGATGGTGATGATAGTGTTGTTGTGGTTGATAATTGTGTTGATGATAATGGTGTTTATTGATGATGATGATGATGATGATAGTGTTGTTGATGATGATGATTGTGTTGTTGTTGATGATCATGATAGTGTTGTTGTGGTTGATAATAGTGTTGTTGATGATGATGATAGTGTTGTGGTTGATAATAGTGTTGATGATGATGATGATAGTGTTGTTGTGGTTGATAATAGTGTTGATGATGATAGTGTTGTTGTGGTTGATAATAGTGTTGATGATGATGATGATAGTGTTGTAGTGGTTGATAATAGTGTTGATGATGATAGTGTTGTTGTGGTTGATAATAGTGTTGATGATAGTGTTGTTGTTGTTGATGATGATGATGATGTGGTTGATGTACATCAGTAACGGCGTGTTTCTCTGCCAGATGGCGTGATGGTGCAGATCACAGCAGAGATGATGGATGCCCTACGCCAGGCTCTAAGAGAGATGAAGGATTTCACCATTGTGTGCGGAAAAGCCGATCAGGAGGAGACGCAGGAGAACGTCCACATCCAGTGGACAGAGGACGACCTAAACTTAAACAAGGGGTGAGGAGCTCCATCAGAAAGGGTTGATTAGTGGTAATGTGCTGTGTGCAGTATATCACCGTTTCTATGGTAACAGCTCATGAGGAATGGTTCAGTGTAAGATGAAGTGTGTTCATGTAACATGGAAGGAAAGAGTCTCCAGTGTCAGTTTCATAACACTCTGAAGTAAAGATGAAGGTTTTCCAACATGTTTCAGGAGATCTGGGGTTTTTGTAGTAACGTACGTCGCAAGTTGCGCTTTTGTTGTAATTACATTAGTGAGGACTTGTTTGTGTTTCTTTTTAATAATGAAGAACTGTATTACATAACACCTTCTAACACATCAATATTATAATGTTTGTTCACAGCGTGATCAGTCCGATCGATGGGAAAGTGATGGAGTCTATATCGAGTGTAAAGATTTTCCATGGATCCGAGTACAAAGCCAACGGGAAAGTTATCCGCTGGACCGAGGTGATTAATATTACACTTTTATTTAGTTCTCAGTTTCATCCACATTTCTTTTTGTAATCTCACAGAAATAGTTTTTATTTGTAATATTGGATGTTATGGATGTTTGTTGTTAATATTGTGTGTGTAGGTGTTTTTCCTACAAAGTGAGGACCAGCCTAACGGGGACCCAGCGGATCATAGCCGTCTGACGGAGAACGTAGCGAGAGCGTTCTGCATGGCTCTGTGTCCTCACTTGAAACTGCTGAAGGAGGACGGCATGGCCAAGCTGGGGCTTCGTGTCACACTCGACTCGGATCAGGTCAGAAACCATCATAATTTAAATCATAGCTTCAGATCTCGGCTTTGGGGAGTGATAGGATTTTTTTTTATTTTTTTTTTGGGGGGGTGAATTTTTTTTGTTTGTTTGTTTGTTTGTTTTTTTGTTTTTCCACAAATTCACTTCCTAAAAGAAAATGGGTCAACATGACAACAGAGATTCAAGTTTGATCTTCGTATCACACTCCAAAGCGAAGATCCAAGGTTCCTGTTTTTAACGTATTCCAGTCTTTTCAGCAAACCTTAGATTTTTGGAGCGTGACAGGAAGCTCAAACGTCCTTAATCCGTGTTATGAATTTACATCTGAGTTAGTTTAAATTTTCACCCGAAAAACAGAAAGTGTTTGTACTCTTTGAGGTGAAAAATCCAACTTTCCCAAATTCACGTCACAGATTAAGGAGGTCAAGACAAGCACAGGAGAAGTTTTAGCTCCACATCACAATCCGAGGTTCATTAGACTTACTGGAGTACATTAAAAACAGCAGCCTTGGATCTCGGTTTTGGAGTGTGATGTGAAGATCAAACTTGGACTAGTGTGTTTGTCTTGACCTCCTTTATCCGTGATGTGAGTTTAGGGAAAATCGGAGGAAGTTGGGTTTCTCACTGTAAAATCAGTAAGGGGTCTTTGTGGTTTTTTGGGGGGGAAAAGTCCAATTTTCAGATTTTTCCCAAATTCATATCATGGATTAAATAGGTTGAGACTAACACAGGAGTCCAAGTTCAAGCTTCACATCAGGCTCCAGACTTCAGTATATTCCAGTTCTTAAAATACTCCAGTTTTTGATGAATTTAAAAACAAACATTTTAAACTGGATTTAGTTTTGAGGTTAATGTTAAATTTTGATCCATTTTTAATTTATCCAAATTAAGTTTTGAGAAAAAAAATAAGTAAAATTCTGACTGATTTCCACAAGCAGGAATATTATATTTATTTTATTTTGTTTTTATTAGTTTTTATTTGGTGATAATTTATTTTATTTTATGATTTTTGTGCTTTATTTCAAATGTGAACAAATTTGACCGCGAGTTTCTGCTGATTTCACACAGGTGGGTTACCTGGTGGGCAGTAACGGTCAGCCCCTGCTCCCTCAGTACCTGAGTGATTTGGACAGTGCCCTGATCCCAGTGATCCACAGTGGGGCGTGTCAGCTAAGCGAGGGTCCTGTGGTCATGGAGCTCATCTTCTACATCCTGGAGATCATCTCATAACGAGGTTCTTCCTCAGAGAGCATCGACCTCATCTCTTCTCTCTCTCTTTTCTCTCTCTTTCATTTGCACTTCAAAGAAGCAGAATGCTGCAGACTCATAGACAGGAAGCAGCAGCAGCAGTGATGGCGACGACGGTGGTGGCGTTCCAGCAGATCACCTATGCACCATTTTTACACATGAACCATCATCTCCAACCATCTGCCCCACCGGAGCAACGGGTTCCACTGAGCTCAGACTTTTGGTGCTTTTTTTCTTTTATTTTTTGTTTCTCCTCCACTGTGGAAATCTAGAAATGCTGCTGGGAGCAAAAAAACCCAAAGAAAGATGGGAGAGGAAGCACTGGAGCTCTTTGATCATGTTGGAGCTATCAAAGCATCCTTGGTTTTCCGAGGAACCGAGCTAAGTGGGCAGAAAGTGACATTTCTTTTGATAACCAATGAAATTGAGTGGATTTAGGGTTTAAAAATGTCAAGAGCATAAAATTATTTCATACTGAATATATTTAACACTAAAAAGATGTTTGTATATAAATCCAGTACAGAATTATACAAGATTTCCAGCTAGCTAGCGGAAATGCTACGTGTGAGCATCTTAAAGGGGTGGTTTGTAATTTTTTAGACATTTCCAAAATGTCAATTTATTTTTTATTTTTTTGATTCTTTGAAAAGGATGGTTTAGATTATTACAGCACAGGGGATCTTACAAGATGTTTTTTATTACAGGCATTAGCTCCACCCCCATGTTGGGACACACCCTGCCCATCCCCTGTGTCTTTTTGTTTAGGGGAGGGATGAGTTGATGCGTACAGTAGAGAGTGTACTATTTGAAAGATAATTATGATCGAGATTCATTTTGCAGACAGCAGGGGGCGCTAATAATGACAAACTGCACCTATTAATTTCATGATAACACACCACTACGCAACAGGCACATGTTGCTACTTTGCTGCTTCTATTTATATTTGAAATCAGTAAAACAAATGTAACTTTTTTTTTTTTTTAACTGTTGTAGCGTGTAACATTTTCTGTGGGCGGAGCTTAATTTCATGACTGATGTAAATGAGATCGTACAACAGCATGACTACCATTCTTCAATTTTTTTGGGCTCGTTTTGAAAATGCACTGGTTTTGTTTACACAATATGTTTAGCATTTGGTTACGGTAGCATGTTTACACTGGTAAGAGGCGTCATATAAACAAGCTGGTGATTGGTCAGATCGGATTAAGCTTAAGCTCCGCCCTCTTTGATGTCAATGTGACTATCACTTGGAGAAAAATCTTTGGCTAGTTTCTGAAAGCTTGTTTTTCTTAGTTCTAGCAAACCGTCCCAGATGCGCCATCTTTTATTGGTTTTTGCACTTAACCAATCAGAGACATGCTTTCTGCTAGGGGAGGGGAAGGTCATACAAAACAGAGAAGTGATAAAAATAGGACGTAAAAATGGTGGTAAAAATAGGACGTCCTGCTCGGAGCGATGTATTTACTATTAGCTTTAATCACCGGGTGCTTTATTTCAACCCTCTGGACTTTGGAGTTTTTGTTGCTTGTGTTTTTATTTTAAGTGAAATTCCTCCAAAGCTGAAGCGGTGTAGCTTTCTGATCGGTGGCGAGCGTTGGATCAGGACGGCATGTGATTGAATGACTGTTACAGAGAAGTTTATTAGCATTAGACAGAACCATGGGGTTTACAGATTTAATAACAAACTGTTTTTAACGCACCCTTGTCCTCTTCCTCTTACGATTCCGAATCCCTAAATCCACGCAACAGATTTCAGTGCAGGCGTATCGGTTCGTTAATCTGCTACCGGAATCAGACACACACTCTGTTTCATCCCATCCATTCATCTTTTAACATCCAGCTAACTTGCTAACTGGCTAGTTTGTATCCAGATCATCATTTCCATCAGTGTTTATGCCTAGCCTGATAGCAGGTCATACTGTTGGCTTCTAATTAGCCTGTTTTTGAAGCAAGCAACTAGTGCAGATATTTGCTAGCTTGATATATTCACTTTCCATAGATCTCCACTACCTAATCTGCTTGCTAATTAGTTACTTTGCTAACTAGCCACGGTCCTCATCAGCTAGATCATCTAGATAGCTATGAGAATAAGAGCCCACCGGGTGTCGTGGACAAACTGATTAAATGAAATCGATCCACAAAAATAAAAAAACGCTCTGTTTCAGGTTGCGTATTTAGCAACAGTACTGTGTAGGATTTTCGCACTGTATTCTGGGTAACTTAAAAAAACTGGAACAAGTGAATTAATGAACATGAACATAGATCAAATCGCAGATTCAGTCGCCTGGCTAGCATATTTGCATCACATGATCTGAAGTTCTGAAAATTATTATTAAATTATTATTAAAAATATTATCATCCCCATCAGAAGGGATAATAATAATAATAATAACAGCCAAAAAAAAAAATTCGTTTGTGAAGAACTGCACTCGGAATGAAGCCATCGTACAGAAACCGTGAACAGAAACAATGTGTGGAATCGAATACAAGAGTCATGTGATCTTCAACAGCGACACGTTAAATAGAAAATCAGTTGAAGGTTATCGCGATGTCTTTTTGGAAAAATGCTGCGTTAGATATTTTACAATAACATGATGGAAGTGAAAAAAGGACAGATTGAGAATTTACAAAACGTGATAAAGGTTTCGTGTGAATCAGAGAGATGGCCAATCAGAATTGAGTAATTGACTCAAACGTTGCACTTGGTAAACTTTCATGTAGGGTTTTTGTTTTTTTGGCTTCAGAATCAGCGCTCGGGGAAAATCCACAAGTTTGAAGTGATACAACATGAACACGCTGTTATTGTGAAGGTTTTTTTGGTCTTAATCTTCGTACAAATCCGTGAATTTAACACTCCAATCCGGAATGTTTCGGAACGCAGCAGCGGAACTGAGCGAGTTGGAAACGATTGGTTCCGTTTCACAAACGTGATGAGTTCATTTAATGTCCGTAACGTAAAAACGTCACGATGATTGTTGGTTTGCTTGTTTTCGTTGATGCGGCTCAAAGCACCTGTTACGTTTCCTGTTTGTTTGAAGATTTGCGTTGTATTTGTTTTCCTGTAGAAGAAGAGGTTTCTCTGCGGAGTGTTGGTTTCTTTTTTTGTTTTGTTTTGGTTACTGCATGCACGATGAAATGGGAACGTTGGTCACAGCGTGTGTGAAGTGTTGTTACGCGAGTGAAACGTTACACACTCTATAAAATATTTGAATATTACTGATAGAAGATAAAATATTAAACACTGATGTGGGGTCAAAACGTGAAAAGCCAAAAAGAAGCATTAATCTGTTACCTTTTTTTTTTTGTCTTTTTTTTTTGTGAACAAAGATAAAAAAGCTGTATTATATGTAAAATAAATACCTTCTGAACTGATGTGTGTGTGTGTGTGTGTGTGTGCTTTGCTGTGTAAATTGTATATTAACTGAAGCAAAAACACTCAGCCTAGAGCTCGGCTTTGGAGTGTGATATGAAAAACAAGTCTGTATTAATTTCTCAGTCTTGCCCTGATTAATCTGTGGTGTGAATTTGGAAAAAAAAAAAATCTGAGAAAGTTTTTCACCTAAATAAAACACAGATTCACCCCTTTAATTTTCCCCAAATTTCCACCACAGATTAAGGAGGTTGGGACTAACACAGGAAGTAGTTTAATGTTTCTCTCACACGCCAACACCAATATCCAAGGTTGCTGTTTTTAATGGATCCCAGTCATTCCAGCAAACTTCAGATCTCAGATTTAGAGAGTGATCTGAACATCACACATGGATTACTTTGCTAGTCTTGACTTCCTGAAGCGATGGGGTGAATTTGTGGGAAATCTGAGAAAGTCAGATCAATACACAAAGACAAAACTAAACCTTTATTGTTTTTGGGGTGAAATAAACTTTCTTTGATTTTATCAAAATTGACACCACAGAATAAAGAGATCAGGACTAACACCGGAATTTGTGTGAGTTTCCCATCATGCTCCAAAGTTGCTGTTTTCAATGCATTTCTGTCATCTTTAACTGCAACCTCAGATCTTGGCTTTGGAGTGTGATAGAAACATAAAACCTGGAGTCCTGTCCCAGTCTTTACCTTCTTCATATGTGATGCGAATTTGTGGGAAATCTGAGAAAGTCAAGATGTTTTATTAAAAAAATACAAAGACTAAACTAACCCCTTACCATTTTTGGGGTGAAAATTCTGACTTTCTCAGATTTTCCCAACATTCACATCACAGATTAAGGAGATCAAGACTGACACAGAAATCTAGGTTTGATGCTCCCATCACATGCCCCAGAGCCGAGATATCAGATTCAGTGGAATATGTTCAAAACAGGAACCTTGGATCGAGGCTTTGGAACGTGATTGGAATATTAAACTCGGATTATTGTGCTACACTTGACCTTATTTTGTGGCGTGAATTTCGGGGAAATCTAAAAGGTGGACTTTTCACCCGAACAAAACAACAAAGACCCTTTACTGTATTTTTGGGTGAAAAGCCCTCCTTTTAATATTTTCCCAAAATTCACACCACACTTTAGGGAGGTGGAGAATAGCACAGTAATCCTGTTCCTGTCATGCTCCAAACCTGAGATGTTACAGTTTCTTTCTGATGTTACGTTCTCACCGTACAGCGATGAAATCATCAGCAGCAGCATTTTTATTTTACAGTTCAAGGTAAATAAGATCGTTTCAGGAATGCACTGATTAGTGATTATAGATTATCACACGGGTTAACCTTAAAAGTGAGGAGCGCCGGGATATTAAAGGCTGATTTGGCAAAAATAAATAAGAAGAGAAACAGAGACATGTTTTTAAATCTTAAGAGGTTTAATTCACAAACTTTCTACAACAGTCTGAAAAAATCCAGCTTTCAGCTTCATCATGAAGTTTTCAGAAAAACAGATCATCATCATCATCATCATCTGATCTACACACAGACAGTTATTTCATTCCAGCTCCAGTGTGTGTGTGTGTGTGTGTGTGTGTGTAGATGATACAAACATACCAGTATTCAGTTCCCGTGTCAGTGTTTTTCGAATAGAACAGAATGATGGGATTGATTATTAAACCCAAAATAAAGGATCATTCAGACAGATTTAAATATCAGCCGACTGCTAACTGGAACAAGACGAGCGGATCACTGCAACACACTGAATAACTGATTAATGGCACATTTCATATCCTAGAAAGCAACAACAAAAAGACAGTGCAATCAGAGATTAAAGAGACGACAGCGTCCCGAACCTCCACCTCCATCCTAAAGAACCTTGATGGGTGTGAAGTCTGAAGTTACTCCTCACAATACAGAGATAAGCCACACCCACATGTTTAGTGTGTAGCTGAAATTTCCCTGGACTTTAAACTCGTCAGTCCTGATCTTTGATTGCTATGACTCCGCCCCATCCAGGCCCCACCTACTGAAATTGAATGGCAGAGTAGATAACGGAAATGAATGAAATGGTTCACACCGAATATATGAAAATGTGGGTGTGTTTATGCAAAATAAAAAGATTTGCGCAACACATCGTTAACTTTTAGCTACATTTCACATCAGCGATATTATAAAAAAATGCAAAACAGCACGAACGCGTGTGGATTACAGACTAAAGCATAAATTAATAAAGCTATTCTAATTACATTTAGCACCACAGCAGCTTCCAGCATGTCAGTGTCGTCTCTCCCGATAGCTACATTGCGTTTTGTAATGGTGGTTTGTAAAATCACCATGGTAACGCACACCGCTGCCATTTTTTCATTGGAACAGTTTCCTTTCTCCCCAAAGTTTGTTAGCATTTTAGCTTACATCCTGTGGTATTAAATTGCTCTTAATAATATTGTGTTAAATATTGCAATATATCATATAAACGATTAACGGTGACGACTGACAGCTATTTTTAAGTTAAGTATATTTCCATGGCAACTACTTCGCTTGGCAAGACAAACACTAATAACAATAATAATAAAAATATGAGTGTGTCTGGTTCACGCAGAAGAACGTTACGTGTAAACTCAGCTAACAGCCTGAAAAGCATCAGAACTGCTGTCAAGAAAGTGCAAGAAGAGCAGCGGAAAAGTGTGTGCGAGTCTCATTCGGTTTATAATGCGCCCGTCCACTTCCACTAGGTTAAAAAAATATCCGCTAAAACAACAGCAGCAACAACAACAACAACATGTGGCCAAATTTCCTTTAGTTTCTATTGTAATGTTTTCACCATTTTTTGCAAATTAGTTCTTTATCCCGAGTTATAACTGGAATAACGGTTTAACGGTCATTGGGGTGAAAGGTCAGATCAATAACAAACATTAACGTAAATAAAACAATGCCGTGTTCTTTATCTTGATGTGAAAATGACGTGTAGGAGTGCTCTTGCGTACTCTCTGTGGTTCTGTATGAGGGTCACGCACGAGGTCTCCATTCCTGCAGGTGGCGATGTTAAAACTGCACAGCAATTTTCATGACTACGGGACAAACGTCACGGTCTTTAAACCTAAATTACATTCACAGACGACCTGCAGATAATTCAGACGGATCTATGCGGGTTGTTTGAAAACTGGTGCGAAGTGCTGACAGGTACTGGCTGTAGGTTTATTTGTGCTGTCGTATGAACGAGGATGATTGACAGTGAGGGGGCGGGACTGTGGAAGTGGACGTGGGTGCGTTGTAAAAAAGGTACTGGAAGAAGAGATTCCACACTGAACGCTAGCTGAGCAGTGCTTTGACCCGAGAATAATAAATAGGGTTTGGTGTGAAGGCGGATTATGGCTTTGGCGTGTGTGTGTGTGTGTGTGTGTGTGTGTGAGGTTAAACCCGTGTCTCTCCGTGCAGCAGATTTGCGTTATAAGGTATGAACGAGTTTATAAAACCCTTTCCGGGTCTGAAGGAATGGACACGTGCACTTTGCATAGATAAATCATCTCAGCGTTAATGTTGCAGCATTGTGCTATAAAACAGCAGGTTAAATAATCGTACCGCCTCGTGCTCCTCATCAACACATCGCTTTGGTATTAGTGCATAAGTGCGGTTTAAACATCACCGAGCCACTCTCATCACAAACAGCATTTCAGATTCAGAAACAACCTCACCAGGTGTGTGTGTGTGTGTGTGTGTGTGTGTGTGTGTGTGTGTGTTTTCCTCCCAAAGGTGTGAACAGACTCTCATTGTGGTTCTGGTGTGAAAGTGTGCAGGTCGAGGAACAGCAGCGTGTCGGAGTGTGACATCACAGCGGGTCAGTCCGAGCGAAGATCAGATCTACTGATGAGAGCAGAGATGCAAGAAACTCAATAACCAACACATTAATTACACGTTACTGTAATAATCACTAATTATAAATGATTTATATTATATACATAATCATTTACAACAACTTTATTACACATAATGTACAGAGACCGAGAGAGAGAGAGAGAGAGAGAGAGAGAGACGGTGAGGGGGAAGACAGACAGATACAGCGAGTCCATATTCAGAGAGGAACTGAAAACTTCAGTACTGTACTGAGAGTTAATAAGTTGTTATAAATGTGTAGGAGAGTGTAATTGTGGCGTATAAGTATATAATTACATATATAATATTCATTATTAATTGTTATACAAGGTGTTGTTAGTGTGACATGAGAGCGTTAGAACACTGACGTGTGATTGGTCCAGCACCAGCCAGCGCTCAGTGACCGTCTGCGTGTCCTGACCACTCAGCGGCTCTCGGAGACGAACCCTGACCTCTACACGACCTCCTGAGGGCTTCCGGCCATCCATCACCTAACGCACGCGCACACACACACAGACACGCATCAGGACTGCAGTAGTGGAGTGAATCACTCAGTGAAGGAGTCAGTTCGTCAAACAGTGAGTCAGAGTGTGTGAATCAGTCTGTTACTGAGTTTGTTAGTTAATGAGTCAGTTGGTAGGTTAGTGGGTCACTAAGTCAGTGAATCAGTCGGTGCTCACCTCCGCTATCTCACGCACTTCGCTTTCAGTCTCCAGTTTATCCAGTTTAATGTGAACTGTTCCTACAGGTTTATCACTTCTCAGGAAACCACTGTTAAACACACACACACTTTAATTCAGTTCAAATGTTATGCTTGATATTTAATATTAATAATGTTATGTACAGAATTTTAGAAGTGTATTACTTCACAAAACAGTGTTTAAAGTTTGTGCAATTAATTAATTTATTTAATTTACTTTACCCAGAATGCATCAGTGAGCTGTACAGATGATGTTTTAGTGTGTCAGACTCTCACCCTTTATGAAACACTTCCAGTTTGAGACCTTTGGACTGTATGACTCTCCTGAAGCCACGGTGGTTACGGTTTATGTTTAAGCTGAAGCTCTGGTTGTACTCTTTAAAAAAAAAAATTAAATAAGTAAAAAAAGACAAGAAAAAAAACCCACATTAAAAAACGAACACTGAGGAAGTGAGAAATAATTCAATAAATCCACTTCTAAAACTGTCTTCAGAATTTCCAAAAACAAAATAAAAATAAATTATAAAAATAAAAAACAGCAGAATCTGGGATTAAAACTCATCTCATTCTCGCTATGTTTAGTTGTATAATCCGATGAACTCGGCGACACTCACCGGGACTGTTGGTGTTTTTAATCACCGCAGTTTTGTGTCTCTGAGGCTGATCCTGGAACACAACAAATCAGTGACATCATCAGAACATTTTGAGTGAAAGTCATGAAACATCTGGATTTTACGGTGGCCGGGAAGTGGAAAACAAATATACATTTTACGAAAACAAATATACATTTTACGAAAACAAAAATACATTTAAAGAAAACAAAAATACATTTTAAGAAAACAAAAATACAAGTCCTGAAACAAATTTACAAACGACTGCATTCTAACGGAA
>JBCNYH010000008.1:11094821-11116849 GCA_039654325.1 Tandanus tandanus | reverse complement strand
AATCTACAACTACATCACTCCAACTGTCCATCCATCCATCCTTCTTTCCATACCTTCATTACCTGGAAGAATCTACAGCTACATCACTCCAACTGTCCATCCATCCATCCTTCTTTCCATACCTTCATTACCTGGAAGAATCTACAGCTACATCACTCCAACTGTCCATCCATCCATCCTTCTTTCCATACCTTCATTACCTGGAAGAATCTACAGCTACATTACTCCAAGTCTATACATCTTTTCTTCCATCTATTCATTTATCCGTTCATCCATCATTCCATCCTTCCAGCCAACTATTCTTGCAGCCATCCATTCATTCTTCCATCCTTCTATCCATCCAATCATACTTTCATTACCTGGAGCAATCTACATCGCTCCATCCATCCACCATACAACTATTTATACATCCAGCCAATCATCTAACTATCTTTCCAGTCAATCTGTATCAATCTGCTTTTTATCCCCCAAAGATTCCATTTATCCATCAGTCTCTTTATCTTTCTCTTCATCCAGGTTTTTCTCTCTCTATCCCTCCAAAGAGCTAAAGACAAACACCTGTTTGCTTTCTTTAACTGTTTCCTCTTCATCGTCATCATCATCGTCTGCGCCCTCTGCCTCGTTAGAAGCGAGCTTACTGGCTGTTTCCAGTGCGGCAACCAATCCCTGCTCGGGGTTAACTTCCTTCTGTCCTGGGATTGGTGGAAAACCTGATTGCGAACAAGAAATGACAAATTAGTATTTATAAACATGTGACATGTCTGAGTGTGAGTGCGAGTGTGTGTGTGTGTGTGTGTGTGAGAGAGACTCACCTGGCAGTATTGGCAGCTCTTCAAAATTAACAGCTCGTCCTGCTTTGTGTGAGCGGATGGCGCTCTGATATTGCTGTGGACGGAAGGACAATAAACAAGTCGGCCATTTTATTTGAACATACCGCAGACTGGGTGAACTGATGAACCGTATACTGATGGGTCACGTGATTGGTTACCTTGACAATGCGATCGTACATGCGAGCTTTGCGGTCGTCACCTTTAGCTTTAGACTGATCGTATGTCTCTTTGTATTTAGCCATCCTCTGCTCCAGTGCTTCCAAAACACTTTTGGGTGGGGCCGGGGTGGGTGGAGTCACAGCTGCTGTGTGTGCTGTAAGAACATAACGATGAGAATTACACCAAAATAATTTAACAGTATCCATATAGTGATATTTTCTGAGACCTCAGAGTTTTGTGTGTTACTCACAATGTGTTGCAAACAGGTCGGCTATTATCTGTCAGTCAAATTTCATTTCTGGGAAACATTCTGTTCAAACTTTAGCTAGCTATGTTAACATGCTAATTTACACTGCCAATTTTTTCCCAGTATACATTTCTAATGACTTCTCTGTTAGCATGCTAGTTTACGGTTGCTGTTTTCGCATAAACATTTCTAGTTAAATTTTTATTGCAGACTTTGGACTTTTGAATGTATTTAATAAAATATATTCAATACTAAATAAAGAAATGATGCTTTAAACTCTTGGCTGAGCATTTAGATAATTTTTTTTTTAATTAACAGTAAACAATTAATTACTTAATTATTGAATTTAATGTACTCACCCATGTTCGGGGTCGACTGTGAATTTTTTACAGCTAGTTTTAGAGAAGCGTCTTTTGCTTCTGAGTGGAAAAAAACACACACACAAAATGTAAAAAATTTTAACCTTCAACCACAAAATTTGTGCAAGTATTTTCTTTAGTTTTGTACAGAAGCTATGAAGCTAACATGGCTAATAAGTAAAAGCTTATTGCTCACAGTTAGCATTTTGCTAGGTAAATAACTGAACTCTAAAGGACCCATGACCATTAATCTTCCAAAACACAACATTGAAACCATAAACGCTGACAGTGTGATGGACTGTTTCACTCTGAACTGATCATACAAGTTCTGGCTGATACTCACCGCCAGAAAGAGGAGGAGGAAGATTACTGAGGTCCACGTTCTCTCCTTTCTCCAGCGCCGCCAGTGCAGCATCTAAACTCTGAAGCAGAGAAAAAGACAAGCGGGAACAGCGCTCTGTAACTTCCCTCGTGACTCACATTCCTCACATAAAGTCGAAGTGTTTGTGCAGAAAACTGGAAGTGACATCGACACGTCAACAAATGCAACCAAGGCCATGACTTTTATTAATGTGAGGAAACTGTACAGAAAACTGCAGATCCTCCGAATAACTGTAATAACAACTCTATTACTGTTAAACGAAGGAATATTCCAGAACATTTCTAGATTTATTTTTATATATTTCTCGACGGTTAGTCTTCAGGTACAATTTTTATTGTAAGTTACTCACTCTATAAAAACTATAAGAGAAACACGGGTGGTACTGTCTCCAGCTTTTTATATAATCTGTATTTTACAGATGCTCGTGTCCACATGTGGAAACAAGCGCCTTTACATTCCGGAACTTTACAGCCTTTTCTCCTGGACCTTCACAAAAAGCCCCGCTATAACTAGAACACTGCTGAGAGGAAGAGTGTAGAAGAGCTAAAACAGATACCGACAGACAGACAGAGACAGACCAGATATTTAGAGAAACAGACAGAACAACAGAGCAAAAAACATAGGGACACAAAGAGACAGACAGACGGAGAGGGAGACAGAAAAAGAGTGTCAGACCAAAAGAAAGAGAGGCAAACAGTCAGACAGACAAAGAGATGGACAAAAAAAATAAGCATAGTATTTAATTAGAGGATCTATCAGACAGACAGACACACAGGCCGACCAAAACCCCCCAGATATATAGAGAGAGCGAGGTCGAGAGGCAGGAAGCTATGTGGGGAGCGTACAGCACTGAATGAGTGGTGCATGAGAATAAAAACACACACAGACAGGTGGGAAGAAAGACACAGGCAGAGAGGTACAAAGGGACAGACAGAAAATAGTACAAAAGAGTACAGTATGTGAACAGAGAGAAACAGACACAGTCAGATGGAGAGACAGAGAGATGCAGACAGACACAGACGCTATTCTCACCTTGCTGTATTTCAGATGCGTTTTGGCCTGTTCCAGATCTCCGGCTTGTTTCGCCCTCAGAGCAGCCGTCCTATACTGCTTCTGTCTCTCCAACAGTGTCTCCTTCCTGGAGGCACTTACTCCTGCATCTGTGAGTAAATCACAGAACCAATAAAGTTCTTTTTTAATCCAAAACCCGTCCCACATTTCTCTGACTGCGGAGAGGACGTACGCGATGAGGAGACGTGCCACAACAATCAGCAGATTAAACAAATTAACTATCACATGAGACCCACCGTCACTGCTGGCTGTTGGCTCCTGAGAAACGGCAGAGGCCTCAGTGGAAATGGGCGAGGACACTTTCACTTCCTGTGGGCAGGGCAGGAACAATGACATCGACAATTGACCATGTTAAAATAAATATTATTTAAATGGCTGAAAGAAGCTAAGAGGCACCAAAACTTTCCCCATCATCAAGAATTCTAGACTGCACGAATATGAAACTTAACACAACAGGCCACGCCCCTTCTCCTGATTAATCCGGTGTGCCATGGCCATCATTTGCATATGGAACATGATTGAATCTTGTGTTTTATGATGCAGTAACACTTCTGAAATGAAAGGCTTGACCGCTTCCTAAAGGCTATGACATAATTTTCATGTATAAAATGTATTTATCCGGCGTTAAATTAGCGACTTAAACCCGTTTGAGAATATTTGAGCGTTAGTATCAGCATTAATCCGAACCGGCAGTGTGGACACAGAGGAGGTCTCCGAGGACATGGGCGAAGTCTCCACAGCGCTGTCTGACTCTTCGGGGGGAGATGTTGCGGATGTGGGAGGAGCCGAGGAAGAGACAGCATTGCTACAGTTGCCAGCTGCCACTGGAGGAGGGATCTCTGCTTCGTTTATCTTCCCTCCTTTACGTGCACGTGCTAGCATACTCTGTAGGGTCTGTGGGAGAGGAATTTATTATTATTTAATAATAATAATAATAATAATAATCATCAGAATAATAATCATCATCATCCTCAAATTAGCAGTAGTAATCATTTACCTATAAATTAAAAAAATAATAATTATTAAAGAAAGATCGAGATTCACAAATCCTCCTAAAGTACAGGAAATAATGATAAGAGTATCAGATGAAGGAATACTTCGACACCTTGAGCCCTCTGTCGTAGCGGCGCGCCTTGGCTGACTCTCCTGCAGCTTTAGCGTTGGTTATGGCCGTGTTATACATGATGATTCTCTCCTGAAGTGCTTGTTCAACACTACCACACACTACTGCTGCTGCTGGGGTGGTGGTGGTGGTCAATGCCTTCACGTCCTGTGGGCGGAGCAACAGCATTGGCATCATAAGTATACATATATGCTGTCACTTGGAGTCGTTCTGAACAAAACAATTTCAATATTTATTAAATCTAGTGAATTAAATCATATTATTGGTGTGTGTGTGTGTGTGTGTGTGTGTGTATATGTTATGTATATATTTAAGTATTTATTTATAGTTAAGTGTAGTATAGTGCTGGTCATGCTAAGCTTTAAACTGATCTGTTTAAAGAGTATTTCATTTTGAGACAAAGAGAATAATTTTTAATTATAATTATTATAATTTTCATTATAGCATCACCTTTAAATGATAAAATATCTGCTATTATTATTATTATTAGCAGTGATATTATTGTAATACAATGCATTTAGAAAGGCAACAAAAGTTGTTTAAAATCCATGTAACTGTATTTTAATAATAATAATAATAATAATAATAATAATAATATAAAACAGATAAATAGAAATAAGTATATAAAATGTATTTCTTCTATCAGTCTGACATGTGTTGAGATAAACTGCTTATACATTTTGCACAGTTCTAGGTCTCAGTTACCCACAATACCCTGTCAGTGCGTGTAATTCTGCTCTGTGGTTCTCATGAAGAGTGTATCAGTACCTGTGGAATCTGTGGTTCTGGCTCCACTGGCCCAATTTCTTCAGCGACAGGCGAGGTGGCGGTCTCTGCCCCCGAATCGGTTTCCTCTTCACCAACCAATTCCTGTAGCTCCACCTACAGCACAAACAGCATACAACACTGCTTACGACACACACACACACAGTACTGACAACACAAAACACCAACACATATCATCAATAAAGCAAAAAATACCAGGAGATCTTCATCATCCTCGAGGTCATCGTTCTCATCATCGAGGTCCCTCATGCATGCCTCAGTCATCTTTTCGATATCCTCCATTGGTAACGGAGCTGAAAAATCAGATGTACTGTTAATTAGGCAATAAATACTCAAGCCACACCTCTATGACAGCCACTTTCTTTTTATGACTGCCTGCCACTTAGGCCTCGCCCTCTAGTATAACTAAAAGCCACAACTCTTTCACTATGACAAGAGGCCAAACCTCCTTTAAAGCAACTATTATTCACTTAGGTCACACCTTCTCCTATAGGACTGACAGATACAGAAGCCACACCCCTTCATTGGGACTGACAGATACAGAAGCCATACATCTTTCACTAAAGCGAACAAACCTCCGTCTCCATCACCGTAACTGACACAAAAGTCACGCCTCCTTCACTACAAAGATCATCTTTGGCCACACCTCCTCTTTAGGGACTGACAAATGCACCGAAGCCATGCCTCCTTCAATATGACTATATTACAACTGACACTGAAGCCAAGCCTCCTTCATTAAAATGGACAGATGTCACACTCCTTAAGTGGAACTAAAATACACTTAGGCCATGCCCCCTTTTTATTGCAACAGGGAGGCAAAGAGACCATACTGCCTTCACAGAGGCCACGCCCCTTCACGTTTCCTTGTATGAGAAATTCTAAACTAGTTTAAATCAAAAGTATTGATTATTCTTCCTCTTCTTGTTATTTTGATTGTTTATTATGTGTTTCTGAATAACTTCATGTTTTTACCCTTGCTGTTTTTTTTCACTCGAGCAGCAGCAGTTGTTTTTTTCCCTACGATGGCAGCAAATTCAGCCTCCAGATCCGGATCGTCCACATTCTCGCTCATGTCCATCATGTCCTCTGGGTTAAAGTCGAGAAATAAACCCATCTACAGAAAGGGACAGAGTTTTACACACAGCAACACAACCCGCCTTAAATAAACATCAAATCCAATCCAGAATAAAAATAACAAAATCATGATCACCTGTTTGGCTGCAGCAGCTCCGTGGCCTTTAGGAGGCGCAGGACGCTTATTTTTCCTGGTGAACATTTCCAACTCCTTTAAATCCACTTGACTCGGAGACACTGCAGACGAGCAGGTCACAAATCTGCAAACACGATAAAGGAACTCATTCTCATACATTCTCCTTAATCCCATTACATCTCCTTCCAGTGTGACTAAACACACCCTGATTCAGGATTCTTGTAAAAGCACAGAACCGAATAGACTTTTACTCCGATTATAAAATCCTCATTCATAAATACACAAATTGTAAAGATAAATATTTTTATAGTTCTCTTGAAGTGATTTTTTTAGGATTTCTGTATGAAAATTACATAAAAACTGAGGACACACTACTATAACCTTTATTTTACACAAACTCAAATGATATACAAGTTATTATTTTATATCAGATATCATATGAAAATGTATATAAATAAGGGCATGTGCTTTACACTATGTAGATTACAGAGTAGTGGGCGTGGCTTGGTTGCATGACGTCATTCATCAACTTTCATAAATCATGAGCTGAACGCACATACATTCAGATCTGTGACTTTATTCCAGATTAATACATCCGTATCACTGACACTTCCTTATATATCTAATTCTGAGCACTGATGAAAGACATTGTAAATTATTTCGTTGTTTATAATCCAGCTGTTCATCATTTACAGTCATTCATTTATCAGAATTTAACATTATTTAGATATTTAATAATCTGAGCTTATGAATCAAACAACCATTCGAGGAAAGTACTGTACAACCCTCTTGAAACCCACTACTCCTGGGGTCATTTCATTGCTGTCTGAATGTGAGAGTTTTTAGAATCAGGAGATGTGCAAACAAACAAACAAACAAACATCACAGACAACCTGCTGGTAAATAATCTGAATAACGCTTTGGATAAAAAATTATACTTATGAACACAATAATCATAAAACAGGCTTAAATAAACAATATATGAAGATATTAGAAGATATTAAAGGGTGTTTTTTTTTTTATTATTCCAGGGGAGAACCTGGTGTCATGTTTCCACAAACAGCAAAATGAATACAAATTAAAAAATATATATAAATCAAGTAGAAGAAATTAAATATGAATTAAACTGAAAGGTGGATTTGAGTGAGTATTTAAAAAAAAAGTTTATTTTTATTTCATATGACCTCTGAACGCATTTGCACGTCAATCATCAAGTTTCTCCAAGAAAGCCCTGTGGGCGTAAAGGCTGCGCTGCATATGCGCATACGGTCATAAATCATTTTAATAATGCAATCATTAAAAACAATATGTTGTTAACATTTAACACGTATATCCTCTCACATAGAAAATATGATAGTTAGTAAATATGTGTAATCCAGGTAATTAACTGTACTTGTGCTGAATGTGATTTAACTATTTGAGACAATGCGCAAACGTTTCTTACCTGTAGGGAGGATGATGAGCTTAAACAGGTAAAGCAAATAAACCGCCCAAATAAGATTAAATATGATTAACCAGTTACCCTAAAAGGCACCATTATCCTACGGAAAATTACTGTCCATCTATAAACTCGATAAAAATCACTTTATTTATGTGTCATAGGGAGCTTCAGCTGTAAACTAATTCACATGACAACACGGAGATTGGCCGAAACGTGTTTCTTCCTAAAACCCGTTATTTACAGAATTAAAAGGAAAATACATCTTTAAAATATCACTAGGATTCTGTTTCTGTTTCTGAATTTAATCATCTACAGAACATCCAGAATATAAATTTAAGGATAGATCAATAATGAGGTTAGTTTCGTTCCTACTTCTGGTCAGGTCTCTAGTCACACTCCGCCCAAAACAAACACCATCACTTCCGGCTTCTGGGTGAAAATAGAACTCACTCTCATTGGCTAAGAAGGTTCTACGTCACACGCCTCCCGGAAGTGAAGTTCTCACAATAAAATATCACAATAAACTTACTCGCTTTAAAGATTTCAACTAATTTATAAAATACAAGTCGTTAACATATTTATAAAGTTTATTTTGTTCTTTTTCTATTTATCGCAGCACCTCGGTTTTCAACAATACTTTTGATATTTGTGTTTTTTATAGTCGCATTTGATATATATATATATATTTAAAGCAACTCTTTAAAAATACATTTCCCATAATCCCCTTCTGCTCTGACTCACGACTACAGTATTTAATGTCAAATCTACAAAAACATTAAATAGATTATAAATCTATAAATAAATACTATATAATAAAAATACATTAAAATTTAAATATCATCAAATTATATTTACACTTTGAAATTTAAACATGCCACAAAAATATCTTGAATGTCTGCCTAAATATGTGATGAAAGGTCCAACATTAATATATAAACATTATTACTTTAATATATCGGTAAAATATAAACTGTATAGATGAAAAATAACCTCTGTGTTAAAAAAAAATATGCGTACATATATATTTCCTGCTTCGGTTGTGATTGTCCGGTAAACCGTGAAACCATGAACGAACGCGCTCCTTTGGTGTACGCCCCTCAAAGCGAGTTCAGCCAATCATTTTAGAAAGTAATTGCGGCTGCCTCGGTAACAAGCGCAGCACGATTCAAACGGACCAATCAGAAGCGAGCGCGTAGGCATTTAAACTGCACTCGGGTATGTTGTTTTTAGTAGCCTTCTGAGTTTTGAAGAGATTAAATCGGGCTGGTTATTAAAACCGGAAGTGCTCGAGTTTTATTCTTGTTTTATATTTTATCTGCTGTTACTGGACAGGGCTGAACCTGTTGTGGAATATCGGGTAAGTTTTATATTATAAAATCTTACAATTTTAGTTAGTGACCTGACCTAAAGTTCATTCAGTGGTCGAGAGCTCAGTCACGTGCTGTGTGTACTAACTTAAATTAATAAATCCTTCAAGATTAACTTCTTTATTTATTAGTTTCTCTTCCTTAATCACAGATACGGTACTCATATTTTTTGGAGTTTAGTATTTAAAAATTACCAAAACAAAATCCAGCTTTATGATTGAAACAGTTCTCTACAGGGGTGGGTTAGATGTAGACACTCTTGCTGTTACATTGCGTTGTATTGTACTATTTATAATAAATGTAAATTCATCAGTATAACTTGCATGGTAAATATAATGCATTATATAATCAATGATGCATTTACACAAGATCAACACAGTTTTACAAAAATATGCCTTAAAAGTTTGTGCATTCATAGTAAGGGTCTCTGTCTGTGGTTCAGGCTCTTGTGATGGCTCACTTCGTTTTTGAGAATGACATGCAGAGTGTGTTAAAGCTGGACATGCCCATCACGAACGCCCCGATGGCCAGGTGGCAAAGAAAAGCCAGTACGTCCACCTCGGCCAACACCAGCGCCCTGTCCCCGAGCAGCAAAAGCACCAACCGGTCCATAAGCATGTCCAAAACGCCGAGCAAAACACCAGGTACAAACTTTTTTGTTGTCCTCCGTTTTTCATTGAGTTCTAAGTATTGTTTTTCATGTGTGATCTTCAGTAACTCTGTATCTAAACAGGGAAGAGCGGTAAGAACCAAACCACGCCCTCGAAGGCTGGAGGAGACCGCTTCATCCCCACCAGAAACGCCAAACAGATGGACGTGGCAAGTTTCCTCATCTCGAAGGAAAACGAGCCGGTTGAGGACGCAGCAGCAGCCGCGTCGTTGTCAACAGTACGTCTCCATGCTCTTTTTCTCTTTTTTTCTTGTTCTATTATATGCATAGACTTCTGATCTCTGATTGAATTAATTTATTGATCAAATTCTAGCAAAATAATCAGAAGGCCTGGTCCGTGACTCTGAATGGTTATGACCTGGAGGAAGCCAAAATCCTGCATCTTGGAGGAAAGCCTCTTAATGCCCCTGAAGGTCAGAGCAGGTTTTTATTGGATTTTGTAGCAGTTATAATAAACTGATTATTAAAAGATCTGGGATTAAAGAAGTACTTTGTTATTAAAGGATACCAGAACAACTTGAAGGTTCTGTACAGCCAAGTTCCCACACCCAGCTCGCTGAAAAAGACCCGCTACATCTCTTCAGTTCCAGACAGGATTCTAGATGCTCCTGAACTCAGGAACGACTTCTGTAAGTCACCCTAATGCCAGGTCTGGTGGTTGTCTCACTATGTTAAACAGATGACGTTAATCAGCTGTTTGTTTGCTGCATTCATACAGATCTTAATCTGATGGACTGGGGCAGGCTGAACATTCTGGCTGTGGCTCTTTCGGAGTACGTGTACCTGTGGGATGCCGCAGTGGGGCAGATTGTGCTGCTGAAAAAGATGGAAGAGGAGAACGGGTACATATCCTCCGTCTCCTGGAGCAAAGACGGAAACTTTTTGGCCATCGGGACAAGCGACTGCAAAGTGGAGGTAGAAAATTAAAACCTGGTAGATATCGTTAAAGGGGCGGCACGTTGGCGCAGTGGCTAACACGTCCGCCTCACAGCAAGAAGGTCCTGGGCTTGGGTCATTTTTGTATAGAGTTTGCATGTTCTCTCCTTGCTTGAGTGGGTTTCCTCCCACAATCCAAAAATGCAGTAGGCTAATTGGTTGTTCCAAATTGCCCCTAGGTGCAAGTGTGAATGGTTGTGTGTGTTTGCCCTGCGATTGTCTGGCTGTACCCTGCCTTCGCACAGAGTTGGCGGATATGGGCACCGGCTTTCCCACGACCCTAATTAGGATTAAGTGGCTTAGAAAATGAATGGAAGATTGTTAAGGTGTGGAGAATCAGTTTGTGCTGAAGGATTAAATGGAAACGGCTCCAGGGTTAATACAGTTTAAAAAAAAAATTAAATAAAAAAATTAAAAAGAAAATCAGTGAAGAATAACTTTAATAAACGATGCGCCAAAACAAAGTGAAAACATAAATACAATCAGCTGCGTTTCATTAGTATCTAGTTTTCCTACTGGATTTGTTCTGTGGTCTCTCCACCACTTTGAGGATGATGTGTCGATAACGGACTTGTTTCAGAAGGTCGCAGTAAAATTAAACTGGTAAATTAAACAAAAAATAAAAATGCACCAGTTGTTCTGATAAAAGAATTGAAATTGAAGACAAAAGTGATTTAAATATTAAAGTATAACCGGTATAAACTGCTCATATCCTTGTCCTCATTTCTAAAGCATCTGGAATGTCAGAGAGTTTTTTTCTTGCCACTGTTGCTGCAGGCTTGCTCATTAGGAATGTGTAGGGGGTTGTAGAAAATTTTTTAGATTCCTCCTTAAATTAATTTTACTATGTAAAGCTGCTTTGTGACAATGTCAATTGTAAAAAGCGCTATACAAATAAAACTGAATTGAATTAAAGTTGAAGCTTGATGTACATGACCCATTAATGAGAACCTCCTTTGATTGTCTTGTACCTGTGTACTTGAGTTTAAATCACTGATTATTTGTTCATTGATAAGTTTTGTGAAAATCTTGCTTTGCATTTTGTGTGTGTGGTTAAATTGTAAATGTGCTGTGAACATTTTTAACATGCACATGAGGGAACAAAGAACCAACACCTGTTTGTTTCTGTAAGCTCCGTTTAACCACAATTATACAATATCGGTTCTGTGCATGTCCATGGTTTAATACTGAACACATGTGGAAAGTTTTCTGTAATTTATTTATTCTTCTCCCTGCAGTTGTGGGACGTTCAGGCTCAGAAGCGTCTGCGCAGTATGGATGGTCATCGTGCCAGAGTCAGCTGCTTGAACTGGAACGATCACGTCCTGTCCAGGTAAGTCCGATCTCACGGAAAGCGAGGATTGGCTAGTTTAACTCTTGCAATCAGAGCAGGAGTGATGTTTACTCTGGTGATTGTTGGCACTGTTGCATCATTGGGATTTAAACTTCTCAGCAAACAGAAATGCTATTTGTGTCATGGCACCAACTTAGGATTTGAGAAATCTGAGACTTGTCTGAGGTACAGATCCCATCACCCCCCGACATTCTTTCGATTCCAGCGGTTCCAGATCCGGTCTGATCCACCAGCACGATGTCCGTGTTGCCGAACATCATCTGTGTACACTCCGAGGTCACACGCAGGAAGTGTGTGGTCTTACCTGGTCTCCCGATGGCCGTTATTTAGCCAGTGGTGGAAACGACAACCTGGTGAACATCTGGTCAGGGGTGCAGGGTGGAGCCCAGGCGCCAGTCCACTCATTCAGCGAACACCAAGGAGCCGTGAAGGTGGGTGTGGCACACAGAAGCCATGGCTGTAGATTTTTGTGATTTATTCTTTAACAGGTTGGTTGATGCCGTGCAGGTAGGCATGTTTTAATTTTTTTTTATGTTGTTTCACGTGTAGGCACTGGCGTGGTGTTCATGGCAACCGAGCATCCTTGCTTCAGGTGGAGGAACCAGTGACCGCCACATCCGCATCTGGAACGTCAACAGCGGATCATGCATCAGTTCATGGGACACACAGTCACAGGTGAGAAGTGGCAGAAATCAGTGCTTGTGATTGGTTGAAAGAGTAGGCGTGGTTTCTGAGGCTGGTGATGGAGGAACTGAACAGCGCATATTAAAATCACAATGTAAAAAGGACTTTATAATGAGTATGTTGCTAATATCGACTCACTCTCCTCAGGTATCATCTCTCGTGTTCGCATCAAACTATAAAGAGCTCGTCTCCGGTCATGGATTCGCACACGACAAGATCTTCATCTGGAAATACCCCTCCCTCGTCAAAGTGGCTGAGCTCGAAGGTCTGTCGTTTGTTTTTATTTATTTAAAGCTCCTCTTGCTAGAATGCACCCCCTACAAATTGTTTTTGAAGTCGAATTTTGTTTACTTTTTTTTTTTTTTCCGCTTCCAGGTCACGAAGGACGCATCCTGAACATGTCCCTCAGTCCTGACGGCTCCATTCTGGCATCCATCAGCTCCGACGAGACCATCCGACTGTGGAAGTGTTTTGAGAAAGACGCCACCAAAAAACCCAAGCCTACAAACAACAGCAGCATCATCCAGCAGCGCATCCGATAATGCACATTTTAATTGTTGTTTTTAAGCATCACTACGCCCTGTACAAACAAGAGCTTGTAAATTTGAAATAAAGATTTTGTCGGTTTTTCATTAGTTTTTTCTGGGTTTGTGTACAGAGGGATTGTTTTTACTTTGGATTTCCTTTATCGAGCATGTATGGAATGATATTTTTTAAATTGTAATATTTAATGTTTTAGTATTTTAATGATGAGTTGAAGTCCCTGTGACTGAATTGACTCTTCACTGGATTGTGTTTAGTGTGCAGGAAGAAGAGTTGGAGATTTCAGTAAAGTGGTTTTATTGTTTCCTGTGGTGTTTAAATGGTGTGCGATTCCTTGCTGCTCCAAAAACTTCTGATATGCAGGCTGGAAGCCTATTTACCAAATCTCAAATGAGAATTTTGGACATTTCTGATGACTTTTTGGCAACTGAACTTGAATAAAAATCAGGACATGACTCCTTTTTGGACAGACTGCAGATATGTTTCTGCTTTTATTAACTGCATGTGAGGGGAAACGTGATATACAGCACTAGTTAGAAAATTACATTTTCACACTCAATAGGATGTTGGAACCCAGTCTTGTCCATATTTCAGATATCAGGTTCTGCTGAAGAATTCTGAGGTAGTCCTCTGTCAGTATTCTTTCCACTTTGTGCCCAGAGTGTGGCGCTACCCCCATCACCATGTTCCACAGCAGGTTCCCATTTACTTCTGTAAACATGCCTCAAGTCATTGTGCTCAAACCCTTTCTCAGCCCAGGGTGATGTTCAAACTCTCCTGCTTATAGACTGTGACGCTGGTGTTACAGCAGATCTGCAGCTCTTGGATGTTCCTGACCATCGAAATCAATGTCATTTCAGCTGAGCATGACTGGTTGGCCTTTCTACCAGATCCTGACGGTGGCTCCACCTTCTCATCATATTTACTTACGTACAGTTATAGTGGACTCTGGAGATGTTTAGAAACGGCTCCAGGAGATTCAATGGTCCTCTTTTTCAGATCTGAACTGAGCTCCTCAGACTTTTATTGTTGTATCTACTGTAAGCCAACGGGTTTTTAAATGGTACAGAGAAGCTAACAGCAGTAGTCCCTCAACACTAACAGGAAGTTAAGATATTTTGGAACTTTAAGCACCAGTGAATTAATAATTTAGGTGTACAGTACTTATGTATAATTTGGACTTTGTGTTGATTTCAGAAAATCCAAGAACAATTAAAACTTTGCAGTAAACATACACGTTATACAAGCATTCTGATCCAGAAAAAAAACTATGATGTTCATGTCCACTATGAGGACTATGAGTCCACTATTCTGTCCACAACTGTAAAGCTGCGTCCACACAGGAAGTGATGAGCAACAAGTGACCATGTAAAGTCAAACAACGTCAACGAAATGAGCAGGTTGTGCTGCTTTAGAAAATTCCCTAAGTGGGCAGGTACTGAGTTCCACTGAGCTGAATGCTCATGTAAGGCCAATCAGAGCTTAGACATACTGTTGATTGACAGATGCCACCAAACACAGAGTTCCTCAAAACATTTTCCGTAGGGAACCAAAGAAAAGTTGAATGACTTTATTGCAGTGTGCTTTACGACTGCACACACAAATTTTATAAAGATAATAACCTAGACGCCATGATGGGGGTCCATGTTTCTGAAACGGTCGCCATTTCCCTTGAGTTTACATTATGTCATGATGCACAAGAATCCGTTCTATACTTGCAACATAATAGATTATGATAATATAAGGTAGTGAAAAGATATTAGTGAACTAGATATTGCTCACGGATCTACATGAACTTCATATAGAGAACTAGCTGTTCACTTTCAGAAACATGCAAACGGGTTACCTAGGCACCCAGAGCCAGCCACAAGCGAGGATGACTAGTGTTGTGAGGGGATTTTCATGTCGTGCAAATCACTTTTCGCTCCTCATTTCCTGTGTGGATGCCGCCTAACTCTACTAGGATAAAATATGATTACCTGATGTTCTATATATAAACATAAATGGAAAAATGGTGTCATATAAGAGGAATAAAACACCTCAGTCTATAATGTAGCAGGGAAATAATCAACCTGAGCATAGTAACGCTGCCTTGTTGCACAGTCCGACATAATCCAGTTCCTGGCATAATCCAATGAACTTTAATCTCAAGTTAATTATTTATGACTAAAACATCTAATACATGACCTGAGAAGTGTCAACCATATATCATATCAGTTCTAAAAGCTCTGCCTCACATATTCTTCTTGCCTAAGTATGTTTTCATAGCATGGCTTTAGCGAACCTTTGCTAATATCAGTTACTGTATTTTTAAAAACCATATTGTAATCCAAAAGCAGCAGCAACAACAAAACTGTACAACCAGGAGCACAAAAATGTTATCAGATGTACACACATGGCCAGTCTGCAGGCATCACACGATTATTTATACAACATTTAGTATAAAAATGGTTTATTTTAAGTTATACACATAATAATAATAAAAAATTCATGCCATCCATACCACCTAACTTTGCACAAATATTTATTTACAGTCGTACTGGATTTCAGATGCATGTTCTGGAGAAACTGGGAGAATCATATGTGCTAGAAATAAAACGTCAACGTGACATGTAACGTGATGTAAATCTGGACATCTTTCTCTTCATGCACCGTGGACAAATAAATACCAAAAAAAAAAAAAAAAAACACCAATCAGGTGAACAAATGTGTGCTTCGTCATCTCCCGTGTGATCTCACGAAACCCCCCCTCCCCCCAAGAACGTCGATCATTCTCGCTAATGTTCTTCATGCTAGCCCTCATCACGTTTCTCTCGTTCTCCTTTTCCTTTATACCTCCTTCACTTTCCCATTCACGGCAAACCCGTTTGTGTAGTGCACGGCGCCATTCTCCAGGTGGGTGCCATTGGACAACGTGGCTGTCTCGGTGCCGTTAACGTGACTGTTTTGCTTGGGTTTGTCTTCGTTCCTGGCGGGGAGCCGTTTGCCTTTGATGTAAGCCTGGATCCAGAAGTTGGAGAAGAGGATGAAGAACAACATGCCGTACATCCAGATGAGGTGGATAAATATCGGCACCTGGTATTCACAGTCCTTAATGAAGTAATACTGAGAGATGTGGACAGATACGACGATAAACTGCGTCTGGGGAAAACAAACAAACAAACAAAAAAAAAAACAGGAAGTAAATTAAATTGATCTGTCAATAATAAAAAAATATATATATTTCTTCTGGTATTCCAGAATGCAGCAGATACAAATCTGCTTTAAAGGTTTGAGGTCACATCACTCCGCCACGAAATTTACACATGTGCCATCACTAACAGAGTGATCACACAAGGGGTGCGATACAAAAGCGACTGCCGTGAATGGCAATTAAAAAGGGCTCGATTTAAAATCGCCGCATCGCATTTTGGTCACCTGACCTCATCGCAAAAAAATTAAAACGTTTGAAATTACCGTGAATGTCACAAAACGAGGCTCTGACGTGGAGTAGTCTCAAACTCTTCTCAAACAGTCGACACATGTCGTGAGGAGGTCGCAAAATTGTCGTTTTTCTCGCAAATTATTCAAAAGTTGGAGTTTTCCACATGGAAAATTTGAGACTTGCTGGTATCCGCCATATTTCATATATTTTGTCATCATTCATATTTTATTTGAATTTTGTTCACGCTAATAACACAAAAATAAAAAGCGAATGGTTTGAGGAAAAAAGCGAACAAAACAGGACTGATTTACGAAAGGAGATTCGCTTTTTGTTCACCAAATATCCACACCGTGACTTTCACGCAATATACGTATTTGAGTCGCATAATATTTTACTGCATGTGGAGTCGCAAAACATATTGACACAAATTTCAAAAATCGCAATAAATAAATAAATTCGTGTCAGTCACTTTTCTATCGCACCTCTAGTGTGATCACCCCCTAGAGAGCTTTACAATCCGAGTCTAGCTTAGCTTTTTTTTAACCATCCGACCAGATCACCCCTTTAAATCCAGGAATATTTCAGAAAACAGGCACAAGTGCACACGGATGGAGAAGGAAGTGCTTTCTACGGGGTAGAGCTGTAAAGTTCCCCATTCATTAGTGAAGATTCAGTGTGTGTTTTATCTTCTATTATCAGACCATTCTGGATGAATATAAAGGTCTCCTGGTGAAACCACCCCAGCTCACATGCTTATCTGTTTACAATGCATCTGTTTACAATAACGATAACAATAACGATAACAATAACGATAACGAGACGGCGTGACTGAAGGAACGATGTTGTGCATGTGTGATAACTTGGCAGCGCAACAGCGATTAGTAGAAAATGGAAAAGTCTGAGATCAAGTGTTAAGAACCAGAAGAAGGGATACGATTTCAAGAGAAATAAAAAAGGTGGAGATGTTATTAATGTCATGGCGGCTGGTGCAGGGGTCATTACCACTAGCGTACAGGATGAAACAAATGGTTTCAGAAAGACATTGTGACCAATTCCATTTTAGTTTCAAGAGATACCACAGTATTTCATCTTTATTTAAGGAACTGGAACTGAATGGGGAAACTTTAAAAAGAGCCTGTTGTACGTGTCCGACTCTCACTTGAGTTAGCGTGAAAAGAGTGGTGATATCTCTAATAAAAAACGGCCAGTCTATAATACGCACGCCCAACTCGTGACATAATCCCTTTAAGGATCTCACATAATATAAATATGAACATAATCTAAATCTCACTCACCAGCTGGATAGCGGTCATGTACTTCTTCCACCAGAGGTACTTCTGAAAGCGCGAGCCGGCTGCAGCGAGACCGTAGTAGGTGTACATGATGACGTGGACCATCGCGTTCACCATAGCGTGGAAGGAACCCATACCTCCGGCTGGGAATCAGAAACCAAGGGGCGGAGTTAGAAACGAAGCAGGAACTAACATGCGTTACAACATGAAGTGATTTCAGGAATCTGTCTGAGACACACTGGGATTCATTTCCATTTAGAAAAAAACAGTTTCTCACATCGTCAAGGTGCGTGACTATCAACCTGGAGATCACCGGTTCGAATCCAGGTTGATGCTATACGCTCACTTCCCTGTCACTTACAGTGATCAACAGCCAATCATAGGCGTCTGTGAGCATTCTTTATTATTTATTCATTTGCTGAACTGCTTAATCATACCAGCGTCACCGGGAAGGTGGAGCCTATCTCAACCGACTCTGAGCTAAGGTGTGGGACACCCTGAACAGCCTGCCAACACAACCATTCACACTCAGACCTAGGTGCAATTTGGAACAGCCAATTAGCCTACTGTGCATGTTTTTGGACTGTAAGAGTAAACCCACACAAGCAAGGGAAGAACATGCAAACTCCACACAGAAGAGGCCAGCACTTGAATTCAGCACCTTTCTGCTGTGAGGAGGACGTGCTAATCACTGTATGAAGAGACAGAGTTAAAGACTCACCTGGAGTGAGAGTGATGCCCCACCACCAGCTCCAGGGCAGAACTGAGTGGTGAAAGATGTGCAGGAATGTCACCTGACTGTGTTTCTTTCTCAGCACGAAGAAAACCTTCAGAATAAATATGCACAGAGTAAATAAAATAAAATATAATAAAAATAGGATGAAAAAGAAATTAATAATTGTAGAATTTAGAATTTATTATTAATATATTCTGCTGGATTCACGATTCTAAAACACTGAGAGGAAAATTTTTTACCGTATCCAAAAGTTCAATGTATTTGGAAAAGTAGAACAACCAGGCCACTCGAACCATCTGTAGAAAAAACAATATAAATATAAATTTGATTATATTTCTTATTTCACAACAACCCCAAATTGTATTTTTTAAAAAGATTTTTCAAAATATGGGGGCACGGTGGTGCACTGGTTAGCACAGTGGTAGTGATTCGCATGGTGGTGTAGTGGTTAGTACGGTGGTGCAGTGGTTAGCACGGTGGGGCAGGTGTAGCGGTTAGCACGGTGCAGTGGTTAGCATGGTGGTGATGATGTATACCCTGAGAGTCTGCGGGCTGGTCGATATGTCGATGAGGTCACATCTCCACGTGAACGTCGTAGCCCAGCCAGACATCATGAACTGAAATAAATGGAAAGAATTTTTTATTTATTTTTTAATTGAAGCAAAACTTCTACACCATCAACACTTCCCGTCCAGTCCTTCAGCTCTCAGATGCACGTTAGTGTTAAACCCTGCTGTATGTTCAAAGAGTGATGTCATCGTGAATTCCAGAGATGTCAGCAATCCTGCACTTATTGTCCAATGAGATTCTGATGGCTTATTTCAAACACAGGCTTTAAATAGCTTCGAAGGGAAATCATTAAACAAATAATTAACACCTGACTGATGTCCTGTTTTATCACTCGTTAATGGGCCATGTGCTGAATTCCTTATTTGTTTAAATGTAAATTATGAAAGGTGAAAGCTGATTGGCTGTTCGTGGGTCTGCATATCCAAACATCCGTGTTCTGGTTTTTGGACAGAACTTGTAATGATACATCAAACGTTTCTGACGTCTTTGAACATGATGAAAAATTTTTTTATTCCCTCCCCCACCCCAAGTCTATAGGTGTATCCAGGGCAGGGCTACATTAAAAACCCCCACCAAATTATTGTTCTATTATGTTCTTAATCTGTAGACCCTGTCAGGATTCCAGGTGGAACCATAATTATCTTAGAAACCCTTCAAGAACCTGATTTTTTTAAGAGAATGTCTCCAATATATGACTCATAAATTCCTCTTCATACCTAGAACTTGTAACAGTTCGGAGTAGAGGCCTTGTTTATCGAGAGAACCCCTGAAGAACCCTTGAGGAACCTTTTTTTGACCCACATGTTTGCAACTGCTGATTATTTGTCAAGGTCTTCATAATTTCTAGAACCTGAAAAGAATGTCTTGGTAGTTGGTACACTCTTGGTGACCATGTTCTTTAAGGGTTCTCTGGGAGCGGATTGGATACTTAATGGTTAGTCTTCAAAAAGGGGTTACCTACAGGTGAGGTATGCTTGGCTTCGCTTTGTCATAGAGCGACATGAATATACACAGAACCTTCAAGGGTTCTCCAAATAGAAAAATCATGAATGTAGGATTTCTCCGGAGTTCTGAGCTCAGATTATTTAACATTAAATCATAATCAGAGACGGAGACGTCCATCAGCTTCTGCTCTGATCTCATTAGTCTCTCTTCCTCAGATGGAACAATCCCATAATAAGTTCTGGGTTCACATGAGTTCACCACCCTGAGCACAAGGATTAGTGCCGTGTATTATTGACCTGGCGAGTTTAATGGGTTTTATGCAAAATCTGGCGCCTCAGCAAAGATGGCTATTTGCATCTTTAAGGCCGGGTCGGAGCAAACGTGAAGAAAATTTGCAAACTGGTTTACTTTGATGAGAAAAATGTAAGAAAGTGGAAACCAAGAGAGAATTTAATCAGTATGAATTTCATAGAGAAGCGGCGTTTCCCACCTCATAAACGATGTAGGCGTTGAAGAACACCATGCAGAAGTTGTAAATGACCATGGGTGTTTTGAGGTAGTAGGGTTTGCGGTTTGCCATGTAGCGCGGCCCGGCGTACAGTACGAAAAACACGTAGCTCAATAAGATGAGGGTCATCTGGATCGGGCTCTGCATCAGCGGGTAATCCCGTACTCGCGCATCTGAAGACAGATAAAAGATAATTCCCATTATAACTGATCATAAATAACAGAGACGTGTTTGTAAGTCATCAGCAGACAAATGGAGAGAACGTGATCATAATTACGGCAATATAAGAAAATGTTCTGCTTATTAACAACTAAGTAAAATACATTAGCTGTTCAGAATTATAAATACTCAAACACCCGTTTATTGGTGGCTTTGAGGCAGGTGTATTAAAAAATGTTTATGAAGGTTAACAGTAACTACATTTTACTTTACTTTGGTGCTAAAGCGACAAGCATGAATTAGCATTACCATATAAGGCTAACTGGTCAATACGAAGCCATGCATACATTTGTTACTGATGTAATCTAAATTACTAGAGCTTTAATCAACATAAACATGCCTAGCAAACAATAATAAAGAAAATAGAATTAAATAAATAAACACTACGGTATTTCTAATCAGACAAACAATAAATTAAACCCCATAATACAAACATTGCTACAGAAAAATCTGGAATATTATTATAAGGGGGTGTGGCTTATATTCTTAGGTGACCAATAGTTTTGGTTATACAGTAATTGAAGCTACTCTCCTTAAACTTACCTGCAGACTGAACATGTGTCTGATTAGTTAAAAATATGATGTCACCAGCACTAAGAAGGACCATAAGGATGAAATGATCAAGATGTACGGCTAAACTAGCGTAACATACAAAAGGGACCTGTTTAAAGGGGCGGTGTCATGGTTGTTCGAAAAAATTTGCCAAAATAAGATTAGTGTTCAAATAAAAACAAAGTCATTAATATAAACACAGAGTTGGTTTCTGAAGGTGCACAGAAATGAAATCGGTTTATACAATCAACTCGAACTCTGCAGCGACTTGCAGTCCATTTCTATCCGCTCCATATCGATTTGAAGGTTGAAAGGCTATTTAATTCAATTAAATTCTATTTGTATAGCGCTTTTACAATTGACACTGTTACAGAGCAGCCTTACATAGTAAACACAAATTTAAAAAGGAATTTAAACATTTCTTCTACAAACTCTACACATCCCTAATGAACAAGCCCTTGGTGACGGTGGAAGAGGAAACTCCCTCAGTCCCTATTTATCAAATATAGACGAGTATTTCATACATTCACTGCATATTTAAATGACTGAATTTGGGTAAAAAAAAAGTATAGTTTGTATTCCTGCACATATTCACTCAGATATTATACATACACATATAT
>JBCNYH010000008.1:11039572-11060955 GCA_039654325.1 Tandanus tandanus | reverse complement strand
GCTTTTTGGATTGAAAGCGAAACGTCTTCAAAAACCACAAAAAAGAAGTCCAGTTGCCTCGACTCAAGCTTTTTAGGGCTTGTTGTATTGTATTACACTTTTTTCTAAAGGAAGCGGGGGCAAAATTATTAAGTATAATGAGTAATGCAAATGCTATTTAGAAAATGTAAAATTAAGTTGTAGTATTTTTAATTTTATCAGTAAATGAAGGTTGTTTATACTGATGGTTTGTTCCGAGTCGTACTGTGGAGCAATTGTAGCTCCGAGACGCTGTTAATGATCACAAAAACAAGTTGTCTGCTTTTGGTTTGTATGTAAAAAATTATTAAAGACTTTCATCAGATAGTCAGAAATGCAGGGAAGAAAAAAACGGTAAATTAAAATAAAAAGTAATTAAGCTAGAAGGGCATTCAGAGATCAAATCACTGCCAAGCTGAAAAACAAAACAAAACATAAAGTCCACAGCACCCCCTGCTGGGCCTTCAGTAACACCACACTTTACATCCCATCTTAGAATGCAAAAAAAGCTTTATTGTAAGAATTTAATCTGGATTGTCTAGAAATCCTACAGAGGGTTATTTGAACCATTCTCCACCCCTCCAAAAAATCCTCAGAATCTGATTGTAACTTTTTACTTAAAGTTGACAGACAAACAAACAAACAAACAAGCACTGAAACAAACTTAACCTGGCGGCACGGTGGTGTAGTGGTTAGCACGTCCGTCTCACAGCAAGAAGGTCCTGGGTTCGGTTCCCAGCTCGGGTGTTTCTGTGTGGAGTTTGCTTGTTCTCCCCATGCTTGCGTGGGTTTCCTCCAGGTACTTTGGTTTCCTCCTACAGTCCAAAAACATGCACAGTAGGCTAACTGGCTGCCCCTAGGTGTGAGTGTAAGTGTGAATGGTTGTGTGAGTGTTGGCCCTGCGATGGCCTGGCGAGTTGTTCAGGGTGTACCCTGCCCTCGCCCAGAGTCAGCTGAGATGGGTGCCAGCCTCCCCGCGACCCTAATTAGGATTAAGCGGCTTAGAAAATGGATGAATGAATGAGAAACTTAACCTCCTTTCCGAAGGTATTACTCGCGCTAGGCCACCTCTTGCATACTCTCGAACCTGAGCATGAGTGCCGTGTTCCCTGTAAACCCCGCCCACAGAACGCATACAATACAAATATGTTAATGAAAGAAGCGGAGCTTTCTTAATTGCCATACAATCACACCATGTTTGTCACTTCTTGTTTGGTGATACAGATAAATTTACTCTCGATCAATGCGGGCTGCAGCTACCCTGTTTTACAATCAAATTCTTTCAGGGAAATTTACTGTTGGTGCCACAAATATTGGCACCCTTACTGAAGATGAGTAAAAAGGATCAGGGGGTTTAATCTCACCTTTAAAATATTAATGAACTCCATCCTTTAATTAAAGCTAATTTATTATCTAATGTATTTTTGACTAATGTTCTGCATGTTTAATAATTAAAGGAATCATTTGTCTGTGTCACTTAATATTTATTTCCCCGTGGATGACTCAAGGTCGACTTAGAAGAAGTAAACAGTTTTGTTCATAGCGAATTACTGGGGCGGCAAAAAAATGTAAACGTGATTTTATTAAAAGGTGTAGTCTACTTTAAAATAAAGTACATTTACCAAGGCCCTGCACCCACCAAACATGTTTCTTTTGTGTTGACCACGCCTACGTTGTCACAGCATGCAAGCGTTTACTGTTGCTAGGATACAAAAACAACTTATATCTCTTATGTATTCATTTCTTATGAAAGTTTTTAGCTTTGCAAAAAAATTAGGACTGACTGGAAATTCGACTGTGACAAAAGGCACTCAATTAGCTGATGTCCCAACCCACGGGGCCCAATCCAAGTCCCTCCATGCTCCTGATTATAAATACTGTTCAAAATGTTCCTTCAAAGAGAGATAATAAATTATTTGGTTGTCAGTCATAGCTGGGGTCAGTTTCTCTTCCACTGCTGTTGATAGTGCTTATATGCTATAAGTCCTGTCCCCTTTCTTGATTTTGATTGGTCAGTCAAAGTGAAGTGATATTGACGAGCTCAGCGGTGTTCCAACAACTGAACGCTTTTCAACGAAAAGTGCCCCGAGCCCTGCGTAAAAACCCTGTAAGCTGAGCGATGTTAACGCTGAAATATACAGGAGACATAGTGCAAATTGGTGCTGGCAGAACAAAAAAGCAACTTTAGTGGATACCAGCCAGACCTTAAATGGCAGACATCGCTGATAGTGCGAAACGAAACCCATGTTTAGCGAGGGTGCCTGATTATTACTACTGTTATTAAATATATGCAAGTGTAATTGCATTGTAAAATACAACAACCAATCTGGTTCCAGTATGCAAATAAGAGGCAATACATTTTTTAAATTTACATATTTCTGTTCTGAAAGTTTTGGCACCTGTTTTTTTTCTGTGAGAGACTGCTACATGAATTTTTTTTTCTAAGATGTTTTCCCTTCAACAAATTTATTTTTTATATCTTACAGTAAATTGCCTCGACGCGTTTTAAATGTAATTTCCGTCCTGCGCTCGTTCACCGCAGGTCACCGCACACAATTTTTCCACAATACTCATCAGAAAAGGGCATCCGCTCGTTACTGTAATTATCCAGGAGAGATAAAGTGACTAATGGAAAATAGCTTAATGACATGACAAGTGTGTGTGTGTGTGTGTGTGTGTGTGTCTGTGTATGTACAGTTACAACAAACAAAAAAGGGCTAATCTACTGAACACAGCATTTAAACTTCATTAATCTGCGTCCTGAGATTCAATTAATGACATTCAGATAATTTCATGTCTGTATTAATTTTGTTAAACCCCACAATGCACTTATTTAAATTCTTTTTAATTTTTACATTTTTAGCTTGTTTATAAACTAAAATACACAGATGCCTTTAATCCAAAAGAAAGAAAAATAACTTTGCTTGCACCGTATATGGAAATAGTAGCACAATGCGTATTAGATTGCTGCAGATTGTGATCTTGCGATGTATTAATAGCAACAAAAACTGCATTCGAACAAACCGTGCTGTGTTCGGGTTAATTTGCATGCTCATTTGCATACTGTAAATGAAGATATTGGAGGCATCATGGTTGTAAATAGAAATATCCCAACAAAAACACCATGTTCTTGCCAGTGTTATGCGATAAGAGCGCAAACCCGTCACAGGCGTAAAGCCCAGCAGTATGAAACGAAATGTCAAGAAATCGTCCTATCTCACAATGTTAAAGAATCCTTTAAAAGAATCCTGGATTCAGAATTGGTGGCACGGTGGCGTAGTGGCTAGCACATCTGCCTCACAGCAAGAAGGTCCTGGGTTTGAGTCCCGGGCTCAATCTACAAGATACAAACTACAAGTGAGATTGCTAGAGTGAATGATAGGTAACAGGATGTCCGGTAACACTTATATCCATTACTGAGTTGGAATCTGTGCTAACATGCCTTCATTACCCACACCGCTATAGCATAACGTTAAAAATGCTATACGCTACAATTTCACTTAGCATTATACCTCTACACTGTCCTACCCCTTAATTATAATTAAATAATATCCCAAAATGATAACTAGATATATTACTCTGCTATTGGACACTACAGTAACCGTTACCATGGAAACAGAAAGCTGCCTTAATGACTGTCATCTCAGGATGGATCTGATGAGGGCTACTCAGTTGTAAAAAGTGCTAAACAAGTAAAACTGAATTGAATTAAATAAATCAAACGTACGCCATGTGGACATTTGTAACGTAAAACTGTGATTCTGTGGTTAAAGTTGATCTGCATGTGTTTGTTTATTGGTTTGTTTGTTAAACCTGTAATAACATGCACTGTTACTGGATAAAAACATTATAAACTAAAATATTTCATAATTTTTGGCAAAATTGTCTCTTATGTATTGCGTTGGAATTAGCCGTTTAACGCTACACAATTACGTTGTTAGCATGGATGTTTGTTACTTTAAAAATGGTGGCCAGATTGTGTTTAAAAATCAGATCCTGAGTGCTTGAGGATGTTATCTTTACCTAGCTAGCACACTGTGAGCTGCTAATGTTGTGTTAGTAAGTTAAATCTGACTCCATATCTTATGTACAGTCGCTAGATAATGTAAAGCTAGCTAGCTAACAGACAAACACATGCAACCATGATGCAAATACCACCATAACTATATAGCTGTAACAAATCAGCATTAGCTAGCTTAATATTACTGTGTAATCTGTAGGCTAGCATTAAATAATATTAGCTAGACTTTATTTTATTTGGTCACGTAGGTGGCACTAGCGCTGCGCAGCAAGAAGGTTCTGCAGGGGGGCACACAAACCCTCTCAGGTAAAAGCATACATTGCAAAGGAAACCATTAGTGCCCCAATGCATCATGGATGTGAAATGGGATTACAATATTGAACTTTATGTATGTACAGCTAGCTAACTATGTATGTAAGTAAATAAGTATCATACTAACTTGTTTTTTTTTATTTTTATTTTTTAGCTTTAGTGACGTTAAAGTCATTCTGACAATTATATTTTTATCATGTCTAAAGCCTGATGAAATCCTGCGTCATTATGTTTATGATGTTATCGTCACATGACTATGGAACGAGTGATATTGCATCATCTCTCAGAGTGACGCGTTCACATTAAACTCGTTTCACTCTTTTAAAGTGTGTGTGTTTTAATTTTCAGAGCTGTTATGGAATTTATTTGGTAAAACTGTGGAAATAAAAATAAATAAATAAATATAATCAGAGATGTGACTGAATGAAAGACATTAAAAGAGTGGGTTTTATTTTGTTCCACGAGAAGAGAAAAATTCAAACCATGGTCTGGAGGTAGAGAGAGAGAGAGAGAGAGAGAGAGAGAGAGAGAGAGAGTGTAGGGATAGAGAGAGAGAGTAGGGATAGAGAGAGTGAGAGAGTAGGGATAGAGAGAGAGAGAGAGAGAGAGTAGGGATAGATAGAGAGAGAGAGAGAGAGAGAGTAGGGATAGAGAGAGAGTGAGAGAGAGAGAGAGAGAGAGAGTAGGGATAGAGAGAGAGAGTACGGATAGAGAGAGAGAGTGAGAGAGTAGGGATAGAGAGAGAGATTGAGAGAGAGTAGGGATAGAGAGAGAGAGAGAGAGAGTAGGGATAGAGAGAGTAGGGATAGAGAGAGAGAGAGAGAGAGAGAGAGAGAGAGAGTAGGGATAGAGAGAGAGAGAGAGAGAGAGAGAGAGAATTTCTTGCAGTAATCTAAAGGAATATATGGGAATGCTTTGGAGTGATAAATGAGGAAAGATCTGAAACGTGGTGGGTATGTTGTTCCAGGTCATCTTGTTCCGGGCGCAAATTGCCGTCTGAATACAAGTAGAAGGGTTTACAAAAAGATTGTTCACCATTGAATCGGCTCTATGAGTCGACTCATTTAAGAGATTGGATCGCAGTGGGGGTTTTTCTTTCATAATAATAATAATAATAATAATAATAATAGTAATAATAATAATAGTAATAATAATAATAATAATAATTTTTATAGTGACATATTACTATTTCCCTTTCTCTTGTTGCAGATGTGGACAGTGTGATTACTCCTAATTACTTTAAACAGTAGTGAGCAGTTCAGTGAGTCGAGTGTTTAACTCTTGAACCATGGGTGATTCATCTGCAGATTTTGCTGTAAAGTAATGTAATTTGTTTGTTAAATCTTTCGTTAAACAATGTCAGCCATAAGAAGAACAATCGCAGGTCACGATATCGCAAATTCTGTCCCGATTAAAGAAAATTAACCGCAATGAACCGTTTGGTTACCGAAAGAATCGGTTCAGTGAAAAGAGCTCGCGCTCCAATAGTGAGGATTTGAATGACTAATAGTGAGCGTACACTGCCTCCTGCTGGAAAGTGATGGAATTACAGCTGCAATCAGCTTGACTGTTTTGTAAAGTTGTATAAATTCCCCCTTTTTGCAAATTCAAATAGCCAATAAACACTGCTTATAATAAGTGTATCAGGACCTCCTTATTCTTTAATTGTATACAACTACATTCTTAAGTAATGTAAAGAAATTACATTACGCTATATTATATAGTGATGGATGTCCACCAGAGGGCGCTCGGTGCACAGTGAATGTTAGTTGTGAATGTGGATAATTCTCAGTGTCTCTCGTTTAATGCACAAACACCAACTTATAATTTTATGCAGTTTGTGAATATTTTTAGTATTTGTGGCACATAAGAAAACTAAGTTTAGTTGCTTAAAGTTCCCCATTCACTAGTGAATATCCTGTCTGTGTTTTATTTTCCATTATCAGATGGTGATTCTATAACTGGAGATATATTTTGCAATTCAAAAACATTTTCACTTTCAGATTTTCCCCCACAAACAAACATAGAAACACAGTTGAGAGACAGTCGAGAAAAACAGGCTATTTTTTATTTTTTATTTAACAAAAATAGAATTGTTGTTCATGCTGTTCGTCAGCTCTGTTACAGACAGACGAATCAACCTGTAGAAATAACACTAAATGACTAAAGGATAAATCTTTTTTGTTCCATTTGCAAAACAGTCCTAGCATTCCCTCATTTAAAATTGAGATGCGCCTATTGACATCTTAAAAAATTATACTAATTTTTTTACTGAACCGCCCATTAGGATCAAACATTTTTCATTAAATAATCATAATTTACCATTTTTAGGTTAAAGAAAAAAAGTTGTCAAATCACTGTAAGGATAGAAAAACATCTCAGTAAAGTTTTTCTGCATTTTTAATAAGAAGTTCAGTATGTTGTAGTGATAGTATTTCATAAACAGATTTGACGCTTACAGTAACTCATTTGACAGTAGGAACAGAATTGACACAGACAACTGATAGCTATAACACTGGATTCAAGGATGGTGTTTGGTGTGGGCCTGGAGTCCCAAAGGTGGAAAAAGGGCTCCATTAGCTCCTGCTTTAAAGAAAATACAAAGACAATAGACATAGCCTAACGTCACCCTATGTTCTTACATTAATGTCACAGCAAGTCCATTCACATCATTTACACAGCTCTTGTACAAGAACTGACATTAAGGCATTATTCAGTTTAAAGTGTCCTACATCACCTGGAATCATATCAATTGAAAAATGTTGTAGAATAACAAAACAACTGTCAAATTCATCAGTGTAACAGGGTAATTTGGAGCAAACATCCTATCATTCACAACATCAACATCAGAAAGACAGTGAGGTAAAAAAAAAACAAAAAAAACCATGTAAAACAATTTTATATATATATATATATATATATATAAATCACATTTAAATCGAAAAATCGAAAAAATCATGTTCTCATCCTGGTGAGATAGTGGCTCAAATCTCCTTCTGTATTTCAATATGTTGTGACGCACCCTTAGTTGGGGGTGGTATTAATCTTATGATATTCTCATGAGGATACCACAAAACATCATGACGACCTGGCCAGAAGAAACGGTTTCTTCCTATTTTATGCATGCATTTTCTCCTTTGCATTAAATATTTCCAGAGAGAAGAGCTCCCATACCTTCCAGTCCTTCAGAGCTTATCAGGAAAGGGAAGTGACATCATCTCTAGTAGTTTATATATTTGTAGGTGATCATTTCACCAGTTTAAAGGGATAGTACCATACAGTAACAGAATTGACGCAAGATTTATGGACACATATTTTTTAAAGTTATTTTTTAATAATTAAATGATATAGAATTCGGGAAATTAATTCAAAGATCGGTTATAAATAAAACACATGACAACTTTCCCCTAAAATAGTAAGATAAAATATTTTCCTTACATAATAATCCATGATAGAAAATACACACTGACTAAAGTGCAAGAACAAGAAATCATGAATTTCAGCAACATAAAAGTTTTTACAGAATTAAATTTTTTTTTTATTAGGGTCTGTTACATCTTGTGAGGTTAATGGAGAAAACTAATTTAAGAAATATTAAGAAAGCACACATTTGGACAAAGAATGTAAATTATGATGTCGGACACCAAATGTACCTCCAATTATAGAATCAGCCAGTTCATTTTGGTTGAATATAAAGGTTTCCTGGTGAAACCACACCAGCTCACGGGCTTAGTATCTCTTATTCACCTGTTCTACATCTTGTTTTAGTTCTGTATCTGTTTACAATAACAACAACGAGACGGCGTGACTGGAGGAATGATCTTATGCATGTGTGGTGGTGCCACAGCGATTGGTAGAAAATGGAAAAGTCTGAGATTAAGTGTTAAAAAACAGAAGAAGGGATACGATTTCAAGAGAAATAAAAAGATGGCAATGTTATTAATATCATGGCGGCCGGTGCAGGGGGTCATTAACACTCACGTACAGGAGGAAACAAACGGTTTCAGAAAGACATTGGAGGTGTGCACTCTCCGAGTGCATTTCTAGTAGGTATGTTTGTCAGTGAGTTCCTGTTATCACTTATATTACAGTAGCTATAAACAGTCGTTTTCTCACCAGCACAGCTTCATGGATTACATTTTTTGTAATTTTGTTGGTGAGAAAATTAAGTATGAACCCCTCAGTCTGGCAAACAGTAAATGACAGTTTCATCTCTGACTGTTTCAAAACACTGACACTGGAGACTCCTTCCATACACGGTACATAAACACACTTTTCCTTACAGGCCGCACTGTACACATGCCTGAAGGAGCTGTTGCTATGGAAACGATAACGTATTTAGAACAAATGCGTTTATATCAATCTGTAATTGCCGCTGTGCTCTAGAAAATCAATCAACACCTCCTGACCAATCAGAATCCAGAATTCAGCAGCGGTGGGGAGTACCTGGTTTAAATATTTGTCGTGTTATTGGATTAAAGTGGTAAATTTTCCACAAGAACAGAACAATGTTCAAGGGTTCATGATGAACCTATATGCCTCAGATCTGCCCTGAACCGGATTGTGGCGAGTTTTCCAGCAAGTAAACACACAGTTCTGGCTCAGGAGAGAAAGAGAGAGAGAGAGGGAGAGAGAGAGCGAGAAAGAAAGAGAGAGAGAGAGCGAGAGAGAGAGAGAGGGCAATGAAGCAGAAGGGATTAGTAAACGTATTTAAGTTGACAGCGGTTACATAATCGTGGCCTCATTCAGACCTGATAGAAAGAGAGAGAGAGAAGGTTCTCACATGAGAACTGGTTCATTACAGGAATAAAGGAGAATAAAAATGAATAAATGATCTAAAAATTAACAGCTAGCGATGATCCCAGCAGTAACGATGCTAATACATGGACTGGAATGTTGTGGGTTTTGTAATAAACTCCTGGATTAAATGAACCTAGGAATGAAGGTATGAACCTATAAAAATTAAATAGTGAGCAGGTTCCTGTGTTTACGTTTAAAGTAATTACAAAAAGAAAAAAGCTATTTGTCAGTTTTATATTTGATGCTGAGAGAAGAACATAATAAAATCATGGGAAAAAATAAAGACAGAAGTACACATCCATCACCCTTTCATTCATTCACTCCTCCATATAGCAACAACATCCACTGTTATTCACTTGCATTTTGCACTACATTTACATTCCACTGTTTATCATATTGATAATACTGTACATATTACTCACTGACGGGATTTATTCTGTATCTGTTTATATAGATATTACTATCTTCTAATTTTAGACTTACGTATACATATTTATATGAATGTATGTTGATTTCCGTATGTATATTGTGTTTATATAGAGAGACATTTGTAATTTTTCTTATTGAGACTTTTATCTTTATCTTTTTCTTTACTTGGTATGGAGCAACTGTGTGCACACAATTTCCTCCGGGATCAATAAAGTATTCTGATTCTGATTTACCAAACTTGCACATGTTTCAACTGTGGGAAAAAAACGGAGTACCCGGAGGAAACCCACACAAGCATGTGGAGAACATACAAACTCCACACAGAAACACACTCGCCGAGGCCGGGACTCGAACCCAGGACCTTCTTGCTATGAGGTGGATGTCTTCTTCTTCTTCCTGTGAGACCGCAAACCTCCACTACGCTGGAAAAAAACAACAAAACAACAGAAAGTACATGGCGCCCCCTGCTGCAATACCACACCAAAAATCCGATCCGAACATGACAATGTTAAAGAATCGTTTAAAAATTCCCATATTCAGATTGTGATTCCGATCCGGATCATCTCCAAAAATCTAATGATTCAAACTCTGTTTCTGTACAAAAATTGCTAACAAACAAACAAACAAACAAACACCACCAACAAAGACATATCGTCCTCAGACAGGGAAAAAACAACAACAATAATAGATAATAATGATAATAATAATAATAATAATAATATCTCCCAGATTATTTGATTGATTTATTTTAATATCTTATTGTTGTTTATAAAATGAAAGGATCCACTTCAGTTCCGCTTTAAAGACCAGATAAAATCAGGCTTAAAGATATCCGTCCTTGTTTTTCTTTAAAGTACACTGTGTCCCGTCCAGTAACGAGGACAGTCCTGATTTAACATCTTTAAAAAGGCTGAAATGTGAAAAGTTCGAGACTCATCCATTTCAATCGTGCCAAAACCTTTCTTTAAGGCTTTGATTTGCTGGACAGGTAGCGTATGGAGCAGGTACACGGGGGAGCTTTGCTACTGAATAACAACTCGGCTGTGAGCTCGACTGGGAGGAAGTAATCAAACACCAGGCCTTGTTTTCAGCAGAGGAGCCTGAGAGGGTCGAACAAAACCAGTATAGTGTGACTGCTGAATGGGAACAGCTCTCAGCGGAGTGGAGCTTCTTTTAGAGATGAGCTTCTTTTCCATAGCACCCAGAGAAGTGGGGGATGGGGGGTGGTATGGTAGAGTGTGTGTGTGTGAGAGAGAGAGAGAGAGAGAGAGAGAGAGAGAGCTCATTAACAGCAGGACCTCATCGTCTTCCCTCTCTCATGGGTTTCTAGTGAAAAGAAGGAAAAGAGAGACGCTTTCCACTTTAATGACTTTCCCACAGCACTCTGTGATCAGGAGAGGAACCTCCTCTAACTTGTCTACGGAATACTGGACCCAGTGTCCGAGCCAGCGCTGCTCTGCCAAAATCTCAGAATAATCAAGCCTTTATGTATGAACGTTTTTTCCTTCTCCATGCAAGCGGACACGCCGAGCCTCTGCGGGTATCTCCAGCCCTCCTGATTAAAAGAACTGAATGAATTTGACAAGAAAAACAACCCCCCCCCCCTTTTTTTAAACGTGGTGACAGGGTGACCCTGACCGCTCCGGCCTCCATAAATACGCAAGAATAGCGTTGCTTTTAAACTCTGTGATTTATAACTCAAGTCTCTTTGTAGAAGTCAATGACTCGCAACAATAATTAAAACAGGATGCATTTTTTAAGTGCACGCTGATTCTACGGAATGGGACGAAATACCAACAAAGAAAAAACTAAATTACAATGTACAAATGAAAAAAATTTAAAAAGATCACTTTCTGAGTAAATTCTGAGATTTCTGAGTAAAATCATCAGTGATGCAGAGGTGAACCAATTACAATATTTAATTTACGTCATCACTTTTTTTTTGTTCCACGTAATGCTGTAAAACATCAGCGATCACACTGAGTGTTTATGAGATGGTAATAAAGTTTAACCCGTGTAAGTTTCGAAAATAAGAACATGTAGAGTATTAGAAGTTAAAATCCGCCCTGTTGCTTAGCAACTGCCTACGTGTGTTACTTGTGTTAGGATGAGGCGTATGAGTGAAGGGATGTTTATGAGGTGCAGGTCTGAGGTCAGTTGACCTTTGACCTTTATCCTGAATGGATTCAGCAGGAAACACAGCAGAAAGGTAACTCAAGTTCAACCTTCCTGCGTCTGCGTGGAATGACATCACATCACAATAAGTTCTTTTTATCCATCTTCATTTGAAATATAAAATCCAGTTTTACTGACACTATATAATAATAAATTAGCAAAACTAAATGATATAAATAAAATGACGTGATGTTGTTAGCACGTTAGCTACAGTTAGCACATGATGTCAGTAAAATAAAGAGTGACATGAAGGTGTGAAGAAGAGGTATTACTGTTACCACCCTGATATCAGGATTTGGATAAAAGTGCAACCTTTCTTATTAACAAAATCAGGAAATAAATCGCAGATGAGTCCGGGGGTCAAAACTATACAGCAACAGCAGCTGAAACTGAACTTCTGAACTTCCCATAAGAACAGAAACTATGAGCTGAAACTGCAGAATTTATATAAGGACTCTAATCAGGGTAAACTCAAAACAGGTGTCAGGGATCAGAGAGGCATGTGACATGGTCATGTGATCTGCTGGGGCTGCTGGGAACTGTAGTTCATGTCAGTGCTTCAATCTTCACTGTTATGAGGTTCGAATTTAAACGGAGGCCATCGTTCCTTAAACATTTCACTACCTGTAAACTTTTCAAATACTAGTCAGCATTACAAATTTAGCTAAGCATTCTCCGACAACATTAATGCTCTAGGCTACTAATAACAAACAGTAATTAGCACGCAGCCATTATTTTGCAGTGCAGTTTGGAACTGCCGTCAGAACCACGTGAGGCCTGCTTTATTCTCTCTCGAGCTTGTGATGCTAAAGAGAAGTTGTAAACTCGTCTCTCGTGAGGATGTTACAACTTTCTGTCTGACTGGAAACAATCAGACGTTTTAAAATCTGACCAATCAGAAGCCTGGATGTGGGTTGTTGGGTAATTGATACAGATAGGTTCAATGGGAGGATCTGAGACAGGCGTTACCACAGAGGAGTAAAACATTACAAGACTGCTTTCTCTTTTCACACATTTACCGCACAAAAGAAAACCGAGCCCATGGGGGAACACGGTACCGTCCCACCCCAAAGTACACCACGGCTCCGCGCTCACTGTACAGATATTAAGCTGACCAGGTCCACCTTTCCACTGACATTCCTAACATTTCCACGTCTGTCTCTAACTGGCTCAAACCTGAGCATTTCAAAGGTTGGGTCCTATTAAATCCCTTAATAAAAAACCCTCTCATATAACCTGCAGCTCCATAATCCCCTTGAGGATCGACTTAACACCACTTCCTGCTGCGCTCAATGCCAGAGAGGACCGTGTTGGAGTGCAAATCCGAGCCGTGTACAAACATGTCGCCAGCAGCATTACAGGGTTTATTCAGCTAATAACTGAAAGTTTAATCAGGATTAAATGTTTTCTCCGTGTGGATGCAGGAGGTGGAAAACGATGACATTTCTTTGAAACGAACATAAAGACAGGACTCAGAGTTACACATTTTTTAAAAACCTTCAAACTAATGCACATTAATTATAAAGTTATCCTGTTAAAAAAAATTGCCCCATTTCTGAATCATAATTTTTTCAGCAGCAGTTACATCTCTCAATATTTGGACGAAAACTTTCACTGCATTCGAAAGCGTCACTAAACCATGAGCAAGTTTACTAACAGATGCCTCAAACATCACATCAAACAAATACAGTATATAGTACCCAGGGACAGCTCGATTTGATTGGTCTGCAATCTCAGGATATTTCCCAGAATTATACTTTTTTTCACGAGACCAATTTTATCGATTTTTGTGATTACAGGGAGTCTTGAAAGCAGGCAGCCCTTTTCCCGCTAGCTTTTTCCTGGGGAAGGGGTACAGGATGAACAGAGATCTCATAAGAAGGATGGGCTACACCCTGCGGCAAACAGCTTCACTTGTCCTGAGCTGTAACTTTACTGTTTATGCTGTTGTATTGCGCTATCTCCATGTCTATACTTACAACAGTATAAATAGAATGAAAGTTTTGACAGCTCAGGGCGACAGTACTTCGATGTAAATTGTACTAACTAACAAACCAAGATGGCGGACATGATGATCTAATTTGATATCTATGAGGAGGGACATCGATGCCTGCCAATCGTGCAATAATCATTCAATATATTACGTCAATGGTGCAATAAATTGGCTTGTAGAAGAGTAAGGTAGGGTAGGTAAGTCTGTTGGGCTTTTACACCCGAGCCTACTGGCTCATCAGGCCAGAGCTTATCCCTGGTTTCTGTGGCGTGAAGCAGCTCAGAGTTCAACTCCTCCTGGATGGGACTCTAATACATCGCAGGTTACTTTCACAGTATTTTTACTGGTACCCATTTATACTGCTGGGTGGACAGAGGTATACTTGTGGTGAAGACTTTGCCCAGGGGTCTTAGCACCTTAGCACAGTGGGGGTCTAATGGGGATTTGAACCCACTACCTCTCGTTCATGAGTCCAGCACCCTAGCCACCCTGTGGAAGAGTACCAAGAATTATTTGATGGCTTTCCACCAATCATAAACAATAAAATATTCAGAATGAATAATAATAATGGATATTATCCACTGCACATTTGGGATAGTACTGGAATCAATATGATGCATATAATGCAAATCCATAATGTCACAAAGTAAAAGCTGTCATGTTTAAATAATAACATTAATTCATGATATGGTAAGTACGGATTTTTGTTCTGTTCCGATGTAGCGTGAAAGTTATAAGCCATGAAAATGAGCAGCATGAGAATGTTGTAAAGCTGTAAAATCAGGATATGAATAAAATTACTCCGGTTAACTTTAATAATCTGTTCTGAGTAAAAGAATAGACATATAAAGGAATATAAGAGGCTGTTGTAGGGGGGTGGGCGGATGGACCGCACGTCTCGGCGCTGCACTGATAAAAGAGCATATAGATCAGTGATAGGACGGCAGTGTGTGGTGTTTCTGTCATTGTTCATGTGCCAGGCATTTCTTCCTGCCTTGTGATCTGAAGTGCGTAAGGCTGAGGTCAGAATATCTGGTTCTAACAAAGGCTCTCTCTGAGACAAAGCGTCCCTCGATGGCGCTTTTGATCAGGGTGATAAGAGGACTGAACGTCTGTGATGAGTCCCAGAGTTTGAGATGAGTTTAGAAGTTTGGGCGTTCTTTTCAGGTCTGTAAAATAAGGTGATAAACAAGACAACAACAACAGCAACAACAACAACATCAATGTTTTAATTTAAAACACGAGTTGAGACAGTGGGACAAATCATATATACTTCTGGAAGAATTACCACCACCGAAAGCACCTACATGGGGCCCATGAGCACCAGAACTGGACCATGGAGCAGGGGAAGAAGGTGGAGTGGACTCATGAAACATGTCTTCTTTTACATCAACTGGACGGCTGTGTGTGTGTGTGTGTGTGTGTGTGTGTGTGTCCACTACCTGGAGATGACATGGCATCAGGATACATTATGGGTAGAAGGGAAGGGAGTGGAAGCAGTGTGATGCTCTGAGAAATGTTCTGCTGGGAAACCTTCAGTTCTACAGTTCATTTTTATGGATGTTATTTTGACGCGGACAGTCTAGCTAAACATCATTACAAATCAAGTACCCCTCGTTATGGTAACTCCAGCCTGCACTTGTACCTAGAATTTATCTGGGTACACTATGTTGGCATTCACGAAATGTACAAAGACACCAACATGGCTGCTCCCTGAAAGCACTATACCAGCATTTACACCAGGGTTCTTTTTCTGTTTCTGCAGCCTCTGAATCGGCACAGTCTGATGTTTACCGTTTCTGAAGTGCTTTCACCTTGTTCTGTAATGCGGCTTTTGAAATTCAGTGGGTCCTCGAGTGAACTGATGCCTGCGCCAATTAACAAAATGCCATCTTGCATAAGAGCACAGAACTACGTGAATGAATTACCATACAGACCATACAGCACACAGTGAGCTTCATTTCATGGTGTCACTTTCAGTTTGCCAATCGGATCAGTGATGATTCCGTCCATTCCTCACTCCCAGTTTCCTCTTCAATCAAAGTTATATCATGATGCTGTTGAATTCTCAATTCTGATTGGTCAGAAGATTCCACAACAGGAAATGTAAATATATATATTTTTAAAAAGTACAAAATCTCTTCTTCTTTAATCATTAGCGAGGCGAATCAGAGAAATAAAACACTTGGGGAATATGCTGCTATAGAAAAATAATTCACACTAATTCTGGGTGATCATTTTGCAGGTGGTATGGTGGTGTAGTGGTTAGCATGTCTGCCTCACATGTTCTGGGTTCGAGCGCCGGGCTCGGCAAGGGACGATTGTGTGGAGTTTGCATGTTCTCCCCGTGCTTGCGTGGATTTCCTCTGGGTACTCTGGTTTCCTCCTACAGTCCAAAAACATACAAATCAGTCTAATTGGCTGTTCCAAATTGCCCCTACGTGTGAGTGTGATTGGTTGTCTGGCCTTCCAGTGGACTAGGTTCTAGGATCAGATGAGATTGAGCGTGCACAGGGTAATTGGAGGTTGGGTGACATGTACTTTCTGTTATTTTTTGGCCTGGTGGGGGTTTGTGCTCTCTAAGTGACCTTGTATTTTAAATTCTTTTGACTGATCCATGCTGCATCCATGCTTTTGGTGTCTTTATTCTGGACCAGAACCAGCCTCGGACGTCTTGTGCTTGTTTGTAAAGGAACGAAAAGATCAGGCATGTTGCATGTAGAAAAAAGTTCAGGGAAGGTTTTCAAAGTATAACGAACGGTACATTTCCATAAGCAAAAGCGACACATTGGATTCTGGGAAGGGAGAGTCGGACCCTTCAGACTGATGCTTCAAACCAGGACACAGTTAATAGGTTGTGATTTGTTTATCCACGTTTATCCATCGGAAATCAGGCGCGGGGATAGTAACGGAATCAGAACAATATTCAGCCTGTGTGGGATCTTGTATAAATAATAATCTGCAGGAAAAACACACATATCTTTTGTAATAATCGTAACCTGTTGAGCAAATCCCTTCCAGCAGCTTAAACATTAATACCATGTTGATTTACACTCCAAAATCAGGGCAGGGTGTTGTTTTTAAATAACTCTGCCCGGACCGAATATTTTAGAAGTCCAGCTCATTGAGTTCTTTACCTCTGTTTCTTGTAATAAATAAATAATTACATAAATAAATAAACAGACTCTATTAATCAATCGATCATTCAAAAACTGAACTATAATTTATAAATCATGAGCTGCATGTGGTTTCTGTGTAGTATGGACACTAACTCCTGAAGCTTTATCGAGACCCGACCTTTACTCTCATCCTGTGTACAAAAATAATAAAAAAAAAAAAAGAAAGAAAGAAAGAACAGACAATATTTCTGCACCGATGGCAGTTGCAACATTTGTTTACCTTTCACTGAAATGGAACACTTTTATTTTATCTCTACATGTATCGATGTATTTTTAACTCAGGAACTGATACGAGGGTAAAAATATTTATCAACGTCAATATTTGCAGTGAAGTGACCCAAAGGTCCTACAGACTCGCCCAGTTTCCTGTTGACGGTCTTTTACACTTGTCTTCGACCTTCAGCTTCGTAGCAAATCACGTGCAGATATCAGGTGACACCTGGCGAAAGAAATAAAGGAAGAAAACCAGCAAAAGCTCCAAGCTAAGTATTATACCACAAACTTAATTTCCAAACGAGAAATAGGGCACAGAAGTGAAGTGAGCTTCCCTAACTCCACATCAAACCAAGACATTGAGACAAAACCCAGTATATAAACAGGAGATGTATATACAACCAGTAGCCATTCATTCATTCATCATTCATTTGCCGAACCACTTAATTCTACTAGAGTGACGGGGAGGCTGGAGCCTATCTCAGCCGACTCTGGGTGAAGGCAGGGTACACCCCCAACAGCTCAACAGTGCATTACAGGACAGCACACACACACACACACACACACACACACGCACACACACAATCATTCACATTCACACTCACACTCACTCCTAGGGGCGATTTGGAACAGCCAGTCATCCTAACGTGCATGTTTTTGGATTGCAGGAGGAAACCGGAGTACCTGGAGGAAACCCTCGCAAGCACAGGAATAATGCCACACACATCCACCCTCAGCGAGCCAGAGAATGGAAATCAGGACCTTCTTGTTGTGAGCCGGATGTGCCAGCATGTCGCCCCCCCGAAACCAATAATATATAAATATATAACTATTCCTGTATTTTAAAGGAAATTCTACAGTTGTTTTGCTCTAACATCTAAAGAGACAGTATGGAACAGCAGGACGGAGCATTGTGTTCATGTAGAGCGAAGAATGTCCATCTTGATTGTTGGTCGGTCTTGAGGGAAAGAGAGTCTTGAGCTAAAGAGCGCTATACAAATAAAACTGAATTGGATTGAATTGAATAAATGAGAGACACGTGATGAGAACAAGTACAGTTAGCGAGGGCGAGTCATGTCATGCCAGTGGGGACAGAAAACAGGTGAAGTGTTGTTTGTTTGGAAGGAAAATGACACTCGTTCTACAGCGAAACAATGCTCAGTGCTTGTTCTCACAAGATGTGAGGAAGGAGGCGGAGAAAAGGTGAGTGAGTTCTTTTAGCTTAGCCTTTTCTCTTCAACTCTCTTTCTCACACACATTAGCAACTTTTCAAATTGACTAGGATGAGTGTTGGTTCGCTATTTTCCTTTCCTAAACATCCACTCACCTCACAGCTCATCCAAGGCTGCCTTTACAGTTATGGTTTCTATTTTATCTTATTGTATTTTTTTTTAAGTAAAGGTGAAACTCGCTTAAGTCAAAAGAACTGCAACAAATTGCTATGAACAATATACCAGTGTGAGTGAGTGACTGACTGAGTGAGTAAGTAAGTAAGTAAAGTAAGTGTGTTTTTGTAGATGTTTTTGAAAAAACACAAAGCAAAAACAAAGTCCCTGACCCGGGGAAAATGATTACGTGAAACATGAGTTCTAGCTGTACCTGTGCCTGAGGTATTTTAACTGAAAATAGAGCTCCAAAGTGGCTACAAAGGCCATCCTCTGCTGTCTCGTTCTCAGGCACTGTAGATCACAGTGGTGCAGGGCTGGCATCGTTTGCAAGCTTCTGAAGACCTCTTTTGTCTATTATAGCATGGTCACCCGTAATTCCTGCCAATCATTACAATCTGGAATTATCAGGCCCAGGTATTTTTATAGATTGCACAGATTGGGACTTCATGTTTTCGAACAGCACACAATTACTTTACATGTATAATTAATAGAATGCCAATTTCCTTGATGCACATTGTAAAATGCATCAGCATCATGTATTGTTACATCCGTCATTCTCACAGAAATCTCTGAACTGAAAAAACCCCCGCCCTCGCCCAGAGTCGGCTGAGAGGGGCGCCAACCTCCCAGCCACCCTAATTAGGATTAAGTGGCTTAAAGAATGAATGAATGAATATTTCTGGTTTGCCGTGTAAAAAAACCCCCATATATTTAACAAATAAAGACATTAAAGAAAACTCAGATTGCAACCTGACCTTTTATTGCCCAATCCAACCTTTTTTTTACCGACCTGCTATCACTTTTAACCACTGGAGGGCACTCTGTGCACATATGTCTGTGTGGGTGTGTGTGTGTTTGTGTTTGTCTCAATTTGTCCCCAGATATTTTTATTGAAGCAGGAGTGCAATCCGAACCACCCGTGAACCCTCCGGGACCTGCAGGTTCACACCAGTGTACAGTACCAGTGATTGCATAACCAATTATTTTAGAGAACAGTGAGTGCTCCTTCATCCACAACAGCAACGAGACTTTGAATAAACAACACTTTTCTCACACGATATATTTAATGCTTTATGACGGCCTCGTTTCTATGGAACCAGGCTGTAAAATCCGACCTTATTATAATCACACTGAAGACATTCAGCTTCATTTATGGCTCATAAAATCCACACAGCATCCACTAGACGGTCATGAAACTCTCACACACACTCTCTGATAGACTTGCATTGTTTGCTTTTATCTTCACACCACACTATTGTGTTTTCTATTGTTCCACTCTTTAAAAGTTCACTTGATGAGCTCACACGATGCAAAATCACTGACTGCTACCTGAAAACATTTCTTATTCAAGTTTATTCATTCATCCATTCATTTTCTAAGCTGCTTAATCCTTATTAGGGTCACGAGGAGGCTGGCGCCCATCTCAGCCAATTCTGATCGAGGCCTGGCCTGAACAGCTCGCAAGGCCACTGCAGGGCCAACACACATACAACCATTCACAATCACTCTTACACCTAGGGGCAATTTGAAACAGCCAGTTAGCCTACTGTGCATGTTTTAATCGGAGGAAAACCTACACAAGCACGGGGAGAACATGCAAACTCCACACAGAAACACCCGAGCACAGGAATTGAACCCAGGACCTTTTTGCTGTAAGGCAGATGTGCTAACCCCTTCATCACCTTGCCACCCATTTCTGATACAAGTTCATTTATTAATTTTTTTTTTTTTTTACCAGATGGCTTTGAAAGAACTTTTTTTTTCATTGCTTTTCACATAAATGCCTACATTTCATCTGACTCCTCTGACCTTATCTTTTTTCCTAGAAATGTTTTTTCCCCCTTGACCTCATCCTCATAAGGGCTTTAGCTTAACTACTAATTCTTGCCAAAACCAGCTAATATAACTAATAATATCCACAATAACCACCATCACACCACATGAACATCAAAGAAAAAAAAACCCCACAACACTAACCACAAGACCGCTGGAGTAATGCTGTCTTTTATTAGCATTAGCCCATGCTAGCATGTTTAGGTTGAGGTACTATTTTAAAAGTCGTGACCCATGGGTCATCCTGCGAGAACAAAGATGAATGTTTCTAAGCTCGGGTAATAAGTCGTCCTTTATGTTTATGCAGTGTTAGCCGTTTAGCTGATGTTCAGCACTGCGTTTCCTTCCTCAGCTGGAACAAAAAGATCAGACAGATGGTTACATTCTGCATTTCGGCTTTTCCTGTGCTGATGGAAAGGAAACTGGGAGAGTTCCTCATTTGTTTCTGGTCCGAGACTGACGCAGGCTACAATAATGAGTTTTTTTTTTTACAACACACACACACACACGCACACACACACACACACACACACACACACACAGAGTTTCTACTGAGTAGTTTATTCATTTAGCAGCATCATCGTTCAGTCAGAATTGCAAGTCAACAGAAGATGATGAGCCAGAGTCGAGCAAAGGTTTTTGCGGAGAACTGGGGCATACCTGAAAGATCAGCTGATAACGCGCTGGCATGATGCGTGTTGCCTCATGCTGCAGAAGTGTGTATGATTAACATGCTAGTCTTTGTTATGATATCGTCAATTCAGAGTGTAATGTCATTGCTGTATTCTAGACCTGATCAACAAACAATGACTGAATGATCACATACACGAGATACTGTTACATATATATCAAGATTACGACATTACCAAATATTGTACAAAATCCCCGGTGGTAGGGTGCTGGATTACTAATCCCAAGGTCGGGGGTTCAAGACCCACTATCACAGGGTTGTCACTGCTGTCCCCCCAGTGCAGTTAACTGGGTTATCAAATGCAGGCCATGTCTCTCACTGTCTGTGGTGA
>JBCNYH010000008.1:11015880-11027825 GCA_039654325.1 Tandanus tandanus | reverse complement strand
ACACACACACACACACACACACACACACACACACACACACACACACACACACACACACACACACACACAGAGTGTCACAGAATACTGCTTTTAAACCAGTGTTTTAAAATTAAATAAAGTTTGAAATGTTTGCTCACTTTCCTGAATCATTCTGTACCACACTGTACTAACGATGAAACATGGACACTAACAAAAGCACCCAGAGAGCACAAACCTCTGCCGAGCCCAGTAATCCCCCATCTGAACCAAAATGTAAAGCAAAAAAAATACTTGTTCTTATTTTACTCTAGTAAAGAATCCTTTAAAAAAATTCCTGGATCCAGTATTTGATTTGGATTATCTCCAAAACCTAATAGTCTTCCTTATCCAAAGCTCCGCCTCTGGTAGAAATTTCATGAAAATCCAAACGTAAATTTTAACACAATTCTGCTCACAAACAAAGCACAAACTTATAGAACATAATGTTCTTGGCGAGAATAATTAGTCTCGTTGCTATATGGCTAATGAAGCATCACATCAGCTGATCAGCTACGCTTGAGATGAAGTGAACATTTTGTTTTCCTTTTTTTTCTCTCCAAGAACTCATGAGCATGTGAGACTCAACTGGACTCAACTGGATTTTATTTTTTACAGCTGTACCTTTGAATAATGCTTATCTGGATTGCTGTGTATCATAAACCTAACTCCGCATCGCTGTCAGCTGCATGTCATCAGCAGGATGTGACCTGATCTACTGGAGATCTCTCAGTCAATCTACATACAGAAAGTTAAAGCCGTCTCACTTACTTATTTAATTTTTTTATTCTCAGAGAGTGTCAGATATCAGATAATATTCTATGGACTAGGACAAGAGGTAAAAAACAATTTATCAATTTATACACAACAGATACACAATAGAACAAAAACTTAACATGACCATTTAAAGTTTCCCATTCAGTTCGCACGTATAATAAATAAAGATGAAACCATTTGTGTCCTCCTGTACGCGAGTGTTAATGCCCCCTGCACCAGCCGCCATGATATTAATAACATCACCATCTTTTTTATTTTTCTTGAAATCGTTTCCCTTCTTCCGTTTCTTAGGGGTGATCACACTAGAAGTGGGACAGAAAAGCAACTGACGCAAACGTATTTTTTTACATTTTGAAATTCGCGTCAAGATGTTTTGCGACTCCACGTGCAAGCGAATATTTTGCAACTTAAATACGAATATCGGACAAAAGTCATGAGGAGGTCATGCCACAATTTTTGTGAGTAATTTGCAATTGGTTCGCGGATGTTTGACGAAAAAAAAGCGAATCTCCTGTCGTAAATCAGTCGCGTTTTGTTTGCTTTTTGTTCTCAAACCATTCGCTTTTTATTAGCATGTTGTTAGCCAGCAAGTCTCAAACTTTCCACATGGAAGTCTCCAACTTGTTGCTTTTCCTTGTGAACAAAAAAAGGGATAAATTGCAAGCAAAAAACTGAGAATAAAAAAAAAAACGTCAGTAGCTTTTCTATTGCACCTGTACTGTGATCATGCCCTTAGTACTTGATCTAGACTTCCACTTTTCCAACAAGATCTCATTATTGTTATTATAAACAGATACAGAGCCAAAACAAGATGTAAAACAGGTGAATAAGAGATATTAAGCACATGAGCTTTATATTCATCCAGGGAACTTTAAAGGTTGATGTGACTGATACTGCTGAAAGTACGCAGACAATATAGCCACGCTCCTCAGAATGGTAATCATTTTTTTTATGAAATAGATGTAGTGGTGGAGTTTGTTTTTAAGTTTGTAAAGAAGAAAAATCTGGATTCAGTTCCACACCCATGTTCTGAAAGTCTGTGTGGATTTTACTTCCTGTTGGAGAGTGTCCAGGTTTTGATAGATTATTAAATTACTGCAGAACAGAATCTGTTTCAGCATTTCGACACGGTCTGTTGCTTTCCTGGTGATTTGGGGGTCAAGCAGAAACTGTTCTCAGTTTTCTCCAATTTAGATATTTTATTCTTTTTATTCAAGTTTGTCAAAAAAAACAAAACTTCTTTCATCTCATCATTTGTCGAACCTTTTTACCCTAGAGGTCGCGGGGAGGCTGGAGCCTATCTCGGCCGACTCTGGGTGAAGGCAGGGTATACCCTGAACAGCTCACCAGTCCATTGCAGGGACAACACACATACAACTATTCACACTCACACCTAGGGGCCAGTCAGAACAGGCAGTTAGCCTAATGTGCATGTATTTGGACTGTAGGATAGACCTGTGGATGGAGGTTGGAGGTCGAAAATGTTTTTGAGTTATGAGGTTTTGTTGAAAGTAGTTCTGATAAAAGGGGAGGAGTTAAATGGGAGAATGTGAGAGACTTGTTTTCACTCCTGTTGCAATTAACCTCACAGACAGCAGGGGGCTCTAAATCTTACTTTTAGGACTAAGTGTTACACTTAAAACTAATAACTTCTCCTTTAACATAAAACATTTATTTATTTAAAAAGAAAACAGTTTAATGTCATTTAAAAGCAAATCAATTAAGATTTGGTTGTGTTTTTATCTATTGAAATGCAGTACTCAGGTCCGAGGTCATAATTTAATTTATAAAGTAATGTATTTTTGTTTAAGCTAAAACAGTTAGCACACTGCTAACTGTGGAATGAGTGTGTGAATTTGTCACATTCCTTTCTCACTCTGTTTAAAAAAAATAAACAAACAAACAAAAAAAAAAGAGATCAAAACACAACCCTGCTCTGTGTAGAAAGAACAAGATGAATGCGCACGCTCGTTAAGCTCGTTAACGCTATCAGCACTAGTGTTTAAACTCTGATTTCGCCAGAGATAAAATAAAAAATGTGAGATGTGTTTGTTCCTTGGAAAATGGCCACACTCAGCGCGAGGTCAGATTATGTACATGGTGAGGTTTTGTTTTACAGAGTCGAAGAAGAACACAATGTTCCCCTGTACAATATCATGAACGGAAAAATCCAGAAAACTGATATGGGGCTTGTGGTGTTGAACAAAAATATGTACAAATGTACAAGTCTTCTCCAGTACAAGCTGATAGTATATCAAAGTATCTGGAAGTAAACGGTAATAATTTTGATTTTAAATTAGCATTAGAGGGCAGTGGTGGCTCGGTGGTAGGGTGCTGGATTACTGATCCCAAGGTCAGGGGTTCAAGCCCCACTATCACCGAGTTGTCACTGCTGTCCCCCCAGTGCAGCTAACTGGGTTATCAAATGCAGGCCATGTCTCTCACTGCCTGTGCTGAGAGGCATGTAAAAGAACCATCGCTGACTTTCGTCAAGAGTAGGCTGCATAGCCGTCAGCGTGTTTCTGCCCTGCGATGGCCTGGCAAGCTGTCCAGGGTGTACTCTGCCCTCGCCCAGAGTCGGCTGAGATGGGCGCCAGCCTCCCCGTGACCCTAATTAGGATTAAGCAGTTCAGAAAATGAATGAACGATGAAATTAGTATTAGCAAATTTTTTTACTTAATTAGCAAAAAATTAATGAAATGCCACCAAATCTGAGTTTGCATACAATGCTTATGCTGAGAGAAGGAACGGTTGTTTATAGACGGTTTCTCAAACAGGCAGTAATAAAAAATATTGGGGAAATTTCTAGTAAAAGTTTAGTAATAATTTTATATTCAGAGTTGAAAATTAGCATAGCGTCACAAGCTAAATGTATTTCTGCACAGAAACATGCAGAGGTTAACCATTAGCGTTTGTGTCTTTGTATTTAATTAATAGAAAATAAAATCAAATGCTGTCTTTGTTGGATTTTGTATAAATGATTCTTTAGGGTTATTTTATGCTAATTTTCCATTTGAGAATATTCATTCATTCATTTTCTGAACCGCTTAATCCTAATTAGAGTCACAGGGGAGGCAGGCGCCCATCTCAGTCAACTCTGGGCGAGGGCAGAGTACACCCTGGACAGCTCGCCAGGCCATCACAGGGCAGAAACACACTGACGGCTATGCAGCATGCCTCTCACCACAGACAGTGAGATGACCGACCTTTGATAACCCTGTTAGCTGAACTGGGGGGACAGCAGTGACAACCCACTGATAGTGGGGCTTGAACCCCCGTCCTTGGGATCAGTAGTCCAGCACCCTACCACCGGGCTACCACTGCCCCCATTCGAGAATAAACACATCTATTTCATACGATATACATGATGCATATTCCGTATTGTCTTGTACGTTGGCCCGGATGTTAAGCAATATATCCACTAGAGGGCAGTTCACAGTCAAATATTTCTGACACTAACGAACCTGGAGGATGTCGTAATAACGTATTCATTAAGAAAGAGGTAAAAGAGAAGGCAGTGTTGTACGCTTTAAATCTTGTTTAGATGTTTAAATTTTGTAAATAAATCACATAACAAATAAAAATTCTTCATCGTTCCTTGCTTCAGATTTTCCCTACACCCACGAGTTCTGATAGTATGCTACCATATCCATGAACTTTCAGAAAATATGCACAAATGTTGATGACATGAATGTAGGGTAAGGAGAGAAAGCTCCGCCCATATCCGTATATAACATTGTGTGTAAATGTGCCTTTAAAGTAACTTATTCATAAATGATGATTAGTTAATTACCTGTAGACAATTTCTCAAATAATTCAGATCAAATAAAATTACTGAAAAATGTTTCTGTGAAAAAAACCTATTCAGTTTTCTGGTGAGTTGCATTTATAAAAGTACAGGTGCACTCCTAGAGGTCAGGGTTCCTCCACCACGCAGCGTGAATAATGTAGTAAATATTCTCTATATGTTTCTGGTTTTTATTACCCATGTACTCATCCTACGGTGTGTTCTATAGTACATGGACGAACAAATTAGTGAAAAATCTCTCATTTTATGGAGTAACAAGTTGGCTGGGGTTTGACTTTTGAAGGTCACTCAAGGTATATGGATTCCTATTAGTGTTTCTATAGTAACAGGATCTCCATCAGTGCACGTTTCCCAGTAATAAGTGCTCTATTTCCAAATATTTGTGACCTTGTTCTGACCTTGACATTTGACCTAGACATTCCAAAATGGTATCATCTCTGGGAGTCAGGTAGGGTCGGGACCGAACCAAGTATGGTGGAAATCTGTGCACTGGTGTGGTCAGGATTTTGTTCACAGACAGACCGACACACACGTGCCAGTAATTTCAAGACCTCCACCAAATCCTTGTTTTAGAGGAAAATATGAGTTGATGTTGATATTATCAGGTGTGTGTGTGTTGTTTAGAGTTATTTGTTCCTTGAATGAGTATAAAATACATGAAACCTTTAACATAACTGTTTTAATTTAAAACATTTACTGCTTGACATGAGCTTCATCTCTTCTCCTGGAACACCGAGCTCAAATCCAGACCCCGGTTCTGGCCTGCTCCCACAAGAGGATGATCTGTATGACTGTCACACAAACCACACCCCTTTGCTTCAATATTCATCGTATGGGCGTGGTCACAAGCTGTTTTTTCCCTCACTCCCAGTGATGTCTCAGTGTAGCGTGCAGTCAGCGTGTCCTAATCAACCACATCCAGCACATTTTCGCCACTTCTCTCATCTCGAGCGTCTCGTCTCGGAGAAAATCTGCTTAGACCTGATTTTTTTTTTGTCCTGTTTAGCTGTTTGATGAATCATTAGACTCATCAGCTGAATTTTATTCTGCAAAACCAGCAGAGTTTCACTTTTATTACAACAGACTTCAGCTTTAGTTCAGCTCCATTTCATTCTCATCAATTCCACTAGTTAAAAAAATAAATAAATAAAAACTTTGACACAGGATTATTGTTAGCAGCATTAGCTTCATAACTCCCATGAAGTAAACACTGGATACCAAACACTATGATCAGACATTAAAGACCTTGAAGAGTCGTCATAATGCTTCAAAACAATCCCAATCACACAAGGCCTGAGCGTGTCGTATCACACGTCCTTGGTAAGTCATAAAAAAGAACAAGTTCATTCCGGCTAGTCATATACACACCGCTAACAACCAGATGAGAGCAGAGAAAGAGAAGCAGACAGACAAATAAAAACAGAGGGAGACCTTTAGTCTTGATGGGATTGGCACAATTATCTAAACAATACAATGAGTATCTGAGGACTGGCTGGACTTTCTGGTTTGGGAAACTGTTTTCAGAAGAAAAGAAAAGAAAAGAAAAACACCTCAGGGATTTATTTTCAGAGTGCATTGTGTCCATGATCCTGAAACACCCAGACGGCGGGTGGAGTTCTGTGAACTTCACCGTCATGTGAATGAGAGTGTTTTAAAGTCTTTCCTGCATCTTGGAGGATTCTGGCTCTCACTTAACAATAAATAAACACATTAATTTCTCTAATTAAAAGCAGAAAATAATTATTTTTATTTTCATTTACAGAATAAATGCAGGTGAGCACCAAAATGATAAGAACTGGAAAAGTTATCTGGAAAAATACAGGAAAAACACTGATCCCAAGGTTGGGGGTTCAAGCCCCACTATCAGCGGGTTGTCACTGCTGTCCCCCCAGTGCAGCTAACTGGGTTATCAAATGCAGGCCATGTCTCTCACTGTCTGTGGTGAGAGGCATGTAAAAGAACCATTGCTGATTTTCGTCAAGAGTAGGCCGCATAGCCGTCAGTGTGTTTCTGCCCTGCGATGGCCTGGCGAGCTGTCCAGGGTGTACTCTGCCCTCTCCCAGAGTTGGCTGAGACGGGCGCCAGCCTCCCCGCGACCCTAATTTGAATTAAGCGGTTCAGAAAATGAATGAATGAATACAGGAAAAACATCCAACTTCAAAGGTTGGCTGTGAATTAGTTCACAGCATTTCTATTTCTACATATAAAAACAGAGCTATAAACTACACAAGCACAATAAAGTATAATAAACTCAAACACTGGCATTTAAAACTTTTAAACTGGAATCTTATCCCTATAGCCACGCCTCAAATCCAAATGAACCCCTTCTCAGAAGAGTGGTGTTTATTATAATCTCAAATACAGGGTAATAAACCTGAACTGAAACGAACAACAAGACCATGTAATGTAAGAGTTTCATTGTGCTGGGTGTTAGGAGATGACGCAGATGCAGGTCTCAGTGTGGACAGAGTTTATTATAAAAAGGGGAAAACACAAAACAAACAAAATAGAATTCAACTGGACAGGCAGACTTGCAGATAATACCCTCAGAGCTAACATGGATACTGAATCTGATATAGCCTGGAGTGGTCGTAGCAAACCTTGCTGAGAAAGCAAACAAAGAAAAGATGGTTAACATGTCAATGGACACCCAGGGATCTCAGGATGACGCTGGCTTAAATAGAGAAGAGTCAATAAAACTCAGAGAGTAAATAAACAAGTTCTTAACTAAACGCAGGACAGGTGAGACGGATGAGTGCGGGAAGAAAGGCGGTAAAAACAAACCAACACCAAGTTTGTACTTGGGAGGAGGTATTCATTAAGTTTGACTTGGAAGTACAAACTCTGGATATGGGACAAATTGAGAACCAGCACCAGGTTCAGAAATCCAGTGACTGGGATTGATGTGGCTTGAATTGATTGATTTGATTGATTGAAGTGTGATGACTGGGGGTGCACATACTTTTGGCTACAAGCGCAGGTACGACTCCCGTTAATGGTGCAGCCACGCAAAAAAAAAAAAAAACTTTACCCACAATCCTATTATTGTCTTCAAAATTCATCTGAACTCGATCAGAAGGGAACCAGTTTCTATTTGTTTATCAGTTTCCTCTCCTGAAAAAAAAAAGAAAAGAAAAAAGAAGAAAGAAAAGCCTGGAAACAGAAACAATAAAGCCCACATTGAGTCAGAATCAGTTCATCCTGACGTATTCCTAAATCAACTTAAAATTCATCCAAACATTGTGTTCTGTTCCACTCATCGTCTGGAACTCATTTCATGTTTTCATCATCATCATTCATTTTCTGAACTGCTTAATCCTAATTAGAGTCGCGGGGAGGCTGGTGCCCATCTCAGCCGACTCTGGCAGATTACACCCTGGACAGCTTGCCAGGCCATCGCAGGGCACATTTCATGTTTATTTCCATTAAATAAGAGATTACAGGGAACATCGCACTCCTGTTCCTCCACACTCAGGAAACTCAACGAGTTTCTGCTTAGCGTTCCTCGCCGTCTCCCTCCACTAACTCCAATCATCTGGGCTGATGTTGTGTGTGTGTGTGTGTGTGTGTGTGTGTGTGTGTGTGTGTGTGTGTTGATGCTGATATTTTTATAACAACATGATTAAAATAAAACAGTTTTTTTCCCTTCTAACTGATTTTTTGCAAACTTCATTCCAACAGTGTCGTGTCGGTCAAGTAAAGAATACTTCAACTCTTTTTCTTTTCATTTTTTACACACTTTATAAAACTTAAAAGAAAAATGTATAAAACTGCTCAGGTGAAAAGAAATGAATTCATATCTCTGTGGATTTAAGAATCTCACACGACTACAATCACTACAGCACTCTCTCTCTCTCTCTCTTTCCGTCTCTCTAGCTTTCTTTCTCTGTCTCTCTCTCTTTCTGTCTCTAGCTTTCTTTCTCTGTCTCTCTGCCTCTGTCTCTGTTTCTCTGTCTCTCTGTCCCTCTCTCTCTGTGTGTATCTCCTTCTCTCCTCACTCTGTCTCCTTCTGTCTGTCTCTATCTCTCTGTTTCTCTTTCTCTCTATCTCTGTCTCTCTCTCTCTGTTTCTGTCTCTCTCTCTCTCACTTTCTCTCTCTGTCTATCACTCTCACTCTGTCTCTCTCTGTATTTCTCTCTCGCTCTCTCTGTCTCTCTCGCTTTATCTCTCTCTCTCTCTCTGTCTGTCTATCTCCCCCTCTTTCTCTGTCTCTCTCTATCTCTCTCTGTCTGTCTCTTTCTTGATATTTCTCTTTATCTGTGTCTCTCTCTCTATGTCTGTCTCTCTCTCTGTTTCTCTCTCGCTCTCTCTGCCTCTCTCTCTTTCTCTGTCTCTCTCTCTCTGTCTCTCTCTTTCTCTGTCCTTCTCGATTTTATCTGTGCTCATTCTAAGGTGATTACATGGTGGTGTAGTGGTTCACAAGTTCACCTCACAGTAAGAAGGTCCTGGGTTCGAGTTCTGGGCCTGGCGAGAGCATTTGAGTGTGGAGTTTGCATGTCCAGCATGGGTTTCCTCTGGCATTCCAGTTTCCTCCCACAGTCCAAAGACAGACATTAGGCTAATTGGCTGTTCCAAATTACCCCTAGATGTGAGTGTGAATGGTTGTGGGTGTGTTGAACCTGAAATGGACCAGTGAGCTGTTCAGGGTGTACCCTAACTTTACACAGAGTCAGCTGAGATAGGCTCCAGTCTCCCTAGTTGGATTAAGCAGTTCGGCAAATGAGTGAGAGTTTTCAAGTGATTAGCACTCAAAATCTAAAGACCTTGGTTTTAACCTTTGAGTGTCACTCAAGGTCAAAGGTAATTGTGTCATTTAAAAGAGGGTATACAGTTCCCTGTCTGTCCCTCCTTGTATCTAAGGGTCTCCATACATTCTAGAATTAAATTATCTCTGGGACTCAGGTAGGGTAATGCCCCCACCAAGTTCGGTGAGAATCTGTGCATGGGTGTTGTCAGGATTTTGTTAACAAATACATAAACAAACCCCAGTGATTACAAAACCTCCACCAGAGCACAGTTTTGTTATAAAATGTTATAAAAGACCTTATAGGAGACTTTTATAAAAGAAAAAAAATACTCTGATAGATAAGTAAATAAAAGGTGTATTGTTTTATGTATTAGATGATGCGTGTCCCTCTAGAAGCACATTCACACCTAAAAGCGAAGACGAAGGTACGCTGTGAAGTGTCTCCTGCAGCACGAGCTGTCCACCGATGGAATTTTCCTTGCTGCGGTTTCTTTGTTGAGATTCCCTCCGCGTTCTTTGCTTGCATAACCGTGCTTTTCCTAACACTCTCCACCCCCACCCTCTGCACTAGTGCCAGCTTGGCTCAGCTTGCCTAATCCGGTGGTTGTCATGGCAACTGAGCAGCATCCCGCTCCCCTTCCCTCCCCTTCCACTTCTCCTGTTTTTCCCAGTGCTTTTGTTCGAAGGCTTGTTGTTCTTCGAGCACGTGTTCTTGTTGTTGTGGTAAATGATCAAGGTTGAAATGCACATGCATACTGATCACATTAACTGGAAACAGACCCTCGACTGGTTACAGGTGTGTTAAAAAATGATTGCACATGGTTGAGACGTCTTCCTGGCATGGTGGGAGATGCCATGACTCCGAGGCATAAAGAGTTGCATAATGGGTGAATATTGAGAATGCATGACATGCACACAGCAGACAGTGATGTGCAGCAGTGTTACTGCACGAGGCAAGGATGTGTGTGTGTGTGTGTGTGTGTGCAAATAAAATCTGGGTGAGCAGCCTAAAAGAGGAACAAACTGGCAAAATGTACAGAAAATTTCATCAGTATGTGAGCATTTAAAATAATTTTACCATGAATATAAACCGTAAACAGTATTCCAGTAGTTTCCTTCACTAAATATCCACGACTTCACCTCCTGCTCGGGGTTGGGGGGGAGGCACCAGATGGGCTAAAACAATCAACGTTGGAGGAAAACAATCAACTACACAGTGGTGTGATGACACGGATGGAGTCACCGTTACCACCCACAAGATTATATTTCTAAAACTTACCACTGCCTTGTGTTTTATTTCTCTTACACTACTTTAATAATAGATAGTCACAGTTATAGTGGAGGTCCTGAGCTGAGCCCCATAGGTATGAAAGATGGTTTCATAGATGAAGGATGGTTGCCCTGTGCCACCACAGGAAATCCAATAAGGCTGCTCCATCACAAAACGGAAACCCCCAAAAAATAGAGGCTCATACACCACTATTCAGATTCGCACAGAATAAAAAAAACAGCAAAAAAATAAAAATAAACCCTTTCACTGAGCAAAACAACTTAAAACATTAACAGGAGCATGGAACATGCACTTGATTACATGGATAATTAAGCTGACAATACAGGGGATATAAATGAATGCAGAAATCAGCGAATGTAAGGCAGTAAAAAGAAAACTTTTCTTTTTACTGCCTAACCTTTCCTTCTTTCACTCCAGACTGTAGTCGGGAAACTCAGGGGAGATTTATTCCTTCATTCATTCATTCATATTTTTTCCTTAAAGGAGCCGCACTACTCTTATAACACCAGCCTCAGATACCTATTAATAGAGATATCTATCAGGAGCTCTGCCTTTTATCAACACCTTCTCTTCTGACCAATCACAATCCAGAACTCAACACCTCTTCTGACCAATCACAATCTAAAACTCAACACCATCTCTCCTGACCCATCACAATCCAGAACTTATGACCTTCTCTCCTGACCAATCACAATCCAGAACTCAACACCTTCTCTATTAACCAGTCACAATCCAGAACTCGGCAGTGCGGTGGTGTGATTCTCGTTCAATTTTTTTTTGTTTTCAGAATGTTTCTTCATGTTTCTGAGTTCCGACCACAAACACAGAACACTGCCATCATCACGAAGTTATATCAGCATTAATAGATTAAAGGTTATATAGTTGAATAGTTTAAAGCAGGTGTTTGGTGTTAACACTGTGATCGTTTGTATGGTACGGAAGACGCCATTACTTCCCGTGCTTTAAACACTGATTACAGAGATTAGAAACATAATACATCTAATAAACATATCCATATATTAAATCCCACAACATCTGGATTCTGTGGATTCCGTGGGATTCTGTGGGTAGTTACAGCTCTCTGGACAACCATCCAGAATACTGCCAGAGCTTGACCACTTTTCCATATTCAGTTATCTTCTCAGAACGCTTGAACTGCACCCTCGTTTCAAAAGATTCTGGTTATGTACCTAAATCCTTTAAACTAGAAGTTATCAAACCTCTGATTAAAAAAAACCTGACCTCGACCCATATCAGCTGTCCAACTATAGACCAATATCAAACCTCCCTTTTATCTCCAAGATCTT
>JBCNYH010000008.1:10980485-10993643 GCA_039654325.1 Tandanus tandanus | reverse complement strand
CCTATATCAGAGAAGAGGGTGAGGGTTGAGTGCACCCTATGCAGACCACCAAACGAGGGAGAGAAAAAAACACACACACACACACACACACACACACACACACACACACACACACACACACACACCCATTCACATTCACACTCAAACCTAGGGAAAATCTGGACCAGCCAATTATCCCTATGTGCATGTCTTTGGACTGTGGGAGGAAACCGGAGTACCCAGAGGAAACCCACGCAAGCACAGGAAGAGCATGCAAACTCCACACAGAAACACCCTCACTGAGATTCGAACCACTCAAAGCAGAACTGAAATGTAATGTTTTCTCAGCACAGGCAGGTGGAGGTGTGAGGTGAAATGATCTGTGTTAATATGGCGCCCTCTGGTGGATTCAGCGTGATGTTGCAGCAGATGAGGAGGATAAAGAATTAATCTGAATTTTATGCCCTTAGTTCTTTGTAAATGGTCATTTGCATGCTGTAATTACGTCATTTCCTAATTTGATAAATTGAAACGTCATATTAAGCAGGTGAAGAGTTACAGGGTGTAACTTTGCGTCAAATGCAGAATAATTTTTACATATTCATACAGTCGAAAAAGGGGTATGCAAATAGAAACAAATAAATAATTTAATGTTAATTTTAAAATTATTTAATATTTACAACAGAAGAATATAAATAATTTAATAAATACATGTTTAGCTGTATATTTACATTAAAATAATTATTTATATACGTATTTACACGGTAGACGTTAAAGCACAAGCAATTTAATAAAACGTAATGAATTTCAGCCTGTACTTCATCATTACAGGCAGCAGTTGGTGCTGTTTACCACCAAGACACACAGAATGCACTAAATAGATGTTTTAATGAAACAGTTCTTGCAGTACTTTACACGATTCCAACAGTTTCTCATCACTGAATTGCTTAACCACTGAATCAATGACTAATTAAATCAATGACCTATTGCTCTAAGTTTAATTCAAGGCAGATTTTTATGTGATTATAGAATCCCACGTTACACAATATAAATATATGAAATATGAATATACATGAAAACATACTGGGAAAAATATCAATATGACTAATTTTGGCATTGGGTTGTTAAATAATGAATTCACTCATTCCTTCATTTCCATCACCAGGCAGCAGATGGCGCTGTTCACCACCGAAAGAACCTGAACCGCACAAACCACAACTCACTGAATCAGTTAGCAAATGAAGTGTATTCTACAGCAATAGCAGGTTATTATTTTATTAAAAACAATTGGTTTTGTTTAAGGTTAGTAAGATTTAAAACTCAGCTGAAGACAGAATCTTCTTATAAAAGGCCTAAAATCATCTAAACACCTGGCTTGTGTAGCTCTAGCGATGATGCAGGTTTAACCAATGATTAGCATATGTTAATTGTGCTGAAATCAAATAATAACCGATACTTTAATCATTTTGTACAAAATAATATGAAAACATGATTCACACAAGCTGCTTAAATCACACCCTAGTGCTGGAAAACCTACAAAAGTGCATTTTAAAGAAAAGGATTCCCTCAAGCTAACTACGTGAACCGTGGTACAGTTAGCTTTGTATAAAATTATTCATGATGTCACTGCTGTGATCTTCATGACTTTGTAGGAAGAAATCAACAAACGACTCACGTGTTCATGTTCACACAACGTTGGTGATCCATAAAAACCCTGTTAGCGTTTGATGCTTAGCGTAACTATCGTGTAAGTGGAATTCTAGCTACATTAAAATGTTTTTTGAAAAAAATTATCAACACATCTGAGGTAAACGCTGTTGTTCCCAATAATTCTGTCTCATTTTCTGACGTCCTTGTGTATTTATGGAACTAATATTTGCGTAAAACTTTAGCTAGCTAAAGTGTTAGCGTCACAAAGTAGCTCGCTCGTGTTCTTTATCTGTATTAAAATTATTAGCCAGAAAATTTGTATAAAAACATCTGTTCCCATTTTACTAGCAAAATACATTCTTTTGATTTTCTTCTTTTTCCCCCTTTCTTCCTCTCAGAAGTGCATTTATTAATCTATAGAAATGTCATTTTATAAATTGCTAATAAAGTTATAGTATTGTCCTCTGAAGATGGAGGGTGATTGTGATGTTCTCCTTATTAAAAAAAAATAATTTTTCATTTTCATTTTCTTTTCTTTTTTCTCCATTTAAATGTTCTGTGAGGTGGGAGAATGCAGGTGGGAGACAAAAGAAAGAAAGAAAGAAAGAAAGGAAGGAAGGAAGGAAGGAAGGACGGAAGGAAAAAACTGATCAGATTTCAAACCTGTGTCCTTCATGTTGTGTTTTTTCCCCCCTCAAAGTTTCTAAAATTCTTATGCAGTAAACAGGAAACAGGATAAACACATGACTAGTGCACTAGTTGCTGAAGTAGTGATGATGTCACAGTCACACTAACAATATAATCAATATACTGATTCATTCATTCATTTTCTAAGCCGCTTGATCCTAATTAGGGTCGCAGGGAGGCTGGAGCCCATCTCAGCTGACTCTGGGTGAGGGTGGGGTCAATATATTAATAAATTGATATTAATGTATTTGGTTTAATTTGTCCATGTACTGATATTGTCATTGTGAGTTCTTGTAGGATGTTTATTTATTTATTTTTTAACTGGGACATAGTTTCATTAAAGTAATCATCAACAATAACAACAACAAAAATCTGTTCGATGACAAACTCATAACTGCCTGTTTATTATTCCCGTGATGAGACAGAGGCTTTTATTGCCAAACATCTTTGGAATATTAAAATTTTTTTATTTTTTTTTGACACATGGGCAGATGTTTTGTTTTACTTTTCTTTCTTTCTTTATTTATTTTTACTTTCCCCGTTTCGTAATCCCTGATGAAAAGGTTAGCGCGCTCCCTTCACTTATGTTTATTAATGAAGAAAGAAATCTTCACCTGAGAATTTGATGATGAAAAACACAGCAGGAATACTAATATCCGACTCCCAGCTCCACTCACTGCATCTATACGATATATTTACCAGTTATTCCGTGCCCTGGGATCGGATATGATCTCATAGCTCACAAGGCTTTAGCCGAGCAGGCTGTTAATCATATCTGATCAGAGGGAGTGGAATAACTGTTTTATTTTATCCTCTGGATTGTAACAAATATAGAATTTTTATTATTATATTCAAATTCTTGAAAAATGAAAATATATATGAGTAGTATAACCATAAACTACTTTATAGAAGAGCTGGTTAGCAGACAGATAGTTTGTTAGGTAAAGGGCTGTTAATTTAGCAGTCCAATAAAGGCACGTTGGGTGGAAAAACTGTAATTCTTAAAAAAATGTTCTTACTATCAAATATGTTAATTCTGTATCTCATAGCTTTTTGTAGAATTAGTCTAAAAGAAACCACCATTAGTGGCATTTCTGATTTGCTAGCAGTACTAGCTCAAGGCAGTAACTAGCAGCACGTCCAGCTTAGTTAAACCGGGTAAGATGTGATCCTCTGCAGACACTGGCACTAGGCCATACCAAAGACTGAGGACTTGTCCGTCATAGCGGGCCTTAAAAGTTTGTTGGAAAAAAATATTTTTTAATTTCTTTGGGAATAAAATGTTTTTTTTGTTTTGTTTTTTTTTTGTTTTGTTTTGTTTTGTTTTTTTATTACCATGAAAAACTTTTTATGGTAGTGTTGTTCCTTTTAACAGAATTGTGAATGAAGGTTAAAAAGACCCAGAACAAGTCACGACCGCTTCCATTTTATTCCCCCCTCATGATGTTTCAGGTAGTAGGATATGGGCCGATATCCTGGAAGTAAATTAGCCAATCAGAGTATGCATTTGCTAATATCTAGTGCCCTAGAATAAAATATCAAAATCTAAATCTATATATTAGAATTTTGTCATATAGAACTTTATCTCAGTTCTGTTTTTATAATAAAATTTTCTGATGAATTTTAACATCATACCTGTACATTATCACACACACACACACGCACACACACACACACACACACACACACACACACACACACACACACACACACACAAACAGCGAGTGTAAAATGTGTGCATAGAGATAACCGTAACATACGTCTCTAATTCTACATATGCAGGACGTCATAAACACATCTGACAACACATAAATACTCCGTTGTGTTTTATGTAGAGTAGTGACACAGCCGTCCGTCAGAGAAAGAAGTCCTGCGTTGCAACACCATTATTTATGAAGCCATCCTTCATTTCCTGCCTCCATGCATCACGGCAACGCTACACACGAAGGTCAATAATATCCATATAAAACCTGAGCGATGCTCGACATGACCCCGGAAATATCTAACACACACACAAACACACACACACGTACAGAATTGACTCTACAGACCGTAGAAGCTTACAATTAATTTATTAGTTCTTTTCCCCCTTCAAGAATTTTTATCCAATAACTCACACAGATACCAAAAATCATTTTGTTTAATTTTATATTTAGATATATTGCATTATAGACACAATAAGAATTGTGTCTGAATGAAATTACATGAAGTTAATGTTGCATTACATTTTTGTTATAATTAATTCTCATCGTTAATCTACTGCTTCCATTTTTCATGAATTCCTACTTCATATAAACAGGATTTTATTTCTTATTTTAAATCATTATAGTGTTCATCTAATAAACATTTATGGAAGAGATCTCCAGTGTCCACTTTTTTTAATCTCTAAAAATAAAAAAATAAATAAAATAAAGAAATTAAATGGAAGCAGGTGAGGCAGTCACTGTTTACAACGATTATAACGAAGTTAAGTAAGAAAAGGAACTAATTGCACTTTTAATTATAAACATATAATAAACATATAACGTGCTGTGGTGGAAGAGGAATAAAGCATGTTGGGGTGTGCTGTAATGGGAAAATAATCAATGTCAAGACAGTAACAGTAACCTAGTAAAAAGCCATTTAAAAAAGAAAAAACGCTGTGTCATCATCTCCTCTTCTTCACCATCAATTCTATTTATCACTCCTCTTCATCACCACTCATCACTACTTTTCATTAATCTTTTTGCTTGGACCCCAGGATTTGCTGCTGGCATTAATGTTTTAATAATTATTTACTTATTAAAGGTGCAAACTGTAATTTTCAAAAATATTTTGATTCCAGTATTTATCATAAAATTTTTAGGAAAATAAATCTCAGCCTTACTATATATAAAGTACTTTTTCGCCATACGGTGGATTTTAAGATTTTTGTTCAATTCAAGCATCAGTTTCAAAATTTTCAGCCCATAAATTGGCTCCGCCCCATCAAAAAGCTATAAAAATTTCAAGACATGTTTAAAAGGCTAGTATAACGTTCACTTTTTATTACAATTTAGTTACAATTCACTTTGCAGGCAGCAGAGGGCGCTAAACATCACTAACTGCATCTTTAATGTTCAGGTTTGTATTGATTTAAATGTTTTTGTTTATTTGTGTTCATTTTTTTTTTCAATTTCAGACTATATTTTAAAAGCAGCTGGAAAGAATGTTAACAAATTCAAACAAATACAAGCAAAAATGCGTTTGTCACAAATTTCATGATTTACCGTCTTGCCACTGAACAAACAAACACACCTGATATTAAAAATGACGGATGTGATTATGTACTCGTGTAACTGTTTATACAGTATGCATGACATCATTCATAACCACGCATGCTAAGACGTATACATTCACATATAAAGAAGTAAGGAAAGCATCTGGCTGGCGTTTTTTCTGAGACGCACTGTGACGTGTGAGAATAACAACAGCTGAAGTCTGCACGAGTCTGTGACTTATTCAATTCACTGTCACCACTCTATAAATATTTATATTACCTGATTTGAAACATGACATTACGAGGGGAAAAAAGAGCGTGTCGCCAGGTGGAACGAGGCGAGGGAGAGCCAGTTTGAGTGACAGCGCGAGCAGATGCCGTATCTGAGACTCCGATTCCGTGTATTAGCAGAAGAACGCGTAGGCGCCGCCGCCTTCTCACACACGCCATTCACCCCGGAATAAACACACAGTCAAGATAAACAATAAGGGAACAGGTACAGTATACAGCGCTAAATTTAGACTAGCGTGAAAATATTCACAAACATGCCAACGCTGAATAACAAGATGTCCGCCTAGCTCATGTCTACAGGAGACAGAAATAAAACTCTTACAGCAACAGATGCTTACACTTTTCATGGAAGTCTGATTAGCGTTCAGTGCTAAGTTTCTTTATAGTGAGTCAGAGAAATGTTTTCCAAACAATTCAACAAAATGTCTGAGGAAATTGTTCTTTTTAATGTTTTTGAGTCACTTCTATTGTTACTTTTTTGTAAAAAGAAAACTTTAAACACAAATCTTTTCTGTGTAAATTATTAGCATCTGTTTTTGGCTAGCTTATGCTTTCACAGCATCTTAATTCTGACGTAAATTAAAATGATAACAATGTGATTATATTCTCACATAAATTTCTCGGATCATTGCCTTTCTAGAAGTTGAAATTCATTTTAAATGGGTCGTTAAACATATTAATTTCTAACGATGTTTGTTTATAGGATGTACCACCAAACCATCATGATCATTTTATTTGTATGACAAGATTTGTCTTCAATTTAGCTAACAATTATAACATTATGTACCAGCTAGCTTTAGCTTACTGTATTAATTAGCCTTCTATTTTGCTACAAATGTTAAAAGCTAGCCAGGTTAAGCTAGAAAAAAACCCAAAACACCTCATCAAGTGTTCAACTTTTTTTTTTTTCCTTCACAATTTGCTTGTTTCCATTATGTGCATTTTTATTTTGCGATTTTAAATTGCCTGTTAAACAGGTTAATGGAAAACCCGCTAATCTTACCACCGTGTAGCTGATTATTTTCCTATAACAGCATATCTCTAAGAGTTTTATTCCTTTTATACTGCAGTAACTCACCAATAATTACAATTCTTTTAAATTAAGAACAACTGGTTATACACGTAATGTATTTATAATTGCTGTTAATTTTATGGAATTTCAGTGAAACAAGTTCTTTTCTGTTCTCAGGTACGTTATAGCAGCAATAAACAGTCTTTCCTTCACCAGCCTCGCATTATTCAAGCTTTTAAAGTTATTCAGAGGAGAAAAAAGCAGACTATAGAACATTTACAGCTTTATAACTAAAACTGGAGACTTTACTAAATGTTATCTAAAGGATGTATCTCAGCAAATTGCGGATTTTGTCGAATGTTGATGAATTGACTACAGCAAAATATCTCTAGAAGTTCTCTAACCATTCTTGAGTATTCGCCGTGTTCTCTGAACCTCTCTTGAATCTTGTTTTGAGCATAAGCTCATGAGAAATCTCCAAACTGTCCCCAAACTGTTCTCTAAGGTCGCTAACCTCTCACCAGATATTTGAGAAATGCCTCTTGTATTCACGAAAAAATAAATAAATAAAAAAGCGGATATACAGAGAACAAATTTGCGATGTTGGAGAATAGTTTGGGATGTTTGGAGACAGTTTGGAGAAACTTTCAGGAATTCTGGAATTGACTCAATTCTTGGAGACAAAACAGCTGGTGAAAACGTGTTTATTCTCCAGATATTTGGGAAGTTCGCGGTGAGTAGTTGGAGAACAGGTCGTGAACTATTCACCGCAGTAACATTTCATTAAAATGTCAAAAAATAAAAAAATCACCTATTATTTAGTAAATTTAGTTTGCCCCAATTCACCAGAATATTCACTTTTGGTGAATTATCACCTTAAATAAACATCTCCCTACATAAAAACCTCTTTACATTTCCCTGTGAATGAACTGTTGCTATAGAAACGACAGCGTATTAGAACGAGCGCATTAATTATAAATGAACCTGTGATATTCTACTGCGCTACCATCAGAGCTGCTGTTCTGGACCAGCATTGAAGACTTGCAGGTACAGAATATATACATATGTGCATGTACGATACGTAGCGTTAAATAGAAGCATGTTTAATACAGTGAAGGTACTGACTATTGGTAGAAAGATACACCATGATGATAGGAAATAAATTATATTCAGATATATTATATATTTTACTATTCTAGATAAAAACCTGTGGTGAGAAATGGTAGAAAACCATATTCCTCCATCCTCTTTGTAAACAGACACAGGGTAAAAAAAAATGGTCATATTAGGTGACGGTTATCATATTGTGCGTTTATCAGAGCGCTTGAGCTTTAATATGAACTCGCTATTATATTGTGAGGAGCTGAAGAAGCTCCCTGCAGGAAAACTGATCTTCTTTAATACAGCAGATTGACAGCGAGTGCGATGAAAACTGTACACATTCACGTTTTTTTTTTTCAGCCACTATCAGGCCCAAGACACCGAGCAGTGCCGTAAATATACCGATATCATTCCAGGGGAATAGGAAATGGGATTTTTTTTTCTTCTCTGCAGCGACGGTGAAGGTGAACGTCTGTCAGCGTGGTGTGTTCTCTCTTGTGTTGCTCTGGGCAAAGTCACGCTATTAATATCCACTTAATGACTCTGAGCATGCGGTGCATCTGCACTGACTTAAGAAGCGAGCTCACATCCTTCATTCTACATCTCTTTATTTCATTACATCCGAATTGCTCTCGATGTGGGCCTTTGTCACAGTGTATAGGTATAAAAGAGAGTGTATGAATGAGGTTTGTGTATACGATTTTAGATAAGGAACAAGGAAGAAGATCCAGAGCATCATCACCACGTTGTACTGCACAGTATTGAGTTATTCCTGGATCTGTGATCACCACAACAAGAACCACGTTTATCTTTCACATCATGATTTATATTCTTATAATATGACATCAAATTTATTTAACGTAAAATGTTTTTTTGTATATTATAAAAAAAATTTTTTATCTGATCTTTATCTGAAAACTATCATTATTATTTTTATCACCAACTAATTTCCACAATATTTTAAATAATTATTTATATTCTAAATATATTTAAATATTATTAGATTTTTTTTATAAATCAGCAAAAATGTAATTTCTATTTTAAAATTATTTTTATACATTAAATATTATTTAATCATGTTAATATCATGTACACATTTACAAATAAACAAGCTGCAGTTAATTAGACATATATTTATTTTTAAAATTACATTCTATTAATATTTTTATTGTTATTTATAGATTTTTATTTCATATTTATACAAATATACATAAAGTTACATTCAGTTGAAAAACTTTATTTCTAAACCATCACAGTAAAGTGGGTATTTAGTCAAAATTTTTTTATTTTGAGTTATTTGTACCATTTTGTAGCTGATATCCTAAACTTTAAAATGATACCAAATTTTCTAACATATGCTGATAGTTTTGGCGTAACGAACCAAAATCTGCCAGGAATTTTCAGCCTTTTAAGCAACTTTGGATAAAATTGGGTTAAAAATTCAACTGAGTATTTAATAATTTCCGATTCAATATCCACTTTGCTGTGATGGTCACATTTTTATATCATTGAAAATAGATTTTTACTTATGCAGATCATAATTCTCAATATATATATATATATATATATATATATATATATGATATATATATATATATACAGTAGATTTTTAATATTTATGTTTATATTTGTTAAATGTTTGTTACTTTACATTTTTTAATATGTTATATAATTATAGTTTTATTAATATCGCAAGAAATATATTAAATAAATAAATAAATAATATTGTTGTTAAAATAATTATTAAAGTACTTAATTAATATTAAATTAAAATGCTATTTAATAATTCATTTTTTGACATTTTATAGTAAATCCAAGGTAGTAAAACTTATACATTCGTAAAGTTGGTTTGATTTTGTGTATCTGTTGTGTGTGAACGTGCTGCTGATTTAAGAGATAAATTTCCCATTACACATCTCTGTACATGTTCTTACTTTAATCTAGAGATACTGTGTACAGATTGTATATGGGATTTATGGTGCATTATGGGTAATAATATACAGCAGTATGCAGTATATAGGGAACAATTCATTAAACATTGAACGTGTGACTCATAAATGTAGTGAACTGAGATGAGTTTTGGTGTAAATTTATGATTATATGAAGCTTTAGGCTGTAAATAATTTCACCCTTTATTACAGGTTTGTTATTTTGTACACTTTACATCTCGCGGCTGCATTTACGTACAGTTTATTTTCATATCCGTACATCACTGACTGTAATAATCAGGTTCAGTCGTACAGTCTGCTACCGACACCGCTGCTCATTTAATCACTCCTCCAACGTTAACACAATTTCGTTGAATGGTATTTCAAAATTCCATCATTCTTCACTAATATCAGTCCAGTGCTGCGCGTTATAATGACTGAAAACAGCAGGGACAAGAGTGAGTGACAATTAATGCATATTTACCAACCACCGTGCCGTCCAGTTCTGCATTCTGATTGGTCACAACGTGCTGATTAACTTTCTAATTATAACAGCAGCCCTGACAGGTTTATATTAATGCGCTTGTTCAGATACGTTATCGTTTCTATAGAAACCGCTGATTTACAGGCTCTTGCTGGGAATAAAAGGCTTAATAATTCTTTTACGTGATGCTTATTCTGTAATGAGGTTAAATATTTATTTGTGGAAGGAGTCTCCAGTGTCAGAGGTGGTTACGGGTCTTTGCAGTTCCTGGGTTACGCAATCTAACAAGTGTTAGAGAGGATAAAGCGTGACTGTGAGGGAAGGAGTGTTTATAGCTGCTATAACATAAGTTACAACAGGAACAAAGCTGTTTCATGGATATTAAATCTAACTAGAAATGAATAAAAAGTTATAACGTGGTTTTTTGAAAATAATGAACTGTAATCCTTTAGAAACGTCTTGGCGTAAGAGGAATAAAACACTCAGGGACTCAGCGATAATCGTTAGCTTGGTTGCGGTAACCGTACACCCCATGATCATGCCACGGTCTTTTATTGCTTTCATATGGTAAAAAATACACAAAGTACCAGGGAAAGGAATATTATTTTAAAATATTATTATTATATTATAATATTTAGGATAATCTGATGAGTTTTTTTCTTTATGGTGATGAATATTAAAATAAATGAGCTCACCATGATGGAAAAACCAGATGAGGACTTTTGATTGAACTCCGCAGAAAAGGAATAAATAAATAAATAAATAAATAAATAAATAAATAAATAAATAAATAAATAAATAAATAGAAAGCGATGGATGGAGTAATAGCAATTCGGGGTCCTAAAGGAAGAAGGACACCCTCATTGAGTCCCCTGATAGCCCGGGTGAAAATAACCTCGTCTCGTGGTGATGTTAGCGACACAGAGCGCGTGCTGGAGACACATCAGCAATCCGGCTGCACTGCTGCTTCCTTCCTTCCTTCTTTTTTTCTTTCCATCTTTTTTTTTTAATCCGGGGTTTTGGTGTGAAGATGGTGGATGTTGAGGCGGATGACTTCGGCTCTCGACGGCGTTCGTGTCTGTCAGCTCTGACACGCTAATATCTCTGCGGCCCTCTGTTTCCGAGTCACTTTCATTTATTCGAAAACACCATTTCACACCCTGCTGCCTTTAACCAGGCATTATCCAGCGGCTCGGGAGATTGAATCGTGACACCAACGCCGGTGAAAAATAACCGGATATTGTCCGTGACACTCGACTCTATAAAACACAGCACTGAAGAAGATTATTCCTTTTTACCTTTTTCCTCCTGTGAGTGCTTGATAGAGAGAGAGAGAGAGAGAGAGAGAGAGAGAGACAGAGAGAGAGAGAGAGTGTGAGAGGGTGTAATAATATGGTAGTGTGTGTGTTAAAAATTGTGTGTTAGTCTTTAAAATTCTATGTATGTGTCGTGTATGTGGGTACTTAAAATTGTGTGTATATTTCTTTGAAAAAGTGTGTATTTGTGTTAAAGTGTGTGTGTGTGTTTGTTTGTGTGTGTGTATGTGTGTGTTTGTTCGTGTGTATGTGTGTGTGTGTGTGTGTGTGTGTGTGTGTGTGTGTGTGTGTGTGTGTGTGTGGACCTTTTAGTCTCATCTTTAATTACATTTTTATTATCTATACCGTGTTAGCTAGCTTCATAGCTACTTCAGCTGTTTTAATGCTCCTGTTCTCATGTACTCGTCACTGAATAGAGCTGGACTATTCTTGTTTTTCTTTTTTTATGTCTTTTATGACATAATTCCTGTCATAAGTATAAAAAAACCCAACATCTTTAAGATTTTCGGTGCATGCTACAGCTGAAATGTTTCGTTTGGTCCTTTTGGGTTCCAGTTTTTCGAAATCCAGACCCTCGCTGAAATTCAGAAGTGCTAGCAGGGAGACTAATAAATGCTACGATTGACCAGAGGACGTAAATAAACGTAATTCCCAAACCTTTAACCGAAAAAACTTCCTTCACCTCGGAATTGCTACCCAGGAACTCAAGAAATTTTTCATTAAAGCAAAGTTACAAGAATTCAACATGGCCGCTCACAGCATCAACACAAAACACCACAGCGTTCATCACAGTTAGTTGGCTGGATGCTAACTTCAAAAAATGATCATGTAACCATCCATGTTTTTTATAGCTTAAATACGAGGTTACATTAGGTAAAATTATGTACAATTGGACAGAATTCCAAGTTTAAACATACGTACCAAGTGAAAACTTCTGACGAGGGAATGAAAATTTTCAGATATTCCAAACATCTGAATCCACCATCAAGAACCCAGACTAAAATAAAGGTCCTGCCAGCACAGCCATACTGTTAATGGTAAAGCACCTCATCCTGAGTTCTCCATCAGCTTGGATGGTGATGAGAGAGAATAAAGTGTGGAGAGAAACAGCAGATCTGCGCTTGTCATCGTCCACGGCTCAGGAGAGAGGGTTTGATGGATGATCTTCTCCTCCCAGAGAGAAGCGAAGGATCTCCTGCCTGTACGAGTCTGTTTATGAGTCCTGATAGACTCGTCGTCCTCTTAATAAATGCCACCGACATGTCAGCAGCGACTGAGTCGAACCATCATTAAAAAAGTAAAACTCTGTCTTTAGCAGCAACACACACACACACACACACACACACACACACACACACACACACACACACACACACACACACACACACGCGCAAACACTAAATACACACACCCAAAACAGGAGGACGAAAAAAACTGCGGAAAACGGAGAGCGGTGGGGGGGTGGGGCCCCT
>JBCNYH010000008.1:10910450-10920504 GCA_039654325.1 Tandanus tandanus | reverse complement strand
CTCTCTCTCTCTCTCTCTCTCTCTCTCTCTCTCTCTCTCTCTCTCTCTCTCTCTCACACACACACATACACACACACCTTTTTAACGCTCTGCTAAAAATGAAATCAGAAAATTTCTTCATGCTGTGGTTGCCATATCAACACACTCCAAGTTCAGTGTGTGTGTATGTGTGTGTGTCTGAGTAAGTGTGAGAAAGTGTGTGTCCTGCTGTGTGATTCTGACCACAGCAGCATGAAAAAAAGAAATCACAGCTTTACACACACACACACACACACACACACACACACACACACACACACACACACACACACACACACACTTCGACGTGGTAAAAAATGACACAAATTAATATACGCCGTTTAAACCGGACCGAGATTAATGACCACCTTTCGCAGCGACTTAGGAGGACTGTCAGTCCTACACCACACACACACACGCACATACACACACACACACACACTTGTGGAATTCCACATTGAATCAAATATTATGATTGAATAAGAACAATTTGGCATATTTTATTTTAACAAAAGTGTATAATAATAATAGTAATAATAGCAATAACAATAATTGTAGTAATAATAATAATAATAATAATAATACAATTGTTTTTTTTTGATTGTTGAAATAGCTTTAATTTGTTAATTTCTGCCAGTTTTTAAAAATCAGAATGAAAACATATTTAGTGTTGTGGGAGTTAGTTGTTTATAATCAATTTTACTTTGTGATATGTTACAATCACAAGCAGAAAAAACTGTATTTATTTTAAAATAATTTTAAACCAAAACATAAGTTTTGTTCTTTTTTGCTGACTTCTGCTTGTTTCATTTATAAACATTTCCTTCATTAATGTAGTCAGCTTATTGAAGTTTGTTAATTTTATTGCTAATTGCATGAATGTTTAAGTTAATATGATTTTATCTAAGTATTTTAACTTTATTGAGTGTTCTCATTTCATCCGGGATAAAAGTTAGGTGGCTTGTTACTAGGCAACACACTCAATTTAAAAAATTAAACGAATAAATGAAGTATACATATAACAAGTAAGCCAATTGATCTATCTCAGAAACTTTATTCTTTATTTTTTATTTCTTTTCTTCTGTTGTTATTAATACTTTAACATTTTTTGTAAAGAAAGAAAAAACTACAGGTTTTCTCCATAGTGGAAATAGTGATAATAATGATAGTATCGATAGTAGGGATAGTAATGATAGTGATAATTATAGTGATGATAATGATAGTAATGATATTAGTGATAATAATGATAGTAGTGATAGTAATGATAATAGGGATAGTAGTGATAGTAATGATAGTAGTGATAGTAATAATAGTAATGATAATAGGGATAGTAGTGATAGTAATGATAGTAGTGATAGTAATGATAGTAATGATAATAGGGATAGTAGTGATAGTAATGATAGTAGTGATAGTAATGATAGTAGTGATAATAATGATAGTAGGGATAGTAGTGATAGTAGTGATATTAATGATAGTAGTGATAGTAATCATAATAGTAATAGTAATGATAGTGGTGATAGTAATGATAGTACTGATACTAGTGATAGTGATATTAATAATAGTAGTGATAATAATGATAGTAGCTGTAGTAGTGATACTACTGATATTAATGATAGTAGTGATAGTAATGGTAGTTGTGATACTAGTGATAGTGATAGTAATGATACTAGTGATAGTAATGATAGTAATGATAGTATTGATAGTAGTGATAGTAATGATAGTAGTGATAATGATAGTAGCAATAGTAATGATAATAGTGAAAGTAATGATAGTAATGATACTATTGATAGTGATAGTAATGATAGTAATGATAGTAGTGATAGTAATGATAGTAGTGATAATGATAGTAGCGATAGTAATGATAGTAGTAATAGTAATGATAGTATCGATAGTAGGGATAGTAATGATAGTAATAATTATAGTGATGATAATGATAGTAATGATAATAATGATAGTAGCGATAGTAATAATAGTAATGATAATAGGGATAGTAGTGATAGTAATGATAGTAGTGATAGTAATGATAGTAGGGATAGTAGTGATAGTAGTGATAATGATAGTAGTGATAGTAATGGTAATAGTAATAGTAATGATAGTGGTGATAGTAATGATAGTAATGATACTAGTGATAGTGATATTAATGATAGTAGTGATAATAATGATAGTAGCGGTAGTAGTGATACTAGTGATATTAATGATAGTAGTGATAGTAATGGTAGTTGTGATACTAGTGATAGTGATAGTAATGATACTAGTGATAGTGATAGTAGTGATAGTAATGATAGTAGTGATAATGATAGTAGCGATAGTAATGATAATAGTGAAAGTAATGATAGTAATGATACTATTGATAGCGATAGTAATGATAGTAGTGATAGTAGTGATAATGATAGTAGCGATAGTAATGATAGTAGTGATAATAATGATAGTAGCGAGTGATAGTAGTGATATTAATGATAGTAGTGATAGTAATGGTAGTAATGATACTAGTGATAGTGATAGTAGTGATAGTAATGATAGTAGTGATAGTAATGATAGTAGTGATAATAATGATAATAGTGGTAGTAGTGATAGTAGTGATATTAATGATAGTAGTGATAGTAATGGTAGTAGTGATACTAGTGATAGTAGTGATAATAATGATAGTAGCGGTAGTAGTGATAGTAGTGATATTAATGATAGTAGTGATAGTTATGGTAGTAGTGATACTAGTGATAGTTGTAGTAATGATAGTAATGATAGTAGTGATAGTAATGATAGCATTGATAATGATAGTAGCGATAGTAATGATAATAGTGATAGTAATGATAGTAATGATACTAGTGATAGTGATAGTAATGATAGTAGTGATAGTAATGATAGTAGTGATAATAATGATAGTAGCGGTAGTAGTGATAGTAGTGATATTAATGATAGTAGTGATAGTAATGGTAGTAGTGATACTAGTGATAGTAGTGATAATAATGATAGTAGCGGTAGTAGTGATAGTAGTGATATTAATGATAGTAGTGATAGTTATGGTAGTAGTGATACTAGTGATAGTTGTAGTAATGATAGTAATGATAGTAGTGATAGTAATGATAGCATTGATAATGATAGTAGCGATAGTAATGATAATAGTGATAGTAATGATAGTAATGATACTAGTGATAGTGATAGTAATGATAGTAGTGATAGTAATGATAGTAGTGATAATAATGATAGTAGCGGTAGTAGTGATAGTAGTGATATTAATGATAGTAGTGATAGTAATGGTAGTAGTGATACTAGTGATAGTGATAGTAATGATAGTAATGATACTAGTGATAGTGATTGTAATGATAGTTGTGATAGTAGTGAAAGTAGTAACAGCATTGATAGTAGTTATAGTAGTGATAGTAATGATAGTAGTGATAGTAGTGATGGTAGTGATAGTAATGATAGTAGTGATAATAGTGATAGTAGGATAGTAATGATAGTAATGATAGTAATAATGTTAATCAGTGGGAAAATAAAGAAATTACTTTGTAGAAGTGGAAATTAGTGGTGATGAATTGAATGGAAATTAATTTTATGGCATCAGGTGTGTAACTGTGTGTGTGTGTGTGTGTGTGTGTGTGTGTGTGTGTGTGTGTGTGTGTGCGCGCGCACTCTGGCGTCAGTCCAATCTGAGGCAGCGTCTCTGTTTCCTTTCTGTCTCCCTCAAAGCCGTATCTTATCCTCGAGCCGTGACCCCGACACACACTCAGACATGACGCTTTGCCTTAGAGAGAAATAAACCTCTGCTTTATGCTTTAACTCCTCCCCTCACCTCGCCTCGCCTTGCCGACAACTCGTGATGTCACGCTCAACCTTACAGGAGGACGTTCTACGAGCCAGACACAGAAAGAACTCTCTTCCACAGTAACAATAAAAATAAAAAATACATTCTGGAGTAAACGCCGCCAGAAATAATAAACGTGATTTTTTTTTTCTTTCTCGACCTTGAAAAAGATTCACAACCTTTTGCTAATGACTTGTTTGTTTGTGTTGTGTTTGTGTGTTGTGTGTGTTGTTTGTGGGTGTGTGTCCTCCCTCTGTTATCCCTTCCCTTTGCCTTTGGCGCTGTTAGTTCTGCACAGTTAACTCCAATTGTTTCTCTGTTAATGATATTTCTGCTTTTTTTGCGTTCTGCGTAATCAGCAGTGTGTCGCTTTGTCCTACAGAACCGCTGTCAGCCTGCTAACATCTGGGATGTCGTATATTCCACGCGTGTATGCATGTGTGTGTTCTGAATAAGGAAATGTGTGATATATTACACAAAATGAAACCATGAGATGGTGTTAATCACTAGTAAACATTTTATAGCTATTTTCAACTGTTCTGTTTTATTTATTTAAGTTTACATTGTATAGAATGTCCGGAAGCAAGTTCTTGCTAGAAACACTCGCTCCCTCAACAGCCTTTTGTTTCTCTCTTTTTTTTCTTGATTTTATAAGACTTAAAAATCGCAGATTATTTTTGTTTTGTTTTGTTTTTAAGAAACTGGAAAAATTAAACTCATCTCTCAAATAAAGTTCTGTCACTGGAGACTCCTTCCATAAATTATATATAAACATTAAATAAACTTCAACACAATGATAACTTTTAAAACACATTTATTATTCGCGTACACGTCTGCCGTAGAGGTCCTGGTGAAGAAGCCGTTACTATAGAAACGGTAGCGTGGTGGAGCGAACGCATTAATATTAACCTGTGATTTATGTCGCAGCTGCGCTCGTGTCAGAGCCGCTGTTACAGAAAATTAATCAACAGCTCCTCTTCACTATTTTTAACTCGTACAACCGCATGTGCAGCCATTTCATCTTCTTCATCTTTTTTAATTCTCGTGTGAAAATAAATCTATGAGGAAGTAAAAAAATGTATCACTGGCACCAAGTTTGTTATTTATTTAAAAAAAACAAACAAACACGGAAGCTTGGCTTCAGTGTGCTTAATAAAATAATAAAACTCCACCTGACTGCTGGTGATAAAATGTTAAACCCTGAATCATGTTGTTGAAGCTCTAGTGCTTCTCTGAGCCCTCTAAATCGGGCTTATACAAAGAGAAATGCAAAACATAAGCTCCGCCTCCTCTCTGATTAGCCTTCTCTAGAAGAGGGCGGGGCCTTAAATTGCAAGCAATGGAAATGTTTTTATTCAGTTTTCATTATTATACAAATTTTCTTAAAATTAATTCTTAACAAAGTATTTTTGTTTTAAAAGTTTTAGTACATTTTTAATCTTTGTTTTGTTTTCATGTTATAATAATAATGCTCCTGCTTAGGGCGGGGCCATTTGGAGATATTATATATGAATATGTGAATATGAATTTTTCACTATATATATATATATATATATATATATATTTAAATTATCGTTTAATTTAAATATTTTTTCACATTTTTTATTCTACTTGTGTTTTATATAATTTAAAATCAATAATATAATATATATTTTTTGCTGAATAATTTTTCATTAAATATTTTCATTAAATTTTTTGTGAGTTTAATTTTTGCAATATTCCACAAATGCATACTTTATTTTTTGTAAAATTTTGGCATTTTAATTTATAAACTGAATTTAAAAAAATTGTTTAGCTAAAATTAATCAGGCGAGAGTGATGACCCTGATCTGCCTGATGGTGGCGCTATGACCCCCTCTTTTCCCCTTTACATCTTGTACATATCTCATATCTCATAAGCTGTCATTCCTGCAGAGAATTTTCTTTATATTTAAACTATTTATCTCCGCCCACTTGGAATCATTTGTATACTTTACAAAACCACCTTTTGCAGTAATCTGTGTGTTTTTTCGCTGTTGCTTCGGTATCATGCTTACAGTAAACCGCAATATATTTTAATCAACACTTCAACGTCTTTAAAACTCTCTGAGGTCTGAACAGGTGTGCGTGTTTTTTCTTTTCTTTTCCCATCAACTGGAGTCGACGCCTCCTTTCCCATCACATCATCCGTCTTCATCACGGCGCCACGTTCGATTTCCGCTTTTGTCGTTCCTCCCCTCACACGATAAGCCGCTATTGATAAATCGATAGTGTCGAAGGCGGCGTCGAGATAAAAGCGTGCGGGTTAACGCCGTCTCGTTCCGTTTAACCTTTGATATAACGCTTATTTCAGCGAGGTGGATTTCACTCCATCCATCTTCATCCATCACGCCGTCGCTGAAATATGCAAATGAGCTCAGGGCTCGTTAAATGGGCCGTTTCAAATATGCGGGGTGCCGCACAGAGTATGTAGGGTCTATATATATAGGGAGATTGATACACACACACACACACACACACACACACACACACACACACACACACACACACACATACACACCTGCTCTCTGTAAATATTAAAAGAATGTCTGTGATTTCTTTGTGGTTTTATTTCCTTTTTGTTTGTTTGCTTAGTTTATTACACACACACACACACACACACACACACACACACACTTTTTTTGTCCAACAGAATCTCTTTGTTTGGGTGTGAATTTCTTTCTGTGTGTGTCAGCACAAATCCGCGCTGTAATCCGTATTTGTTTGTGTTTGGTGTTTTTTTAACATAATCTTTTCTACTTGAATCTAAAATCAGACGAATCGAACCGTCCTGAAGCCGAACAAGTTCTTCCTGTAGTGTGTGAAATAAATTATATGTGATATTTATATATGTGCACCACACTAAGACTTCTAGGTTCTTATAACTCACCAAAGACTCAACTCACTAAAACACCAACGACATAAACGCAACAGACACAAAGGTTAAAGGTGAAAGGTCACCGCTGTTATGAATTATTATTCACATCTTGGTGCTTTTAAGTGTTTTTTTTCCAGAAGCTGCTAACGACGTTAACGAGGGGGAAGTTCTCCTGCAGTCGGAGGATTTAGGAGACGGATTTAAACGGCGTGATTAACGAGCAGAGAGCTCGCTCTGAGTCCTGAAATAACTCCCCCGCTTTCCTCCGCTCTGATTGACACGTCAGTCTGAGGGTTCGGGAGAAAAAAAAAAAGAAAAAAAGTCTCTTTGGAAAGTTTCTAAGTGGAAAGTTTTTCCTCAGTGCTTTAGAAAAAAAGTTGAAAAGAATAAACAGATCAAAGAGAAGTCGTTACGTCGTACATGAATAATTATTATTTTTACGATGACGCACATGGGGCGAAGTTCGCCTAAACCTAAGAGGCGTGTTTCAGTTAGCGCTCTGTTCTGGCCATGAGCGTAAGTGTGTGCTGGGGATTTTTGCGTGATATCGCCTCCTGCGAGGAGCCGTGTGAAGTCTGCTGCCGCTGTCTGGCAGATTGATGTAACTGCAACCTGGTATGCTGGAGCTCGAATACGACGTTATTCATTCAGTAATAATATTGTATCTTTAAAGTGACGGAGGAGACGCATTGTTAATGTTTCTCTGTAAGTGTAATCGACGAGTGCTGGTACGGATTATCCTTCACGGCCTGCACATGTTCTCTTTACAGCATGGAACAAACCCAATAACCAGGTCAGAGGGATCAAATCATCGACACACATGTTATGAATTTTATTATTGTGGCGGTTTGGTAAGTTTTGTGCACAATCAAGAATCAAGTTCTATTCTATACACTGCAGAGTATTATGTGCAGAAACGGAATGTTTTGTTTTGGTAGCATTATATTAGTGAAAAGGGCCCTGCAATGGTCTGGCGAGCTGTTCAGGCTGAACCCCGCCTTCGCCCAGAGTCAGCTGAGATAGGCTCCAGCCTCCCTGTGACCCTAATAGGATTTAGCGTTTCGGCAAATGAATTAACGGATATTATTATTTGCGAAAATCAAGACTCTTATTAAATTATTTTAAGCACTTGCAAAATCTTCTCATCCGAACGTATATCACTGTATTGTTAGTTGTTAGTCTATCTCTTGCATATTACTTATTTGGTCTGTATTTTCTAGCCCCTTTTTTCTTTTGGTGAGAAGACATTATTGAAAACTTCTGTCTCAGATGCTTCTACTCTAGAAAATCTGGAAAGGTATTTATGGAGGCGTAAACTACACACTGATTAGTTGATTTTAATAATCAGAGTCTTGGCACTCAGGATAAATTGCCAGGAGCATGTGCACATAGCAACTTGGAATACCAGGATATTTTCTGATGTAAATATTTGTGTGTGTGTGTGTGTGTGTGTGTGTGTGTGTGTGTGTTCGTTGTGCAACGAGGTAAAAGACACAATGTGTGTTCCTACGTTTGAAATGTTTTGAATATTTAAAAAAACTGAGATAAAATGTTTTATATTTTACCCGACAAAAACAAAACATCACCAGTGTCTTTGGAATTCTGTCATCTATTGTCTGCCTTGTTCTCTCCCCCCCCCCCCCCCCTCTTTCTCTCTTTCTTTTTCTCTTTCTCTCTCTTTCTCTCTTTCTTTTTCTCTCACTCTCTTTGACTCTCCCAAACCTCTGAAGTCATTACTGTGTGTGTGTGTGTGTGTGTGTGTGTGTGTGTGTGTGTAAAACCCTGCGGTTATATGGATAATGAATTCTGTCTAGTTGCCTCCACACCTAGCTCCCTGTCCTCTTATAAAAATGTGACGTGTGTGTGTGTGTGTGTGTTGGTCAGTGAAGTGGATGTGAATAAAACCATACACAATGTAATATTAGACAACAAAAACTTGTGCACAGTAACATGATGGACAGCAGCAGCACTGCTGAGTTCTGGATGGTAATTGGTCAGGGGAGAATATGTGGATTTCTGGATTGTGATTGGTCAGAACAGAGGGTGTTGAATTCTGGATTGTGATTTGTCAGGATAGAAGGTGTTGAGTTCTGGATTGTGATTGGTCTGGACAGAGGATGTTAAGTTCTGGATTGTGATTTGTCAGGAGAGAAGGTGTTGAGTTCTGGATTGTGATTGGTCTGAACATAGGATGTTGAGTTCTGGATTGTGATTGGTCTGAACAGAGGATGTTGAGTTCTGGATTGTGATTGGTCAGGAGAGAAGGTGATGAGTTCTGGATTCTGACTGGTCAGGAAAGAAAGTCTGCATTTGTTTTGGTGCCACAGGTCTGACAGTAGTGCAGCTGCCAATCACAGCTTAAATTAGAATGAATATGATTGTTATAATTCTAGTGTGCTGTTAAAGGAAACTAATCAACCACCGCACGGTAACGGTGACTCCAGTTCCTCATACCGTGCCGTCGTTGTAAGATAAGGATCAGGATGTGATTAGCTTGGGGTTAATTACGGCTCGTAAACCTGAACGATGTGATTTTATGATTTTGGAAGCAGTTTAAAATGACTTTAAAATAATATTGCAGTTTTATGGTGGCCATCTTGTTTCTGCTCTCTCTCTCTCTCTCTCTCTCTCTCTCTCTCTCTCTCTCTCTCTCTCTCTCTCTCTCTCTCTCTCAGTGAGCTCTAACAATGGAAATGACTTGTGATCAGTTAGAAAGAACTTGTAGAAGTTGTTTGTATAGAAACAGATGTTTTTGTTGTTGCATGTCTCTGAGAGGGTCACATGACATTCTCCAAAAAAAGGTTTAACTGCGTCAAACAAACAAATTCTGGTTGGTTGACGTGAGGAGGCGTGTGTGGGACGTATTTTATGTGATGCTGTCACAAGGTGTGACGTGACTTAATGACTGGACCTGATGTTTTGTGCCTTAGTGATGACGTGCAGTGATGATGACGTGACATAGCGTGGTGGAGACATGACGCTATGACGGGGTGTAGTGATAATAGTGCTTCATGATGTCTCTCTCTCTTTCTAGATTGCTTTTTCTTTTTCTCTCCTAATCTCTCTATTTTCCTCTCTCCCTCAGATTTTTTCCCTCCTGTTATCTCTATCTACCGTTTTCTCTCTCACTCTCTCTTTCTCCCATTCTCATTTTTCTCTCACCCTCTCTTCCTCTCTCTTTTTATCTCTCCCCTCCCCTCTATTATCCCGCTCTCTCCCTCTCTCTCGCTCTTTCTCTCTCCCCCTTATGGTTGATCTCCCGCGGATCGTGTCTAATTTGTGGTGGGGGGGGTGGGTGGGAGTGGGGGGGGGGGGTGTGGGGGGGGGGGGGGGGAGGA
>JBCNYH010000008.1:10828505-10856015 GCA_039654325.1 Tandanus tandanus | reverse complement strand
CGAAACACCACACCAGGGAGGCGTTCGGGAGGCATTCTAATCAGATGCCCGAGCCTCCTCAACTGGCTCCTCTCAACACGAAGGAGCTGCGGTTCTACTCCGAGTTCCTCCCGGATGACAGAACTTCTCACCCTATCTCTAAGGGAGAGACCTTATAAATCCCTTAGAAATAAAGCATAAAAAACAAAAAACCCAACAAAGTACAGGATAAAATCTAGATTTATTCTGGATTTTAAATGAAAATATGAAATTTGTAGAATTATTTTTATTTATGTTCACTGTGTTTTATCAAAATTAGACATTAGGATTCAAGATTCTTTATTGTCATTATGTTCACACATAACGACATTTTATATGAGACTCTCAGCTTTAAAAAGGTACAAGCTAAGCAATAAACTGCAATTATCACAGTCAAGAGCAGAATATAAACACAAGCAATTATATACACACACTTTTAAATATAATTATGAAATAGAAATGTAAACTCTAAACACCTGTGAATAAAAATTGAGCACTGGAATATACAGTATGTACATTGAAGGCACTATGAGATGAAATAGATAAATAGCAGCAGCAGAGTGGATAGAAATTAGTATGTAAATAGAATAAAGTGCCGCAGTGCAAGACAGTCACAGAGTTTGTGGATTCAATGTCCTTTTACAGAGAGCTAATGTTTGTGTGAGAGTCAGCTGGAGGTGTGTGTGAATGAGTGATTATGTGGCTCTGGAAGAAGGTTGCATATGTGTGTGACTGCGAGGGAGTTGGGGGTGATGGCCTTCACAGCTCTGGGGAAGAAGCTGTTTTTGAGTCTGGTTGTGCTGGTCGTAATGTTTCTGTACCGTTTTCCGGAAGGAAGAGGTACAAACAGTCCTCTTCCCAGGTGGGTGGGCCTGGCCTTCTTCTGGACCCGGACAGCATATATTGTATCCAGATCTGGTAGACGGCAACCCACAATCCCCTGAGCAGTTCTCACCACCCGGGCCAAGTCTTTCTGTCCTTTAAAGTGCTGCTGCCGTACCTCACCGTTGCACTGAGACAGAGTATGCTTTCTATATTGTAGCACTGTAGAAGTTCTTGAGCAGCTGAGAGGAGAGTCCAGTACGTTTTACCTTCCTGAGAAAGAAAAGCCATTGTTGGGCCTTCTTCACCAGGTGTGAGGTGTTGACAGTCCAGGACAGGTCAGATGAAATGTGGACACCAAGGAACTTAATACTGTCCACACTCTCCACCACCTCCCCATGAATGCAAAGGGGAGTAGTCTCTGCCTCCTTGGTCTTGCTGGTGTTCAGAATGAGATTGTCAGTTGAACACCAGTTTATCAGGTGCTGGATCTCCTCTTTGTAGTGGGTCTCATCGTTGTCCGATATGAGACCCACCACAGTGGTGTCATCCGCAAACTTCATGAGGGTGTTTGTGGAGTGGATAACAGAACAGTCGTGTGTGAAAAGCCTGAAGAGGGCCGGCCTGAGCACACAGCCCTGCGGTGTTCCAGTGTTCAGGATCAGGGTGGAAGATGTAGAGTTCCCTATCAACACCACCTGGGGTCGGTTGGTGAGAAAGTCTCTGATCCAGGAACACAGTGTAGCTGACAGTCCTGGGTTGTAGAGCTTCAGTACCAGCTTGTCTGGGAGAACAGTGTTGAAAGCTGATGCTGAAGTCCATGAATAGCATCCTAACATAAGTGTTGGGGTGCTCCAGGAGGGTCATGGCTGTGTGGAGTGCTAGTGAGACAGCATCCTCCGTAGAGCGGTTCTCCCTGTAGGCGAACTGAAGGCAGTCCAGACCAGCAGGAATAACATCCTTGATGTGGTTAAGGAAGCTCCTTTCGAAGCACTTCATGATTACTGGGGTAAGGGCAACTGGGCAATAATTGTTGAGGCAGGTAGAGGCTGATTTTATGGGCACAGGCACAATGATGGAGACAGGGACCTTAGTGAGCTGCAGGAAAAGGTTGAAAATGTCCAGGAAAACTCCTGCCAGCTGGTCGGCGCATGATTTCAGGGTCCGGCCCGACACCTTATCTGGTCCTGCAGCCGTGTTGATATTGATATCTTCCTCAGGGTAGAACACACTTGGCGCCTCTGCAGAACGAGAGGCTGTTGTTGCTCCTCTGGTGGGGAAAGATGTACAGTCTCCCTGCTGCTCGATGAGTCGAAGCGCGCAAAGAAGCTGTTCAGGGTGTCAGGCAGAGTGGGGTCACGGCTGACCTGCTGGTCGCTGTGCTCATAGTCCGTGATGGTTCTTATACCTCTTAACATGCTGCGAGGGTTGTTGTTGTTGAAGTGCTCCTCAGTGTGCTGTTTGCATATGAGTTTTGCCAGCTGGATGCCCCTTTTCAGTTCTTTCCAGGCCCTACTGTAAGCCAGCCTGTCTCCTGGCCTGTAGACTGCATCTCGGGCTTTAAGCAGGGGCCACACTGTGCCGTCCATCCATGGCTTGTATAAAATATATAATACAGTACAGTTTAAATATTATCGTACATTTGAAATATTAAAGATATTGAGCTAAACTCCAGATAAATAAAAACAGGTTTTATGATCATTTCGAGAGAGAGAGAGAGAGACAGAGAGAGAGAGTCGGTGCAGTACCGGCGTTGACCTCACAGGGGGCAGTGTTGCACCGCAGCTAATTCAACATGCATTACATCATCTCTTCAGAGTTCATGGCACATCAAAGCTAGAGAGGAAAAAACCCCACAGAGATTAAAATCTCACTCGGCTTCAGATGTTCATGGAAGTTCAGACGTTGTATTGGAAAAGGGGAAGGTCATTTCCCTCGCGTGTTTAATTAAAATGTGTGTAATTAGCACGTAATTTAATAAAATGTGTGTAATTAACGTTTGCTCAGTGCATCAGTTGAAGAAGAGGATGAAGACATGATCGATCATGTGAAAGTGTAATCGGTTGTTAATTTATTATGGAAAATATCTATATGAGGACAGTGCGTTAATTAAATAAGCCACGCCCCTAATACCATGATGATGTCACTTCACATGACTTAAATCTTATCTCTGAAATGCTGCATGAGAGACAGCATGGATAGTAAATTTAGATCAGGATTGAATCCTCAACCACTGAGATGGCATTAACGCTCCCCGCAGCTCTGCCCACTGTGCCGCCATGTTGCTTTTTTAAATTTAAAAAAAAAAATTCACCATTTTCGAATGTTACTCTTTAAATCCATCACAGCTGGGACTGATGTTAAAAGTGAGAGTAAAGAACCACAGAAGAAGAGGAATAATCCCACATGCGGGTGTCACATGAATGCTAAATTCCTCGCAATCAGAAGAGCTGCAGTTACACAAAATCAATCAACCAATCAGATGTCTGACCAATCAGAAACTAGAATTCAAACTCACATGAGGTTCGAAATACTGATTAAACAAGAGGCCGTTTTTTTTTTTTTAAACTAAACTGATCCTCCTTCCCTGCAGCGTCATTTCTCCTGAATTCTGTTTAATGTTCTGGTTCTCTCTGTAATTCCCTCTCGCTGCCTCGAGTACAAAAATTATAATAATAATATTAATTCCTCCAGCTGTTTGATTTGAGCACACGCCACTCTGAGGTCGCCGTTAGCGCTAATCCACTCACCACAAGGCTGGAAATATTCAGTGTGTATAAACGTTCTCGACTCCTCAGCACTTTCTCAGACTTCTTCCTCTGCTCGGTTTCCTCCTCAACACTGAGCGTCTGCTCACAAAATTTCACTCTTGCCTGCGTCAACAAAAAACAACAACAACAACAACAAACAAATTATAAAATAGAATTTAGGAGAACCTTCACTTTTCGCTCCACTCACCCAACCCCACAAGTATTCTCTCTCTCTTTCTCTCTCTCTCTATCTCTCTCTCTCTCTTTCTCAGCCAAACATGCCTGAGCTTTTTTCCTTGAAGAGTCCTGAACTTTACCCTAAGCGTTAAACGGATTTTTGAAAGGACTTGTGAGGATGAGCGAGTCGCTAATGCTGAACAGGAGCGGGGGTGGAGGGGTGGGGTGGGGGTGGGTGTTAAGGATTACGAAAGAGTCTGTGTGTGAGCTGAAGTTCCACAAACTCATCCTCCATCTCTCCACTCCAGCGCTCACGTCTCCTTCCTTTCATAAGACCCACCATCACAGATGGGTGGGGGGTGTGTTTGACTCTCTTGGTTTTACTGATGTTCTCTTTCCTCTCTCTGCTTCCAATCCGGAGGTTTCAGCAGGATGACTTAAAAAAATAAATTATGTCTCAGCACGAAACTTTCAAAATATCTACACAAATAAACACACATCGGGTTTAATTCCCGTCTTCATCTAAAATCAAAAAAGTCTTATTTTTGGTCATGGTATCCGACGCTGTAACTGTAGGGAGAGAAGCAGAGAAGTGACCCAGTGCGTGTACAGTACACACATTCATCCATTCATTCAAGAAGCAAAGCAGATCTTCATGACTATGCAGTGACAAAATCATCAAAACACAATCACACTTTCAACGAATACAATTAAGAACTCTGTGGAAATCAACGCTAGCCGTTAGCCTCGACTTCATGTCTCTCAATAATCGTGATGTCTCGCTCTTGTTTATTCTTCATGTTTCATCACTAGCCATTAAACCCAATATAAAGACGTTGGTATGTCATAAGTTTAATTTTTAAAACTTCAAACCTGCATCACAGGCAGGAGCAAAATTAATAACTTGACTCCGCCCCCTTAATGATAGGGTGGAACTCATTCGTTATTACTTCATAAGCACGGTGGCGCATGCAGTGATTTGCATGTCTGTCTCACAGCAAGAAGGTCCTGGGTTTGAGTCCCGAGCTCGGCGAATACGTTTCTCCCTGTGTTTGCATGGGTTTTCTCCGGGTACTCTGGTTTCCTCCAACAGTCCAAAGCCTCATTAGTGTCATTAGTCTCATTGGCAGTTCCAAATCTCCCCTAGGTGAGAGTGTGAGTGTGAATGGTTGTGTGTGTGTTGCCTTGCGATGGTCTTGCGAGCTGTTCCAGGTGTACCCTGCCTTCACCCAGAATCGGCTGCCAGCCTCCACTTGACCCTAATAGGATTAAGCAGTTCGGCAAATGAATGAATGAATGAGGAACAGTTTTAAGGGGGAAAGGGGTTCTCTGGTGGTTCCATGCATAACCTTCCATTTTCTCTGTGCAAAGTGTTTTAAAAAGCCGAACAACCATACATAGCTAAGTGATCTCTCTCTCTCTCTCTCTCTCTCTCTGTCTGTCTCTCTCTCACTCTGTCTTTCTGTGTCTCTCTCTGTCTGTTTTCTCTGTTTCTCTGTCTCTCTCTCATTCTGTCTTTCTGTCTCTCTCACTCTGTCTGTTTTCTCTCTGTTTCTCTGTCTGTCTCTCTCTCGCTCTCTCTCTGTTTTTCAATCTCTTTCTCTGTTTCTCTATATCTCTCTCTCTCTGTCTGTGTGTGTGTGTGTGTCTCTCTCTCTCTCTCTCTCTCTCTCTCTGACTGAACAAGTTCTGCACTGGTGTTAGTTGGTATTTTTAATGTGTGTGTGTGTGTGTGTGTGTGTGTGTGTGTGTGTGTGTGTGTGTGTGTGTGTGTGTGACAGATGGTGTGTCCGGCTGATCGCTGCCTCTCCGGTGCTGTGTTGTGTATTTATAGCGAGAGATGGAAGCGCTCATGGATATTGATGTTGGGATCGAGGGATGCTGTAGATGGCTGGCAGAAAAATTTCGCACTAACATCTTTTATCTCCTCCCGGGACACACACACACCCACCCACCCACCCACACAAACACACACACGCACACACTTCTTGTTTGACCTCGTTTCACTTCTGCAGCATCATGTCCTTCATGTACAGAACTCCGAATGTGCTGCACTGCATGTGTTTCTTTCCTTCACTTATAAATTCTCTGGGATTTTCTCAATTCGTGTTCGTGTTCAGAAGAGTCTCCTCGAATTTTCCGAGTTAATTGTGTTTTCTCTATCAGAGCATGAGATAAAAATGTGGTTATGTAATAAAATGTAAAACTTCACGTTACTGTAACAACATTCTGTCGGTTCGGATCACAGAAAGACTTTGGGGTGTAGTTTCAATTTAAGACTCTGGGTACTGAAGACTTTTTTTGAAGAAGTTATTTTTAAAACTATTTTATAGATAAAATGTTACAAATATTCTGTTAGCTAATAGCTACTCTCACAAGCTAATCAGCTAGCTATCTTCAACACAGACTAGTCAGCTAGCTATATTCGACACCAGCTAATCAGCTAGCTATATTTGACACCAGCTTATCATTCATTTATTCATTCATTCATTTTCTAATCCTAATTAGGGTCGCGGGGAGGCTGGCGCCCATCTCAGCCGACTCTCAGCGAGGGCGGGGCACACCCTGGACAGCTCGCCAGGCCATCGCAGGGCCAACACTCACACGACCATTCACACTCACACCTAGGGGTGATTTGGAAAAGCCAATTAGCCTACTCTGCATGTTTTTGGACTGTGGGAGGAAACCCACACAAGCATGGGGAGAACACCAGCTAATCAGCTAGCTGTCTTCAACACTGGCTAATCGGCTAGCTATTTTCAACACCAGCTAATCAGCTAGTTTTATTCAACAGCAGATAATGTTTAGCTAGCTTCCTTATTTGCTAGCAGGCTAAAACACACACACACACACACACACACAGACACACACACACAATGTCACACACTGCTCATTATTTGTTGTTTTTTAATAAATAATCAGTTTTGCTCACCCACCTTTGAGTATTTGAAGTATGTTGTAAGACACGCCCCCTTCTTACTGATAATTTACACTTTTCAGATTTTCTTCAGTTACAATTTTGCTCCTAAACGAGTGATGCTAATTATCAGCCAATATAAATATTCTGAGCTTATTAACAGTGAAGCAAATACATATCTGTGAATGTGATTAGCGGTTCGATGTGATTAGTTTAATTCCGTCATTTCCAAAAAAAAAAAAGAAAACTTTTGACATCAAATATCGTAAATCTCATCGGAAACCAACGCTGACTGTCCCGGTCTTTCTCCATCATTCAGGAGTGTGGCTAGAAAATGCTTGGCCCCTTAATTGCTCATTATAAGCAGATGAAGGGGTACATGTTATACAATTAGCCTCATCGATTTCCTGCGTGCCCTGTTTCAATCTGATGAATAAACAGATCTCTGACATTTCTAAAGGTTTAAAACTCGGGTTTGTGCAGAAGCCATGAAAGGAACGAACTAATCTCCAGGATTATCCCTCTTATTTATTTTATATATTATTTTGCACATGATCTCCATCCTGTCATTCGTTTCAGTGCAGATTCCGATGCCTCTGAATTATGATTCAAACCCGACTGTTTAAATATTCTGTCTTCTGTCCATTAATTTGAATACATTTATAATTAATGACAAAGCACTGTGATGAATTATATATAAAACACCTACTAACTGATAAAGGAGTATAACAGTAAAATTGGTGTTTAGAGTTCGCACACATGATGTTTAATTAAATAACTGCTAATATTGAAATAAAAAGCTGCATTACTGTGCTGTATAACGATGAGATTAAGAGAAAATAGAAACTTGAGTGTGAGGTGATCAAGTTGTATCTGTAATTGTGTTAGCTTCATTTTAATTTTTATTTTTGTAATTTTTTTTTTATATTAATTGTAATTGTGTTAGTTAACATTTTTAAAAGACTTTTTTTAGAATTTTTAGAAGATTTCCCCAGAATTCACGCAATTACGGCTTTTAATCTTTTAAACAATTTCTAAATATTTCATTTGGCTTGGGGCGGAGCTTCATATGAGATCTGTGGCACCACAAAATGAGATTCAGTAACCAATACCTATGTGCTAAGCTAGCTGGCTAGCAAACTTAGCTAACATTAGCAATAAAAAAGGTCGTTGTCATGGTAACATCTTGTTTTAATGTCTTAGAAAAATATGATTTATGGTTTAACATTGAATGCTGAAATTTAATTTGTGTCCACTTGCGATAAATGCTGCTAGCTTAATAGCAGGTAAGCTAGGTTTGCTACGTTAGCTAACCTTTGTAAGATTAGCTCTTTAGGAAGTGTAAGAAGACGCGGGGAGTTTTCAGACACGCAGTGTTAGATATTATTCTTTTATAAATATAGTCATATGAGAGAGAGCATAAAGACATGCGGGAATTTAAAAGATGCATATAAGCATAATGATGACTCTTGGGGACCGTAGTCAGTAGGGGGCGCTGTAATGTCTAAATAATAATGTTTATCAGGAGTGAGATTAAATTTTATAATGTTAAAACTATTAAAATGATCTTTATTAAAAAAGAAGCTTTTTAAAGAAGCTGTTTAGACATTCCTTCTCTCTCTCTCTCTCTCTCTCTCTCTCTCTCTCTTTCTCTCTCTCTCGTGTGTAAAAGATATAATAAGTTGCTCGTGCCCTTTTCAGCGTGAATCTAATGGCTCCTGCGGCGTGACTGACAGCGTCACTGGGCGAAACACCAACGTGCTGCAATTTAATGTGATGCAACGGATCAGAGACGTGACAGCGGAGGCAACTGAAGGTCTCTTTAACTTTCTAATACTATAAATGTATACTGTAGTATATTTCCACTGACCTTTATATTCGGTAATTTTCCAGCGTCTCTCAAACAGAGCAGCAAAATGTCTCAGTCTAAAGCTTTCTATTTCACTAAGCTTCAAAAGAGTGATATCATAACCCTAAATTGGACACACGCTCATAAAGTTCCTCCGCCATGCAACGTGGAACATGTATGTGAATATTCCCTGTATGGTTCTGGTTGTAATTAGCCGTGTACTTGTTTTATGATATGTTCCTTATTATGTGCAGACGACCAATTTACCAAAATAAAACTCTCTTGATTAAAGGATTTACGAGATGTCTGGGGTTTGACCTTTCAAGGTCAGACAAGGTCAAAGGTAACCGTTTCATTTGAAAGTCCATACATGGTTTTCTATTAGTGGTTCCATAGTAACGGCGTGTCTATCAGCACTCACTTCCAAGATATAAGTGATCAATCTCCAAAACTTTGTGACCTAGCTGTGACCTTGACCTTTGACCCAGACATTCCGAAATCAAATCTCCGGGACTCAGGTAGGGTCGTGTCCCCAACAAGTTTGGTCAAAATTCATGAATGGGTGTGGTCAGGATTTTGTCCACAGACAAACTGACAAACAGATGGTGGTTATAATAATGCCACCACCAAAACTCCACACTGTGGTGAAGGTAACAAAGGAAACTGTTCTGGTGGTGCTATAGGGGTGCAGAACTACACTACCCATCAGCCCTTGCAAGAGATCACTCTCACCTGGGTCTCGTTAGGCCTTTTGATTAAATTCTAGTTTTTCAGCGTCTTCGATTCGACTTTAAATCGTAGTTAATATTTTCTATTCACCTGGATCTGCTTTTTTTGGTGTGTCTTTAGTTCGTTATTTATTTACTTGTACTTTACTTAATACATTTTCTGATTTCTGTAGAATCATTTAACAGACTTTAAATAAAAATGTATCTTGGGTTAGTTCCGGTTTCCCCCTACAGCATGTTGCGTATTTTATTTATTTATTTTTATACAGTACGAGGATATTTAGGGCAAAGTTTTGCTGACGTGTTTTGTTCAGTGAAGCAGGAAATTAAAAAGTGGAGAGTCGAGGGATTTATAGAGCATCAACACTAATAAGCTTTGTTGGTCTGGACAGGACAGAGGAAGCATCAATTTCTTGTGTTGTGTCTCCAGTGCTGTTGTTACACGCTCGTGGTTTAGCCTTTCATGCTAACTAAGGACACAACAACCATAGTTCCGCATCGCATCACTTCCTGTAACGGCCAACAGGATTGCATACATGTTATTCACTGTAATATTTTATCCTCTACTTCATGTTAAACACTTCTGATGAGCTACTGTCATAGAAAATTAATCAACAACTTCTGACCAATCAGAATCCAGGATCAAAACTGTGACAGGAATTTTATTGTTAAAGAATTATTAAAGCTTCCTGCTGAGTGAGCGACGGTCCAAAAACATGCACAGTAGGCTAATTGGCTGCTGCAAATTGCCCCTAGGTGTGAGTTTGAGTGGTTGTGTGTGTTGTCCTGTGGTGGTCAGGTGAGCTGTTCAGTATGTACCCCGCCCTCGCACAAAGTCGGCTGAGATAGGCTTAGTAGGCTCCAGCTTCCTAATAGTTAAAGGGTTCAGTAAATGAATTAGTGAGTTTTAATAACCTCGTATAAAAACAGAAATAAAAACGCACCTTCTTCCTCCTCCTTCATCTTCTTCTCATGCTGTTACGGAGAACGAGAAGATGGGGAGGATCCCAGTAAAGGTGTGAATTATGGAGATTAAAACCAAGTAAAAATGATTTTATGTTGTTAAGGGACATTAGGACTCACTCACAAGGTTCTCAAGAGTTAATCAGGAGAACGTGGTGGAGCTTGAAAGAAAGATTTCTCATTCCAGGTCCTTAAACGAGAATTCTAAAGTATTCTTTAGGCTAAAGGAACCCAAAAAGAGCCTGGCGAAGATCTGAGGTGAAGAGTGGAGAGATGAGCCCAATATAATGAACAGGGCAACTCTAGAACCTTAAAAAGTTCTCTGTAGGAAATCATAAAGGTTCTGCATGAGTGTTCCTTTGGGGTTTTCTCATTGGGGAACTTAAACATGTTCCTTTTCTTCAGGTGCAGGTTCCTCTGGTGGAATATATGAAAGTTCTACTGTATCTAGAACCCTCCATTAGATGTATTTATTTTTTTATTGTTTTTGTTTGTCCCTCTGGAGGAATCTGTAAAGTTTCCATCCAGAACTTTACATCGGATTCTTTCTTCATTTGTTCTTCTGAAGGAACCTGGAAAGTTTCTGTGAATAACCCTTGATCGGAGAGGTTCTTTGGTTCGTCCATCTTGAGGAGCTTAAGTTGTTATCCAGAAGCTTGGATTACAGGTCTTCTGTTTTCTCCTCTGGAAAAACCTGGAAATATTCTACCTATCTCCAAATGGTTCCTCACAGTGTTACCATCAACAGGCGCAGAACCAACGTCTCCCTGCTGATCTCCAGCTCAAGTTATCATGTTTCTCTGTCCTTAAACAGAAAAAGGAAATTCAGGAGGTTTAAAGGAACCGTGTTTGGCTGAGACTCTTAGTCCTCCGTCTCCTGCAGCACTCATTTCCATTTCTCACGGCGAATCCCATCACGCTGCTGTGAGACGCTATCAAGCCGGCCGTATCGACTCTTTCTCCTGTTTGTCACTTCGCCGTCAATTGTTTACATCGTTGGCGGCCGTGCGTTCTGATGTTACGTGATGCAACAAAATTGACTCGGTCCCGGCAGAATCACACGCTTCTCCTGGAGTGATCATCAAACTTTATAACAACAAAAAAAAATGTATCTTTATCTTAACAGTCATATAATTATACTTTTCTATCATAAATACTGAGAATTATTCTATAAAATACATATATTTAATAAGTACAAACAATTTCAAACATTTATTTTATTTTATTTTACTTTAGGAATTCTTCAGAACTTAAAAAAAATAAATTAGACTAATGTACATGTCTTTGGACTGTGGGAGGAAACCGGAGTACTTGGAGGAAACCCACACAAGCGCAGGGACAACATACAAACTCCACGCAGAAACGCCCTCACTGTTTCCTGGATCCAGCAGTTAGCACCCCCGCCTCACAGCAAGAAGGTCCTGGGTTCGAGTCCCGGGCTCAGCAAGGATGTTTCAGTGTGGAGTTTGCATGCTTGTGTGGGTTTCCTCCAGGTACTCTGGATTCCTCCAACAATCCAAAAACATACACATTCACCTAATTGGTTGTTCCAAATTGCCCCTAGGTTCGGGAGTGTGAGTGTGAACGGTTGTGTGTGTTGGAGTAAACTCAACTCGGGTAATTAAATTCTGATAGTGCGCTCTCACTTTCAGCTTTATTTGTCATCCATGTTTAATGAACCACACACACACACACACACACACACACACACACACACACACACACTGTGTTTCAGACCATGTGTTCATGCCTATCAGGAGTGGAGCCAGTGGGCTGTGAAACGCAGGTCACACGGTCACGTCCGGCCTTTTTCCAGCACAGCTGGTCATTTCCCGACGCCAATGTGGGTCAAATGACCTGAAAAACGCTGGATGGCGTTCTGTACCCGCTTCCCTTGCTAACCATCACGCTTCATTCTGCATCGAGATCAGGGGAAACACGTGAGCGTCATGTCTGAGTGTAGTCCAGACAAACAGCTGCAGGCGGATAACAGGAGACTCCGCGCAGACGGCTTCTCGATAACGTCGACTCCATCGATTTTGTTTTTTTCAGAAATGAATTTGTTATGTCACAGAGCTGCCGGCCAAAAGAGCTGCTCTATCATATTAGATACGACACATCGGATCATGTGGAGACCACCAAAATATTAATGAACCTGGGAGGAACATCAATTCTACTTCACCTGATATTATTGATTGATTGATTCATTCATTCATTCATTCAACCGCTTAATCCTATTAGGGTCGCAGGGAGGTCGGAGCCTATCTCAGCCGATTCTGGGCGAAGGCAGGGTACACCATGAACAGCTCAACAGTCCATCGCAGGTCCAACACACACGCAAACACACACACACACACACACACACTCACACAGTCATTCACACATGTCTTTGGACTGTAGGAGGAAACCGGAGTACCTGGAGGAAACCCACACAAGCACAGGGATTATATGTAAACTCCACACAGAAACGCCCTCGCTGAGCCCGGGACTCGAACCCAGGACCTTCTTGCTGTGAGGCGGACGTGCTAACCATAAACAGCTAATAATCTTAGTTATGTGAGAGCTCTCAAACTTTTTTTTCCGAGGTCATTGCACTTCTGCGTCACTTTGGTAACATGGGAAAATTGTAACAGCAATGTTCTTAAAGGGTCGAATCCAACCCTCAAGCAAAAAAAAGCGTATTCCTGAGGTAGAAATGGATCAGAACCCTGAATAAAAACTACTATTTTTAAATACAGCATGTAATCTCCATGGCGCTGTTGCTCCAGTTGGTCCGGTCGAGGCTCAGCAACATTAATATTGTAATAAAATGAAGTCAGCTGATGAGCTGAATGTACTGAATGAGCAGGTTATCACATCAATGGACTTTTTCTTCCCTGACGGCACGGATATAAAATGGGGACTCAAATAATGAAAGAGATTCAGGGTTCAGGGAGCACGAGGAGTAATTTTCACATATGTATTGGCACCCCAGAGTCCTGACCTTAACCCTACTGAAAGTTTTCGGAATGTGCTGGAGAAGAATTTATGGAGTGGTTCAATTTTTCCCTCATCAATTCAAGACGTCGATGAGAAATGAACCCAACACTGGATGGAAATAAATGTTATGTTGATTAAGCTTATTTAAACAGTACTGTGGTAAAGACGAGCTGTAATCAAGGATAAAGGCGGAACAAAAAATATTCGAGTGCAGGACTTTTTTTTGAGCCGGGAAGCGTATTTCGTATTTCCAATAAAACCGCATCACATGTCCTGAAGGTTTCCTGCAAACCTCAGATCTTCAAACACACACACACACATACACACAGAGTTCCCGTGATAACCATCTTTAATAAAGCTGTATTTACATGCGGCGTGTGTGTGGATGTGAGATAAAGTCAGCTGTTAAACGTTATCACAGGCCGCAGGAGAGAAACTCATCTCCACTGGAAAAGCGCAAAAAAAAAACCTGTGTAAAAATAAAAAAATAAAAATAAAAATAAATAAAATGTCTGCTTGAGCGCTCAGGTTTCCACCAAATCCGTCAAAGTCTCCAGAGGGAAGATGTGTGCAGGGAGTGAGATCTACACTTCAGAAAAGATTCACACCTGACTGATGATTGTTCTGTTTAAAACTATTAACCGCCATATTAATATTTTATTCATTCATTTTCTAAGCCGCTTATTCATAGTAGGGTCGCGGGGAGTCTGGTGCCCATCTCAGCCGACTCTGGGCGAGGAGCGGGGTACACCCTGAACAGCTCGCCAGTCCATCACAGGGCTAACACACATACAACCATTCACACTCAAACTCAAACCTAGGGGCGATTTGGAACAGCCCATTAGCTTACTGTGCATGTTTTTGGACTGTGGGAGTTGCTGTCCCTGGGTTGAGTTAGGGACTCGAACCCAGTACCTTCTTGCTGCAATAGTGCTAACCACTGCGTCACTGTGCTGCCGGTTTTATTTATTACTTATTTTATTATTATTATTATTATTATTATTATTATTTATTGAAAAAGATTTGCTCATAATAGACCTTTAGCATGTGTAATGCACTTAATTATGCAAACAAAAAAAAAAATAATTTAAAAGAATTTTATAAAAGTTTAATAAATGAAATTAGATAATAAATTACAACACTGGTTTATTTTTTATGATTTATTCTAATAATTCAGTACAAAAATTATTTATTGCGAAACAGATCAAAGTATTAAAAATAATAAACTTGACTTATCAATTAATGTTATTGTTATTTAATTTAATAATAGAATATACATTTTCTATTTATATATTTATATTTTGTATTTAATGTATTTAAACCAAAACAATTTTAAATTGCTTGTTTATTGTATTGTAAAATGTTTTGTAAATGTGCTTGGATTGATTTTATGTGTTTATTTCCAATTTTTCAAAATATTATCCCTCCTATGAAGGCAGATTAAGTAGGTGGGGCTTATACCCATATATGGAAGTTGTTAATGTTTATATATGAGTCTCTTTTAAAGATTTGTAAAGTCATCTACAATGCCGCTGATAAGTGCTAGCCATGAAGCTAACACAGGTTCCACTCACAGTGTTTGGTTTTTAAGCTAGTTTTAAAGAACACATTCATTAAATAAATAAATCAGGATCAGGTGTGTGTGTGTGTGTGTGTGTGTGTGTGTGTGTGTGTGTGAATTAATTAACTGAGTGACACCTGGATGTGTGTTTTCATTCTAATTTTCAGAAGTGAAGATTTTACTCGGTGTTCGTTTACAGCTTTTTTTTTCCTGCATGAAAAGATTTTTAAAATATTTATTATTTTATTTTTCTGACAGCAACTCTCCTCACACCAAGAAAGTTCTGGGTTCAAATCTCTGCCAGGTGTCTATCTGGGTGAAATTCTGTGTGTATGTTCTCCCTGTGGTTCCCTGGGTTTTCTCCAGGTACTCTGGTTTCCTTCGACCGCCCAGGGACATGCACATTAGGTAAATGGTTGTGAATGGTTGTTTGTGTCTCTGTTAGTCCTGTAATAGACTGGTGACCTGTTCAGGGTATAACCCCGCCCCCTCGCACTTGTGATTGGCCCCAACCTCCCCGTGACCCTGACGGATAAACACCACAAAAAATGGATGGCTGGATGAATTATATTTCTCATCACCATACACCTTACATATGTTTATTCTGTTTTGTGTGTGTGTGTTGATTGCTAAGAGCATCCTGTCATACACACAGCTGCTATCACGCTAATGGCTAATCATCAGCGTGTTTGCTAACATTTCCATGTGGTGTGTGTGGGCTGATGAGAGCGCGAGCTTCCACGACTTATCATTTCATACTGTATCTGAATAAGTAGAGACAGAACAAGACACACACACACACACACACACACACATACTGAGAGAGAGAGAGAGAGAGAGTTTTTTAGGTGATTAGTGAATGGTATAATCTGGATTTATGAAGCTGAAAACAGCTGAATTTGTTTTTCTAAACATTTCCACAAGAGAAAAATCAAACTGTGACATAATCAGGCAGGAAACAGAGAAAAAAAGAGTTCCTGAAAGAGTTAGAAAAAATATGTTAGAAAAAAATAAGAGCAGTGATGTTGACAGCAACTTCAAAGTACACCTCACCTCGAACTACAAGTCACCTCGAACTACACCTGACCACTAACTACACCTTACCACTAACTACACCTCACCTCTAACAACATCTCGCCATGTACTACAAATATGTGTAAAAATGTACAGTATGTGAATCTAAATTAACGAATTGTTTACAAAAAAATGTGTGAAAATAAAAGAACATGCAGAAAAGTGTAGAGGGTGAAAATGAAAAACAAAAATTGCTTATTAAAGATGTTGAAACCGTTGGGTGAGGATGAGTGTAAAGAGGATCCACCATGACCTTGATCAGAATAAAGCACTTCCTGAAGATGAATGAATGAATCAAAGCTTTATGATGAAGAAAATGAAGAGATCATCGTTCAGATCTTCAGCCATCCAGTGCGAAGCTTCCGCTCGTCTACACACTGACATTCGCTCCTCAAACCTCAACTGAATAATTAAAGATTTAGTCTGAACTCCCCAAAGCACTGAGCTGAATGTTTGTTGCCATGCGACCAGAAAACCTGTGGAAACTGTTGCTGCTACACACGACACCGACTGCTGACATGTGAGAAGAGAACCATACACAAACATCCAGGCACAGGGAGAACATATATATCATATACACACCATACACACCATATGCACAACATACACACCACACACCATACACAAACCATATACACACCATGTACACAATATATATACACACACCATATACAGCATATACACAATATCCACATACCATGCACACACCATACACACCATATACAGCATATACACAATATCCACATACCATACACACACCATACACACCATATACAGCATATACACAATATCCACACACCATATTCATATACCATACACACGCCATATACACACCATGTACACACACCATGTACACACCGTGTACACACACCATATACAGCATATACACAATATCCACATACCATATCCACATCCACCATACACACACCATATTCACACACCATACACACGAGGCTTTGAATTGAATTGAGAAAGTCTCCCAGATCCCAATTCAATTCCATGAATTTGAATTGCGGTTGCAAACAGGAAGTAGAATTGTGATTCAAATTCGAATGGAAGGAAACAGAATTTAAATTCCATGAAATTCCAATTGATAATTTTGGTGTATTCCAGAATCATGCTTTACAGTATATTCCATTCATGACTGTTTTACATATTTCACACAAATATTATTACTATGAACTTCATGTACACATTATATTTTAATTACAGCAAATGTTTACATTGACAATTAAGAATAAAAGCATCATCTATAAAACAGATAATTCAATTTGATGTATTATAACTTTCAAATTATGGAACATGGTGGGAAAGTACTTCATTTCCCAGAATGCTTTACTTTATCCAAGTATTCAAAATGGTTTCCGAGCCATTATAGGACATTTGTTTGAAAGCCTCTCTGTTGACAAATTTGCTGGTCAGAGCTAGTTTCCAGAAAAAAAGTTCCCAAGTTTGTGTCCACTTTACAAACTTCACTTGATAAACATCCTGAATAATCTGAGGCCATGGAGTGCTTCCAGTTGGCTGCCATGCTTGATCCCAAAAATCGAATCCACCTCCCCAAAAGTCAATGCCATCTCTGACATCAGTACAGTACAAGGAAACGCCCCAGACTCTTTTCCTACAGGGGAAGCCAATCAGCTACTGTGCCAGTTGACACAGCCTTGCATGAACTCCCTGTCTACGTGAGTAAACCAGGCCTGACAGAGGACGCTGATCCTTTGGTGTTTTGGAAAGAAATCCAGAGCAGTTTTCCAAACCTAGCTGCACTTGCCTGCAAATATCTGGCCATATCTGCATCCTCGGCACCTGTTGAGAGGATCTTTAGTGTCGCAGGCAAGATATTCCGACCAGAAAGATGTCGTCTCAATGATAAAACCTTTGAGGAACGTATGACAATTAGATGCAACAGTGTTACCCTATAAATTAACGACTGTGATAAATAAATACCACAATTTTGTGTTATTTGTTCATTTTCAAATAAAAGGAATATTACAAACTATTCAAAATGGAGGGAATTTGTGTTTAATTTTAGTGCTTGTAAAGTATTTTTAGTATTTAAGCCAAACCCTTTGTTAAACTTGAGAAATCCTTCCTGTAACTTGGCTATAAAGAATTTCTCTGAATTGCAATGAATTTAATTCCACTTCCTGTAATTCCAATTAAAACTCCAATTCAACATCCTGTAGGGTGGAGCCAATTCAATTCAATTCTTCAAATGAATTGAATACCATATACACACACCATATACACATTATACACACACCATATACACCGTATAAATAAAATGTATAATGTAGTTTCATAATCATGTGATTATCTGACCAGAGTCAGTATGTGGGTAATTAAAGTGTCATGTGATCTCAGTATAAATACTCCTGTTCCAGAAAGAGCTCTGAGCAGATCCAAGAAAACATCCAAACAAACAACGCCATGACAGCCAAAGAGCCACCAAAATATAAAAACATTTATTCTTCACAAAATTTATAAGATGTACATATTTATTTCTGAAATCTGAGACAATAAAACACTGAGAGAATGGTGTGTGTGGGTACATGTGTGTGTGTGTGTGTGTGTGTGTGTGTGTGTGTGTGTGTGTGTGTGTGTGTGTGTGTGTGTTTGAGAGAAAGAGACAGTGAATTGTGTGTGCTTTGGTTGGTGAACCATCTGCAAGAGTGTGGTTCGAGATGAGACCACATAGTCAGAGGACAAGGTAGGGGACAGAGAATAAGTCTACAGCGCTTTTGTTTGCTTTTGAAAGGCACACGGGCTACCTGTATCACTGCCTTTTATTCATGCGCTTTTTATTTCCTGGCCTGGGCAACAGGGTTGGACCCAGGCCAGTGCATGGGATTGTGAGGAGGTGAGACCGAGAGAAACAGAGGAAGGGGACCGAAGACTACCTTCTTTAAGATGCTCTTATGGTTAATGGTGTTTTTTTTTTTTTTTACAAGCACAAAAGAAAATGGTGTGATGGAGAAAGGTTGTATTTCAGTACGACCTTCTTGCCTTGTATCGTGTACAAATGGTCTGTTTTCAGAGATGCTTAATTTAGTCGTTTTGCATTAGGAGTTGAAGAGTATTGATTAAAGAGGTGCTAGAAAGGAAAAGGATTTCACGAGCGTGGAGTCTGCATGCATTCGAAGAAAGTGCAGGGTGGCATGAGATTCGTACGCAGATCAGGAGGATGGTGGGAATTATTAAGCTGTGTGAGTTTGAGAGATGTATGCTGCTGCTGAGATGGACATACATTGGCATACAGGAGAGGAGGCCAAAGGAGAGGATCAGATGTGGTTCCAGAGATCACATGATAATTTAATAAGTTCTTTTATATATTTGCTTGTTTGACTGTTAAGTTTGTGTCTTTTTTTCTAAGGGGTTTTTTTTTTGTTTGTTTTTTTTTTTGTTTTGATTACAGACCAGTATCAAAAACCAGTTTGATTGACACTGCCAGCTAATTGGTGGGGAAGGTAATACACAGGGAAGTTTTTTCGATCAGGGGAAAATTTGTTGATCTGTGCATCTGTAGTTTCTCAGTTTCAACAACGAAGCACTTTGAGCACGTACCCCCCTTAAACCCCTCCCAAAAAAGGGAGCTGACAAATTTACACGTATATAGTTATGCAAATGATAATTCTGACATTCCACCAGAAATGACAATATTAACAATTCACAATCTTTAAACGGAAAAATGACAAACACCGACACACCTACCCACCTACAACTCCCTACCGCGACGCCCTTTTTCTTCTTTACTTGAAAATTTGTTTGCTGTTCATTAAAATGTTAATTGATTTATTATACAGTTGTAAACAGTAAAAAAAAACCTTGTCAACCTTGTAACATCAGTAAGTTGCCCGCTGCAGGGTGTCTGTTTAATTTATACAAAGTAAACCGGTGAAGCTGCTCTATCAGAGAAAAAATTGCCTTGTTTCATATGGTGCCTTAATTCTTTAATTTAAGGAGTGTTGTCCTGTGCCACTGTGCCTTGATTAGACTGCTGAAGTAGCCTTCAGAGTCCACTATCTCGTCATCTCCTTTCCAGAAGTGCTGCTTCCAAAGGATGAGTTTTAACAAAAGAGTCACAGTATGATTAAGGCAGTGGAGATCAACAGAATAACACGAACACTTGTGCACAAGTTGCTTAGCATTGCTTTTGCGTTAAAACGGCGGCATGGTTGGGGCGGTTTAGCTTTGATTTTCATGAGCGTAGTCATGTTTTTTTTCTGTTGGTGAAGGAGACAGTCTACTTCATTGTAAGGTTTTTTTTTGTTTTGTTTTGTTTTTAATGATGGCATATTTCCTAGAGGCAATTGGTTTCCATAATTCAGGCTCCTCCCACTCTTTCACTAAAACAGACCATTATCAAGCAGTTATGTTATCTTGTTTTATCACTCACCCCAGTGCTCTGAAAGTGAATTGTAGTACTGTTTTAAGAACTTTATGGGTGGGCCTGAGCTTGGATATGGACTGAAATGTTGCTTCTTACGGTTTGATACTGTATTCCAAAGTGAAGAGGGGTTAGAAGTGGTTGTGAAGACATCAATCAAGTGTCAATATCTTTTATTGAATTATTATTGTTGTTGTTTTTTCTCCGCTGCTAAAAAGCTATGATTTTTGTTTCATCTTATACACAAAAATAACATAGTTGTGATGTCACTTGAGTGTGCTGCTATTTTATAAACAATTGTATTATAATTATTTTACTGCTTACAGAATACTTTGAGAATGCAGAAGTAGATGGTAAATAGAAGATCAAGACATGTAAGGAGTATTTGACTGGAAATGATCTGTGTACAGTGATGCTCAGAAAGCATGATTCCTTTCCCTTTTCTTTCTTTTAAATCTTTCTTTTCCTGCTCTGTTATCTTTTTGCTCTCACAGTCTGTAAGTACGGTATGTCTATACCTCAGGTTTAATGGACAAAAGAAAACAAGTCTCTCAGTACCTCATAACTCATCACAGTTTTTCTGGGAGCCAATGAAAGAACGCATACCATGGGGATTCTGATGGGGGTACTTTTTAAAGTCCTCATTATATGAAGCAGAACAGCATAAGGCTCCCACCTGGACTTCAACCAACCATAGTGGATGGAGAGGGCAATGAATGTCCCAAATGCTCCAAATATGGGTTTAAAAGATAATTGATTGAGATAAAGATATTGTACAGTCTATTAATTGATATCTTTGTACATAAATTTGTTTATAAATCTAAGATTTTTCTTGTGGAAAAAACCTGTAAACATATTCGAACACACAAAAATCCTACACAAACAAAAAAATGTTGACAGACTTTCATGCTATTGACTTGCACTTTGCCTTGGCCTTAATAAAACCTTTTTTTTAGGTGTGCAACTGGTGTAGTATGAAATGTAGCACCCTGCCAATAAGACAGCCCTCACCACCACCACCATATAACTGTCTATGTGTTACAGATTAACCGTTTGAATGTCAACAATTACGTGTATTCTCTCTCCTCCCTCCACTATGACCTTGTCATGTACCTCAATAATGTCTGTTGCACAAACTCTCTCCAATAAATATCTGCTTCAAAGTGTGTGGCGCCATATCTGTCCAACACTGTTTTCTTTGAGTTTTTTTTTTTTCTTTTTAATTAAAAAGATAAAAAACCTTTTGATTAAATCAGCCAAAAGTAGATTAGTGACCTGTCCGTAGTGGACCCCTCCTTTCACCCAAAGCCAGCTGAGATTGGTTCAAGGTCACCTGTGTTCCTGAGTAGCATGAATGGATGGATTTTGTCTAAATCCCATGTGAATTTGGATCTGTACCCGTTTGAGAAGCAATAAACTAACCATGATAGTCAGCTATTGTTTTGCACCAAGGAATTACCAGGTTTAATATGTCTAATCAATAATTAGGGGGTAGACTTTCAACAAATCAGTTAACAGTGCCATTTCCCTTATTACCCAACCAAAGAAAAAACATCACATTAAACTTTAGCGAAAAGTAATCCTTTTATGGTATTGTCTGCCTGGTGAAGTTTCTGTGCATGTTCTTCACACTGTTGAAGACTTTTCCCTATTCCCCAAATAAAACCAGCATTCGATCATATAGATCAAAAAGAGTGAAGTTTATTTTTCCTCTACAAAGAGAACATGTGGCAGCAATGCAGCAACAGAGAATTATAACTCCAGCTATACCACTGAAGTCAGCGCCTGATCAAAGGCATTGAAGGCTCATTATTTGGTCTTGGGTACATTCTAGGGGACACTTATTAAAATTTTTAAAACCATAAAAACAATGAAAATTCTTCTCAATTTACAAAGTTAGGACTTTAAAGAAAACAATAATGTTTATTAAAAGATATGTACAGAGTAAACTCTAAAGCTACTTTAAATTAATGTCACATAACATTGACGGACACATCACGTCACCTGTGGCTAAAATCAAGTAAGTTGGAAAAGTGTCCACTAAGCATGTCCAGAAGTAATAAATATTCATGAGACTCAGTCTTGTCTTCAGGGTTTTTTTCCACTGAGGTGTGAACCAATTTATAAATGAACGTAACATGTAATTGGTTTGACAGACATTTCACCTGTTTTATTCATGTTGATAGAACATTGATGATTTGTAAAATGTTGATGATTTTTTAGGACAATTCTTTTATTGAGTGCAACCAATGCTACCTTCTTTCCAGTTTACTAAAACCAAGTACAGATATTTGCCAGTATGTACATCATATAGACCAAGATATCAAATATATGCATCCTGACAAACTTTACATTCAGAGGCCCATCTCATTAAAAAGGCATTTTTTTTTGCGTCAAAATATAACAAAATTAGCAAAATCACACATTAAACATCCTTTTCACACTCCAAAATTATTTTTTTTGTAATCAAAAACAGTAGCATGAATTTGTAATATTTATTTGTGAAGCCGGTAACTGAACTTGACCAGATATGTGCGACTTTCATGCTGGAAATTTGGCAATTTTAGTATGAATAAAGTAAAAAAAAAAAGAAAGCGGTGGTGCTTTGTAATATACTGAAATTGTCTTTACTATCATTTTGTCTTACACTTTAAACAGTAATTAATACAACGGCATGGAAATATTTTTTAAATTTTGATTTCTAATATTACTTGTGCAAATGGGTCCAAGTGCAAATAAAGAGCCTGAAGCTGTTTTACTTCTTATAGGTTACAAAATAATGAACGCATAATTGATGAGAGCAGCATGGAGGCATAGTGTTTAGCACTTCCACCTCACAGCAAGAAGGTTCTGGGCTCGAGCCCTGTGCCCGGTAAGGGCATTTCTGAGTGGAGTTTGCATGTTCCCTCCATGCTTCCATGGGTTTACTAAAAACTTCAGAAGATTGAAACCTTGAAATGCCCACTAAGTGCCAATAAATCCGTCATCACAAAATGGAAAACATATGGCAACAAGGGTGGAAATGAGAAAATATGACAAAAATGGTGGGTAGACTCAACAGTGTTATGAATGGAACAAAGTGGGGAGATTCTGACTCAGGTGCAAGTAATGATAATATGGGGGTTATGATAGCGAGGGGTAGAGGGAAAAAGGGGCAAGGAATTACACAGGAGATGTAAAATCAGGACTAGTGATGTTATTGTGTGGAGTTTGCATGTTCTCCCTGTGTTTATGTGGGTTTCCTCTGGGTACACTGGTTTTCTCCCACAGTCTAAAGACATGCACATTAGGCTATTTAGTTATTCCAAATTGCCCCTAGGTGTGAGTGTGAGTGTGAATGGTTGTGTGTGTTTCTCTGTTCTTTTCCCAGAGTTGGCTGAGATAGGCTCTAGTCTCCCCAGGAACCTAGTAGGATTAAGTGGTTCGGCAAATAAATAAATGAATGAATTACGCAGTAGGTAGCAGTAATGCACCTTAACACACCTTTTTACGCCACCCACTATAAAACAAGAAGGAGAAACACACACATACACACACACACACGCACACACACACACGCGCGCACACACACACACACACACACACACACACACACACACACACACGGTTTTATCGTCTATGGTGTGTACTGAAGTTTGAATGTACACAATGTTTTATGATTTTATACTATGACTGTTTCCTGAGTTTCTAGTTTAACTGATTTTCATGTTAACCGGTGATATTATCTTACAAATTTTAACTTTCCAGGGCAGTGGTGGCCCGGTGGTAGGTTGCTGGCTTACTGATCTGAAGGTTGGGGTTTCAAGCCCCACTATCACCGAGTCTTTATGGAAAAATCATAGTTGGCCTACCCACTTCAAGGGAGTTTAGACTTGTTACACTTCACTGTGATGTGACTGTGTTGTCTCCAAAAAAGCAAATTAATTGCCATCAAGACTCTTGCCCTAACTATTTCACTTGCATTGGGTGGTTTTGCTGGTGAGCTACGCATCGGTTCCACCTGCTGTCCATGCACCCCAACATTGTCCTGTCCATCTCTGAGATGATATTCTAAAGGAAATGCAAGAAATGGAGAATACTAAAGTGATCGCTAGCATCACTGAGCCAACAAACTGGGTGTCAAGTATTACTTACCGTAGGAAGTCCAATGGGTGACTGAGAGTTTGCTTGGATCCCAAGGATCTGAATGCAGCAATGAAAAGGCCACATCACAAGACCCCAATCCTTGAGGAGATAACACATCGATTTGCTGGCGCCACTGTCTTCTCTAAATTGGATGCCCGTCAGGGCTACTGGACTGTTGTCCTCGATAAAGAATCAAGTCTCCTAACCACATTCTACAGTCCTTTTGGTTGATATAGATTCTGTAGGCTTTCATTTGGACTTAACTTGAACCAAGATGTTTTTGAAGCAAAGATGGACCAAATTCTTGAGAAATGCACAGGCCTCTCTGACAATGTTGCTATTTTTGGAAAAACAGAAAAGGAGCATGATGAAACCTTCACAGGCTGATGATGGTTTCTCAAGAAGAAGGTCTGGTATTCAATCCTGATAAATGCGAGATCAAGGTAAAGAAAATAAAGTTCTTTGACCTGGAGTTTGATGCAAATTGTATACACACTGATTCAAAGAAGGTCAAGGCCATCAAGGAAATTTAAACACTCCAGAATGCCAAGAAACTCCAAGAATTTCTTGGGATAGCCACATATGTAAGTCCTTTCATCCCACACTTTTATCCAAAAAGGAAGCTGAATTCAGATGGTCAAATCCCCACCAAGACACTTGAATGAAGACTTGAATGGATCAAGTGCTTCATCTGTGAAGATGTTATCCTTAGCTATTTTGATCCGAAATGTGTAAACATCTACCAGAGGGCTTGGTGCCATGTTGCTACAGCAGGACAAACCTGTGGCATTTGCTTCAAAATGAGATATGCAAACATTCATTCATTCAATTATTTTCTAAGCCACTTAATCCTAATTAGGGTCACAGTGGGGCGGGCACCCATCTCATCAGGCTCTAGGCAAAGGCGAGGTACACCCTGGACAGCTCACCAGGCCATTGCAGGGCCAACACACACACAACCATTCACACTCACACTCACACCTAGGGGCAATTTGGAACAGCTAATTAGCCTACTTTTGGACTGTGGGAGAAAACGGTTTACCCAGAGGAAACCCATGCAAGCAGGAGGAGAACATGCAAACTCCACACAGAAACGCCTGAGCCCAAGAATCAAACCCAGGCCTTCCTGCTGGGAGGTGGACATGCTAAACACTGTGCCACCGTGCCGCCCAGATATGCAAACATTAAAAGGAAAATGTTGGTAGTAGGATTTGGTTGTGAACGGCTTCATACTTACCTTTACGGCAAGAGCTTCAAATTGGACTACAAGCCATTAGAGATGATATATCTCAAGCACCTATCTGCTGCACTGCATTGACTGCAAAGTTTGTATATCATGTTTGTGCACTTCTATTCATATAGAAGTTAGTGATAGAGGTGCACAGAGAAACCGGCCATAGACCGGAATTGGCTGAGTTTTAGGGTGACACGTCTCACATATTTCCAATTCTAAGCTGGTCCCTGTCATATCATATTGTGTATGTATGTCTATGGTCCCTATGGTTCCTGCACAGGTTATTATGTCACAGCCGTATAAGGCATATAAGGCACACTCACTTCTAAACACACATATAGATTGTGCGGAATTTTTTCACAGTGAGTAAAAACATAACGTGCGCATTTTGCAATACATGCATGGCCAGAGAAACCACAGTGAAAACGTTTGGAACAACAAGCTTAATTACACACTTAAAACACCATCACCCAGCTGAACATGCCCAGTTAGAAGAAGCTACACCTCGAAGAGAAGACATGGGTCTGCCCTCCCATGGGCCCACCACCTGTGACTCTGGCTTTTGGGACATGGAATGTCACCTCTCTGGTGGGCAAGGAGCCTGAGCTGGTGCACAAGGATGGGAGATATTGACTAGATATATTCGGGCTCACCTCAACACATAGCTTGGGCTCTGGAACCACCCATCTCAAGAGGGGCTGGACCTTGTTTCATTCTGGAGTTGCTCATGGGCAGTCTCGGTGCCCACATGTTGGGGTTCTTCCTGGTTGATTAAAGGGTAGACTCCCTCCACCTCCAGGCGGGGAGATGGGTTCTGACTGTTGTTTGTGTTTATGCACCAAATGACGGTTTAAAGTACCCACCCTTTTTGGAGTCCCTAGGGGGTGTGTGAGTCCCTAGTTGTCCTGGGAGACTTCAATGCCCATGTGGGCAATGACAGTGTGACCTGAAAGAGTGTGATTGGTAGGTACAGCCTCTATGATCCTAACCTGAATGGTGAATTGGTGGACTTCTGTGCCCATCACGGTTTGTCCATTACGAACACCATGTTCGAACACAAGGGTGTCCATAAGTGCACTTGGCACCAGGACACCCTAGGTCACAGTTCGATGATTGACTTCATATTCATGTCATCGGACTTGTGGCCTCATGTTCTGGACACTCGAGTGAAGAGAGGAGCTGAGCTGTCAACCAATCATCACCTGGTGGTAAGCTAGCTCCGATGGCGGGGGAGGCTGCCCTCCAGACCAGGGAGACCCAAGCGTGTAGTCAGGGTCTCCTGGGAATGTTTGGTGGCATCTGCTATCAGAAGGGCCTTCAACTCCCACCTCCGGCAGAGCTAAAACCACATCCTAATGGAGGCTGGGGACATAGAGTCAGAATGGGCCATGTTCCATGTCTCCATCACTGAAGCGGCAGCTCGGAGCTGTGGGGCAACCTCTCGGGATGGGGTCTGTAACGTCTTATGCAACATTTAGGAGGTAAGTATATACATTTTAATTATTTTATTAATATATTATCTGCCTTATCTGATCGGAATTTGAATACGAAGAATAATATATTGAACACTGGACTCAGTATCTCATGGTGAGCGGCCAGCGTGCACCCTGTATAGCCATTGAACATATCAAAAAAATTAAATGATTCTCTCTCATTATCTGGCTTATTTTCTGGATAGGTATTTGAATTACTGAGCTGCATATCTATCAAACATACTACAAAATTGATTCTGTTGCTGCTGTAGAGGCTAAGAGCTGTGTTTAAAACAGAATTAGCCTGCGCTACAGCAGACTGATAACAAACTATTAATTTACTGAATGCAACTTATTAGCCCTGCAATGGCCTCGCGAGCTGTCCAGGGTGTACTCTGCCCTCGCCCAGAGTCGGCTGAGATGGGTGCCAGCCTCCCCGCGACCCTAATTA
>JBCNYH010000008.1:10803524-10816762 GCA_039654325.1 Tandanus tandanus | reverse complement strand
CGATGGCCTGGCGAGCTGTCCAGGGTGTACCCCACCCTCGCCCAGAGTCGGCTGAGATGGGCGCCAGCCTCCCCGCGCCCCTAATTAGGATTAAGCGGTTCAGAAAATGAATGAATGAATGACTCTTCTTCTGTCCATATATCTCATTACCTGGCCACTGTCCATATGTCCTATTACTCATCCCCTGTCCCCGCATCCTATTACTGTGTCATTTCTTATCCCTTTATTACTCATCTGATATCCCATTACTCATCCCCTTACTACTCATCCCATATCACATTACTCAGCCCTTTACTACTCATCCCATATCCCATTACTCATCCCTTTACTACTCATCCCATATCTCATTACTCAATTCTTTACTACTCATCCCATATTCTATTACTCATCCCTTTCTACTCATCCCTTTACTACTCATCCCATATCCCATTATTCATCCCCTTATTACTTATGCTATATCCCATTACTCATCCCTTTACTACTCACCCCATATTCCATTAATTATCCTTTACTACTCATCCCATTACTCATACCTTTACTACTCATCTCATATCCCATTACTCAATTCTTTACTACTCATCCCATATTCCATTACTCATCCCTTACTACTCATCCCTTTACTACTCATCCCATATTCCATTACTCATCCCTTACTACTCATCCCTTTACTACTCATCCCATATCCCATTACTCATCCCCTTATTACTTATTCTATATCCTATTACTCAATTATTTACTACTCATCCCTTTACTACTCATCCCATATCCCATTACTCATCCCCTTATTACTCATCCTATATCCCATTACTCACCCCCTTATTACTCATCCTATATCCAATTACTCATCCTTTTACCACTCATCCCATATCCCATTACTCTTCCCTTTACTACTCATTCCATATTCCATTACTCATGTTCTGTCTCATTACTCTGCTCCCCATATCTTATTACTCATCACCTGTCTCATTACCCATCCCAAACCTTTACTAATTTTACATCTCAACACTCATTCCGGCATGGTCTGGTAAGCTGTTCAGGATGTCCGCTTCCTTCATCCAGTGTCAGTTAAGATAGGCTCCAGCCTCCCCACGACACTAACAGCACCAAGCAGTTTGGCAAATGACTGAGAGAGTGAGTGAGAATACTCATTTCACACCTCATTACTTATTTACTGCCTTGTTACTCCTTCTGTCTCATTACTAATCCCACACCTTCACTCATCATTACTAATCCCCTGCCTAATTATTAATTTTCACATTGTTACTCACTTTACATATTAATACTCATTCTATTCTTCATTATTTATTTTGTTTTATTACTCATTTCATTACTCATCCCCTCTTTACTCATCCCCTCTTTACTCATTCAATACTTCATTATGTATTCTATCCCTTGTAAATTGTTCCATATCCCATTACTCATGCCTCCACTTCATTACCCATTCTTACTCGTCTTATCTCAGTATTCATTTCACACCTCATTCCACACCTCATTCCACATCGTCAGATTCAAACTCTGCTAAAATTAGAAATTACAGACAGAAAATGTATTTTTGAAATTTTAATTCATGTGGACTAGTGCGGAAAGTGATGATGTTTTCCGATGACATGCCCCAAGGCCTATCTCATGCCATGCGGGAAAAAAATGATGATGATGATCAGCACTTAGCAATTCAGCAGCTCATTCGTTAGTGCTGTCACTTTACAGTGAGAAGATTGGGGGTTTGAATCTCGGTCAAGAGCCTGACCAGCAAAAGATTGTTATCGTTTCTGTATAATTATGAATTGAATATTCACTTCCTGTCCAACAATCCCACAAATACAAACACACACATACAGCATAAATACTAACGACATCCTTCCTCCTATTAGAATATTTCAGATGGTGCGCTTGGTGGCACGGTGGCATTGTGGTTAGCATGTCTGCCTCACAGCAAGAAGGTCGTAGGTTCAATTCTCAGGCTCGGGGTGTTGCTGTGTGGAGTTTGCATGTTCTCTCCATGCTTGCGTGGATTCCCTCCGGGTACTTTGGTTTCCTCACACAATCTGGAGATATGCAGAGTAGGCTAATTGGCTGTTTCAAATCCCCCTAGTTGTGAGTGTGAATATTTGTGTGTTGTCGCTGATGGTCTGGTGAGGTGCTCAGGGTGTAACCCGCCTTGGCCCAGTGGCGGCTGAGATGGGCTCCAGCCTCCCTGTGACCCTTGTAGGATTAAGCGGTTCAGCAAATGAGTGAGAGTGAGTGAGATTATGAGCTCATGACCACTTTATTATAAAGCCATGTCCACTCCGAGCTGCTCTCATGTTCGTAAATGAGCACAAAGCCACATCGGTTTGTATTCTGTGATCTTCCTCTCGACCCTGTAGGATAGAGATATCCGTTCATCCTGAACTCAGCACCAGAGCTTTAGTTTTATAATCAATTATTTATAAATGACTCTGTCAGTAAAATGGGGTTCATTCCAGTCCAGCTATTGTTTCAGCCGGTTAGCAGGAGTGTGTGTGTGTGGGGGGGGAGGGGTTGACCTGAAAATCAATCGGTTGTTTTATATCCAATTTCAGAAAGAGTCTTTTTCTGAGCGGGTTATTGGCTCCATTTAGAGCTAGATTAGTTTTTTGGCACTTAGCACACTTTGATGGGCTTTTTCTCTTCTGTGTGGAGACACGGCAACCACTTATCTTAGCAGCACGCCTCTGTGCTTGAGTGTGAGTGTATGTGTGTGTGTGTGTGTGTGTGTGTGTGTGTGTGTGTGTGTGTGTGTGTTAATGCAGATGAACTCCCTCTGCCATGCTGTTAGTTACTGAGGTGATTGATTTTCTCTGTTCCTGATGCCTCATACACTACATCATCATCATTATTTTATTATTATTATTATTGTGTATTATTGCACATTTGTTCCCATACACACTCCGAAATAAGACAATAATAATCTCACGACTGAACTAAATATAAAAAAAGAAATCCTCATTTTTAAAGCCACTCATTTGCTCAGAATCCTGTTGTTTTATTTTCCTTACAGATGAAGTGTCTGATAAAAAAACTAAGTATTATATAAAAAAAATAAAGCTTCTAGAGTTCAGGGTTCCTCCGCTACGCAGCATGGATAATGTAGTAAATATTCTCTACATGGTACTGATTTACTTACTCATGTGATCATCTTACAATGTGTTCTATAGCATGTGGACCTTACTAAATTATTATTTTTTATAAGTCTCTTGTTTAAATAAAACAAGATGGCTGGGGTTTGACCTTTCATAGTCATTCAAGGTCAAAGGAAACTGACTCATTTGAAAATCCATATATGGTTTCCTATCAGTGTTTCCATAGTAACACCATGTCTATTTGCACTCATTTCAAAGGTATACGTGCTCAATCTCCAAAAATTTGTGAGCTTGCTCTGACCATGACCTTTGACCCAGACTTTCCAAATTCAAAGAATCTCTGGTACTCTGGTAGGGTAGTGTCCCCACCAAATTTGGTGAGAATCTGTGCATGGGTGTGATCATAGACAAGCTGACAAAAAACAAACAAATAAACAGAGGGCTGGACTCACATACACCAGTGAATACAATCCCTCCATTCTGGGTGGAGTTAACAAGAAGAAAAGGAAGAATGTAACAGCTGCAGTTATGATTGGTTAAGACTTCGCTGATAATGTGGAGATGGTTAGCTTAGCTTTCTAAATTCCACGTACATTAAATTGCCGATTTATGAGGATGATGGGAATTTGTTGTGTTAGTGCGTTCAAGCTGAAATTATCTGAAGTTAATAGGAAGGAACAGAAGATATAAAGAAAATGCTTCCCCAGTGTTTAGGGCTGATTTGTAGGCGGGGCTACATACAAGCTCATTTTGTGATGTCACAATTCAATTTGAGCCTCCTATATTTGGTGTGTAAATTTTTGCTAATTTGTTTAGCAGTTAGCTACCGAGTCAGCTAGGTAATTTATTGCTATTTTTAAAAACAGACCTAAAAATGATTGCGGTGGTGTGTGGTGAACGAGACAGCCGATGTTTAACTGTACAGTTTGTAATCTCTGCTTGGCGTTCTTTATCACTGTGTACAGAATACAGCGTAACTAGCATTAGCATGTGTCCATCAATGTCAATGTCAATGTGTAGAGTAATATCCATCCATTTGCTGAACCGCTTTATCCTACTAGGGTATATAGGAATTCTAGCACCTATCTCAGCCAACTCTGGGCGAGGGCGGGGTACACCCTGAACATCCCGCCAGGCCATCGCAGGGCCGACATACACACAACCATTCACACTCACACTCACAACCACACCTAGGGGCAATTTGGAACAACCAGCTAGCCTAACATGCATGTATTTGGCCTGTCGGATGAAACCAGAGTACCCAGAGGAAACCCATGCAAGCACAGGGAGAACATGCAAACTCCACTCAGAAACACCCTCACCAAGCAGGGACTTGAACCCAGAACCTTCTCGACCTCCAGAAGTTTTTTTTTTTTTTTTTTTTTAAATATTGAATAAAATTTTGAAGAATAAAGTCTAGGTTTGTTTTATCAGAATGGATGAAGGGCGCTCAGGAGGCTGGTGGTGTAGTAGAGATAATATTTATTTAGACAAGACCTTGACTTTATCAAGAAAAAAAAATGGAAAAGAAAACGCTGTGTAAACAGGAACACAGTAAACACCGTGTGTTAGCAAAAAAAAAAAAAGTTCCATAATTTCTGGAACATTCTCATGCAGGATGGATTCAGATTCATAAATTCTCACCACTTCAGCAGCAACAGCAATATAACGTTAATGCACAGAGGAACCAGGCGAAAGTAATAACACCCTCCGGCCTCGGTAACCAAAACATCAACTCGCACACACACACACACACACACACACACACACACACACACACACACACGCAGTCATTTGTTTAAAATATGTATATGTATAAACTTTGACTAATTGGAATAGTGTATTTTTTCCTGCCGCTCTATGAGGTCGTGACCTCTGGGAGAAAGACAACAGTGCATCGGGTTCCTGCTGGAATAACGAGCATGAATCAATTAAAGCTGTTAATTAAAAAACGTACATTCATTAATTCTTTGTGAACTTTTACACATGTTCAAGAACAGAGCAAATGATTAAAGATGATGAAACTTATGATGAATAAAGTCTTATATTATTCTGGATTCTGATTGGTCAGAAGAGTCGACGTCACACAACATGTATAAAAGAAAGGTGTGGGCGTGTTTAAAGAAACTCACCTGTTGTGTGAGGGAAAATATACAGCTGCAGATGTTTATCATGGAATTTTGAACATGTTTTCTGTCTCCTAGTTAATTCAAAACATCCAGTTCCTAGATCTGTTGTGCGATGCTCTATGACGTGGTACATCAAGCGAGTATCACAGGAGGGGTCTCTATAAATAATAATTGCAATAAAACATTGTTGACATGCTCAAGTTTTCTTCAATCGAGGGTGTTTATGTAACACTATTTTATGGAAGGAGTCTCCAGTGTCAGAGGTAAAACTGTAACCTTTTTTCATTGGAACATGCGGACATGCAGTGGTTTATTTTATTCCTCAGGTGTATCAGGTGATCCAGGTGTTTTCAGGGTTAAATAAATCCCCCCTGACCCGGAGGTAAACATGGTGTCTGGTGTTGGAATGTAAAGAGTTCACGTTTTAGGAGAATTTCTGATCAAACATCTCGAGATGTTGAGGGTCACTCTGATGCCGGATCACAACATGAAAGTGACGCGTGTAATGAATCGAAGCGCTCTTCACACTCCCGGCTAATGCAGTACGCGGGATTGGCCTTAATAAATACATTCATGCTGTTGTTCATCATTATGACTCCTACGCGGATGCTGCACTGCCGTGGGCATGAGGGTTTATATTTATATCTGATGTCTCTGTTTGGAAAGTCCCTTTTAAAACCCGGTTTGTTTACAGAAGGTTTTAAAAGTACGAGCACGTTGCTCTGATCAGTTCTAAAATATAAAAGTGTTTATGTATTTATATATTACTCAAATATCAAACATTCTCTCTTTCCTTAACTGGGTCGTGAACACTTTCTGTTTTTTCCTTGCTCAACCTTGACTCCGCCCCTAATTACCAGTCACACAATGGCCACATTGGAACTATAACATACTCAGATCTGTTCATCAAACACAGACAGAGAGATGAAGAAACACAGACAAAGAGACAGACAGAGAAAGAGAGCGACACAAAGAGAAATAGACAGAGAGAAAGAGAGATAGGTCAAGACAGACAGAGACAGTTGGAGAGACACAGACAGAGACACAAACAGGTAGGGAGAGACAGAGATAAAGAGAAAAGGAGACAGAGAGAGACAGATAGACAAAGACAGACATGTAGAGAGAGGCAGAGAGACAGAGTAACAAACAAAAAGAAAGACAAAAAGACAGATAGAGTAATAGAGAGACTTGGAGAGAGACAAAAAGAGAAAAACAGAGAGATAGACAGACAGAGAGAGAGATAGAGAGACAGAGAAAAAAGCACGAGAGGAGAAAAAGAGAGAGAGAGACAGAGAGAGAGAGAGAGTGAGAGACAGAGAGACAAAGAGAAAGAGACAAAGGGAGAGAGACAAAGAGAGAGAGAGAGAGACAGTGAGAGAGAGAGAGACAGTGAGAGAGAGACAGAGAGAAAGAGAGACAGACAGACAGAGAGAGACAAAGATAAAGAGAGTGAGAGAGAGACAGAGAGAGAAAGAGATTGAAAAAGAGAGACAAAGAGAGTGAAAGAGAGAGACAGACAGAGAGACAAAGAGAGAGAGTGAGAGAGAGAGACAGAGAGAGAAAGAGATTGAAAAAGAGAGACAGAGAGACAGACAGACAGAGAGACAAAGAGAAAGAGAGAGTGAGAGAGAGAGACAGAAAGAGAAAGAGATTGAAAAAGAGAGACAAAGAGAGAGAAAGAGACAGACAGAGAGACAAAGAGAAAGCGAGAGTGAGAGAGACAGAGAAAGAGATTGTAAAAGAGAGACAAAGAGAGAGAGACAGACAGACAGAGAGAGAGACAAAGAGAAAGCGAGAGTGAGAGAGACAGAGAGAGAAAGAGATTGTAAAAGAGAGACAAAGAGAGACGAAGAGAGAGAGACAAAGAGAGACAGAGAGAGAGACAAAGAGAGAGACAGAGTGAGACAGTTAGAGAGACAGAGGGAGCTTATTATTCATCTTCTCTTCCCAAAAAACGTCGTTTCAATCCATGGCCCCCTGTTTCCTCTTCTGAAGAACATCATGTCTGCTGAATGTTTGATATCTTTTTTCCCCTCTTTTCTTTCTTTTCTTTTTATGTTTCCAATTTTACTGGTTTTACCTGAACATTCCCTCCTGCTGAGATCCTGGAACACTGAAAACAAGACGTTTAAGACGTCAGTCGACTGGAAAGATGTAACGATTGAATGTTTTCCAAAACAGTGTGAACCCAGAAATCAAATAAGAAATCATCAAGAAACCAGAAACAGTTTAATCCGCTAGCATTATGCTAATCCGCTAATGGGATAATGACGTCATGTACACTAGAAACAGCGCTTACAATTTACGGCTCCTCCCACCAGGCTCCTCCCTCCAGGGATTAAAGTTGAAATGGAGATGAGCAGGTTCTTTAGCCGTGTAGCTAATAACGTTCTGACATCACACATGACCTGGAGAAGAGGACGATTCCGACAGTGCATCAGTGTTTTTTACCATTTCTGAAAACAAGAAACAGAAAAAAGCAACAAAAATATTTAACCCCCCACACTTAACACAGAGCAATAAAATTCTAGTTTCCTGATTTCTATACTGTTTTAGAGCAGAAGACTGAAGAGTGTAAATAATGATATTATTTATAATCTGAAACACTCCAGAAAGAAACAGCTGCAGAGAAGAAAGAAGCAGCAGTTCTCAGTAACTCCACTAGGGGGAGATGTGTGTTCACGTGGATTGATATCAAGACACACTTCAGCAAACACGTGCACCCACATCTACCACACCCAACACACACACACACAAACCCCACATCTCAATAGTACGGAGTCTCCTGGCCTGTCATCGTCGTGTGAACCTTTGAGCTTAAAAACGAAGGTTCCCTATAACCGTGTGTGCTCACTACTGCTTTAGAGATTCATATATGCTAATATATATACGCTATATGCTAATTCCATCATTTCCATTGTAAATGTACTACACACACACACACACACACACACACACACGGCCAAGTATCCATCATGACCCATTGTGGACTGTTTAATATTTTTAGTCATTTGTGTTTCACCGACTCGCTTCTTCAAAATGATGTGGACTCTGTATTAGATTAGGGTGGAGCTAATTTCAGGGTCAGAAAAATGGGACGCAAACGTATGGCTGAAGCAAACAAAGTTATACCAATTAAAAACATCACAGGTTTTATGCTAATATTTTCTGCATTGATTATTATTATTATTATTATTATTATTATTATTATTATTGTTGTTGTTGTTGTTGTTGTTATTACTAGTAGTAGTAGTATTGGTCTAAAACTTTTTTTTTTTTAAATCAGTCTCCTGACAATTTGGATTAATGGACTAATGGATTCTTACTCTGGGCGTCAGCAAGAAAAGAGGAAGTGTGGGATCTTGTACACTTCATATGACCGCTGTACCGAAGTGTACCATAAGATTACACCGCCCTTACATTCATTCATGCATTCATTGGTTCATTCGTTCATTTGCCGAACCACCTAATTTTAATAAGGTCGTGGGGAGGCTGGCGCCTATCTCAGCCAAATCTGGGCAAAGGTGGGGTACACCCTGAACAGCTCGAGCTTGTGTGGGTTTCCTCTGCGTACTCTGGTTTTCTCCCACAGTCCAAAGACATGCATATTAGGCTAATTGGTTGTTCCAAATTGCCCCGAGGTGTGAGTGTAAGTGTGAATGGTTGTGTGTGTCGGCTCTGCGATGAACTGGCAAGCTGTACAGGATGTGCTCTGCCTTCGCCCAGGGTCAGCTGAGATAGGCTCCAACCTCCCTGTGGCCCTAATAAAGGATAGATCATTTCGGCAAATGGATGAATGAATGATTGAATGGTGCAGTTTGCTTAGTGTCGAAAATGAACCATTAGGGTTGAATAAGTCAATCATTTAGTTCTGAAAGAATCATTTAGTTCGAAGTGAATAATTTAGTTCTGAATGAATCATTTAGTTGTAACTAAGTGAATCATTATGCTTGAATAAGTAAATATGCGGGTTATAATGTTAATTCCAGATGTCCACAATTATAATAAACCCCTGAAATTCGGTAGAACATGCTCACCTGGCCACCCAGGAGAAGAAGATTTGAGTTTCACGTACCCAGAGTAGTGTTGAGGTGAAGCTGAAGAAGACGCAGTGCAGTGACGTGGTTGGGGGGTTAAAGCTGATGTTCTCTAAAGCCCTGGCATTCAATGAAATGCAGAAACCTCGGCTGGTTGCGAGGCCTGCCATGCTGGGAATGGTCTGAAAAATTAGGATTCACCGAGAGAGGCGAATGAAGATGCTTTTAGTGCTGAAGGAGTGAATCTGCCTTTCATTCGGTGGGGAGATGGAAGAGTGAAACAGCTTTTGTTTGGACTTCACAAAGAAATCAATGAAAATGGACTGTGTGTGGGATGTTTTTTCCTGTTGTGTCCAAAAGGCTTTCTTTCTCTTTCCTTTTTTTTCTACGGATGTCTCCATGTGTCCATCCCGATGTCTGATTTAATGTGTTTCAGGTTTTTAGCAGCAGGATCTTACATAGAGGGAAAAAAAATAACAGAGCTTCGGACTCTCTTTCTGTGAGCGTTGCATGGTCTGACTTTAAAGGTGTGATGTTAGAGGCGGGGCCAATCACCTTATCGTCCAGGTCTTTTTAATCTGATATGCCGCCCACTCAACCAATTTACTAAAAAATAACTGTCAGGTTTTTCATTTAATCCACCAAGCCTCACTGTTAGAGTTTATCTTTAATGTTCTCAATGTTTGTAGGTGAAACCCTACGTTCTTCTTACGGCCTTTAGTGGAAGCACTGCTTTGTTATACATCAGGTTCTTATTATACATCTTGGACCAATCAGAAGGCAGTGAATCAATCATGTATGCATGTTTGCGCTGTTAAATCTCCTCTACAGTTCTGTAATTAAAACATTCTAGCTAATGTAACATGCCGTTGCTTATGATGTAGCTGTTTTGTTTTGTTCTGTTTCGTTACCTCCGTCAAGAAAGTTATGTTTATACCCGGTTGGAGTGTTTGATGGTTTGCAGGATTACACAAAAAATTTATGTTTGGATTTTTAGGAAATTTCTACCAGAGGACAAGGAAGACTCCATCCGCCATATAGGGGATTGTTGGGCTTGACAGAGGTTTGCGCTCTCTGAGTGGTCTTGCTTTTTTCCTCTCCAGGTTTGTTTGTTTCTATGCAATATAACTCAAAATGTTATGCAGAAATTTTGACAATATTTTTTCTTGCATAGAGTGTGATACAAGTAACAAACCATTAAATCATCACATTGAAAAAAAACCCCCCACTGAAATCTCAAAATAATCCTTATTCTTAACCATGGGACAAAATGTTCCTCAGATGCCCACTAGGGGGAGACATTTGATTATAACTATGCCAAATTATAATAAACCATTTGTGTATGGCGGAGGTACCTTACACTCTATGAGCACCTCCTCTCTAGTTTGTTTTTGTATTTGTTAGCAGGATTACACAGAAAGTTATGTTTTGATTTTTGTGAGATTTCTACCAGAGGCGGAGCTTTGGACAAGGAAGAGTCCATTTGAATCTGATACACATCAAATTCTGGATCCAGGAATTTTTTTAACGATTTTTTAACATTGTAAGGATTTTTTTTTCAATTTTTTTTTCAAATTACAGCAGGCTCAGCATGGGGTGCTGGGTACCTCCCATTATTATTTTCGACCTGGCGGAGGTTTACGCTCTCCCTGTGTGCACTTGTTTATCTTGTTATTGTTTTCTTTGTGGGAATTTCTTAGTAATTACTGGAGACTTTTACAAGAACAAATGTAACAAACCTCAGTTTATGTCGTTGTTATCTTCCCCGACATATTTTTTGTGGTTTTGTATAAGATCAGACTACATTATAATGATGTTATTATCCATGTTATGTTGTTTCATGGTTAGAGGTACTACTGTTCATCAACAGCCCTTTTTCTCCTTTCAGATCAGTGTTTTTATTGATTACATGGTGTTTTTGTTGGTTTGACTAATAACCCATCCATGACTTTTTTTTTCAGCTCAGACTGTTTCTCACGCTGTATCATCTCCTGCTCCTCCTCCTCTCTGGGCCTCGTCTCTCTAATAAGCCAACAATCAGCAGGGAATCCCATCATAGAGTTATCAGAACGAAGCAAGGCGAAAGAGAAAGACGGCGTGTCAGTGTGTGAGCGAAGGGCCGAGCACATAAACCGGAGATGTTGAGAGAGGGACACAGACAGAAAGAGCTGGGGGAAGAAAAAAAAAGAACAGTTTTCTGCTTTCCCAGTCATCAGATTAAGTGCACCGCTGATCTCTCTTACTTTTCCTGAAAGGTTTGTGAAATCCCATCCTCGAATTAGGTGTCAGCTTCATAGCGGTGCACTGTGGGAGACGAGGAGGATCAATAGGCTGTCAGTGAAGTACGCATGGAAACTCGAGAGTGAGAAATAGAACAAAGCTCGTCTACTCTCGGGGAATGGAGAGAGAGAGAGAGAGAGAGAGAGAGAGAGAGAGAGAGAGAGAGAGGGAAGATGGAGGACATGCGTTTGATTGGAGACATCGCTCGAGGCTGATAAAGAAGCAGCTTGAGGTTGGGACAGTCAGAGGAAACTGGGGGATGATTACCCAATAACACCACGCTTCAGACAAAGAAAGTTTAGGTCTAATGATGTAGAATTGCTGTGAAGACTCGGGCAGAACGAGAGGAGAGACAGATTTAGGCTGTGATGCTTGGCTTGATATTTATCAGTAAATTAAGGCAAACTGCTTTGCATTCAATAACAAAAATGTTCATGAGCGTTCGTGAACATACTGAACAAACAATGCAAACTTTCATTATAGGTTCATTTATACTGTAATACGTGTAATGGTGGCCTGATGGTTAGAGAAGGGCGACACAGAAGCGCAGTGGTTAGCACGTTTGCCTCACAGCAAGAAGAACTGTCCAGTGAAGTCGTCTCTAATGAAAAATATTAAAATTGTTAATGATTATACCTATAGAAGTGCAACTGTATGTTTTACTGCACTATTTATTATTGGATGATTTATGTCACTATTGTATGAGTAGTTTATTCACTGAAGTGAGTGAAAGATTATTTTATTTTGGCCATTCCACTCTGTTCCAAGGACCTTGAAAAAGGAACAAGATATCCTGAGCGATAAAACAAAATGGTGTCGAGCTCAAACGAACAAGGTCAAGCTGACACATGATGTCATGATGGACCAATCGGAGTCAAGAGATAGAGGACGGTAGTTCAATCAGAGTGGAATGGACACTTTATAAGCCAATGCTGAGCTGGTGGACAGGGTCTGAGGTCTTTTCGCAAAACAATTTCCTCTGTGTGAGTGATTCTATGCTTTTCTTTTCCTAAAGGCTAAATAAACACCTGAAAAATAAATTTGGATCTCTTACGTCGGGAACACTTTTTGCCACAACAGTAGACAGACAAGTGTGTAGATAGATAGACAGACATGTATGTAGATAGATAGACAGACGGGTATGTAGATACATAGACAGACGGGTATGTAGATAGGTAGACAGACAGGTATGTAGATAGATAGACAGACAGATATGTAGATAGATAGACAGACAGATATGTAGATAGGTAGACAGACAGGTATGTAGATATATAGACAGATGGGTATGTAGATAGATAGACAGACAGGTATGCAGATAGATAGACAGACAGGTATGTAGATAGATAGACTGACGCGTGTGTAGATAGATAGACCGTCGGGTGTGTAGATAGATAGACAGTCGGGTGAGTAGATAGATAGACCGTCGGGTGAGTAGATAGATAGAGCGACGGGTGTGTAGATAGATAGACAGACGGGTATGTAGATAGATAGACAGACGGGTGTGTAGATAGATAGACCGACGGGTGTGTAGATAGATAGACCGTCGGGTGAGTAGATAGATAGACCGTCGGGTGAGTAGATAGATAGACAGACGGGTGTGTAGATAGATAGACAGACGGGTATGTAGATAGATAGACAGACGGGTATGTAGATAGATAGACAGACGGGTGTGTAGATAGATAGACCGTCGG
>JBCNYH010000008.1:10680964-10703710 GCA_039654325.1 Tandanus tandanus | reverse complement strand
ACGACATTTCGTTCTGTATACACCTGTATATCTGAATGACAAATAAAGCTAAGTCTAAGTCTAAGTCTAAGTCTAGTTAGACAATGGTACCCCGGGGTACACTTCCTTTTTTTTGTGGCTCAATGTCCAACATCTGCATAAATTTGTTTCACAAATGAGGGAATTGAGAGGACGGCACGGTAGTGTAGGGTTTATCACATCCACCTCACAGCAACAATGTACTGGGTTTGAGTTCCTGGCTTGGCAAGGGTGATTCTGTGTAGAGTTTTCATGTTGTCCTCATGCTTTTGTGGTTTTCCTCCCAGAGTACAAAGACATGCACATTAGGCTAACTGGCTGTTACCTATAGGTGTGAGTGTGAGTGTGAATGTCTGTGTATGTGTGTTGGCCCAGCGATGGAATGGTGAGCTGTCCAGGTGCTGGGTGCTGGGTTTGGTGGAGGTTTGCACTCTCTGAGCTGTATATAAACTAAAAAATAATTTTTCAAGCAACAGTTCATCATCACCGAGGCGGCCATATTGTCTTTTCTACAGTTGATATCAATTTGTCATTATGATGTGTGTAAAAATCACATGGGTGGCACAGTGGTGTAGCGGTTAGCACATCCACCTCACAGCAAGAAGGTTCCAGGCTCGGCGAGGGCATCTTTGTGTGGGGTTTGTATGTTCTCCCTGTGATTCCATGGGTTTCCTCCGGGTATTCCGTTTCCTTTCGACAGTCTGAAGACATGCACATTAGGCTAATTGGCTGTTCCAAATTGCCCCTAGGTGTGAGTGTGTGTGTGTGTGTGTGTGTGTGTGTGCGTGTGTGTGTGTGTAAATGGTTGTGAGTGTACCCCGCCTTCGCCCAGAGTAGCTCCAGCATCCCTGCAACCCTGCTAGGATAAAGCAGTCCAGCAAATGGAAATGAAAAGTGTGGGTATGTCTGAGACGTGTAAATTAGAGGCGAGTAGAGGGCGGGGCTTGTTTCCACACACTTGATCCTGATTGATCTGAAGGTGTAGATTTATTAATTTACTAATAATTTGTTATTAACACCGTTAATAAGATCCACAGCAAATACCCTCAGCTTAAATCCAACACCATGCACTTTAACATCATGCTCATTATTTTTATTTTAAAGCTGATGTGCTGGACTAACTGAGCCCCAAAACTACAAATCACAACAGCTAAGGGTTCTACATTTCTCATCTTTCTGTTGTTTTCCTCCTCCCCCAGAGCTGAGCTTGCTCTCTGTTGCATTATCCTCTCTGAGCATCTGCCACGAAGCCTGAGCTTAGAGCGAGATTAATGGAGACTCATGAAACTGTTAGAAATGTTTGTGCTGGGATTTTGTTCAGCAGGAGTGCTCTGGAGACCTGCTGAAATGGGTGGAAGATTATTTATTTATTTATTTATTTATTTATTTATTTATTATTTGTTATTATAGCAGGGTTATTGTTATAACTGGGCTTTTTTGCATTTGCTCCAAAACTTCTATGTCTGTATGTTACCTATCATTAAATAACTGCTTTTATAAATAATGTTGTTCAAGCTGGACTTATTGAGGAAGCACGAATTTCCGACTTGGAACATTTTAGTCGGCGGATCATCCTGCTGAATCTTTAACACACTGATTGCCTCTGCCAAGGAGGGTACCTTACCTTTGGGTTGTTTGTTAGCAGGATTACGCAAAAGGTTATGTTGGGATTTTCCAGAGGCAGGGCTTTAGACGAGGAAGACTGTAAATTAAATGTTGTTGATGATCCGGATCAAATTCTGGATGCAGGAATTTGTTTAGAGAATTCTTTAACATTGTGAGAGTGGATTGTTTTTGGTTTATATGGGGTCTGCTGGGTGCTGGGTTTGGTGGAGGTTTGCGCTCTCAGTGTTCTCTACAGTTGATATCAATATTATGATATTGATGGCAAGGTGGTGTAGCAATTAGCACGTCCGCCACACAGCATGGAGGTCCCGGGCTCGCCGAGGGTGTCTATGTGTGGAGTTTGCACTGTGCTTGCATGGGTTTCCTCTGGGTACTCCGGTTTCTTCCGACAGTCTAAAGGCATACACGTTCGGCTGACTGGCTCTTCCAAATTGCCCCTAGGTGAGAGAGCGTGTGTGAATGGTTGTGAGTGTCTTGACTCTGCGATGGACTGGCGAGCAGTTCAGGGTGAACCTCACCTTCGCCCAGTTTTGACTGAGATAGGCTCCAGCCTCCCCGCGACCCTAATAGAATTAAATAAATTAGAAAAATACATTTCCTGTATAGGGAACAAAAACTTTTGCACTCGCATGTGTATTGTGGTAAAAGGAAAGATTGTTCATATTGATTTTTTTTTCTTTATAAGAAAGGATTAAAGACGGTTGTCTGCATAGAAAACTCAGCGGGTGAGACTCGTCCTCTCAGGTTTAATAAAGAGATTAAATCTTCCTCAAATATCTTCCCTCCTCTCTGACACTATCATTATGTGCAGCCATTGTGCTTTATGATTGGAATAAAAACGCTCGCTGTAGCTAAAGTACAACAATGGCTGGCGAAGCCAATTACCGCCGCCCGGCTCCTGGTTTTTGTTCCAGCGATTTATTGTGTGAGCGTTTGGTCCACGCGTTTGTGTGTGTGTGTGTGTGTGTGTGTGTGTGTGTGTGTGTGTGTGTGTGTGGCACAGTGAGGTTGTATTTGATGTATTAAAGCTTTTCAGAAGCCAAAACAGAAAAAGTAAAGCTTTTAGTTTGCTCCCTGGACCTTTCCCAGCTTCAGTCTTGTTTTTTTTTAAGCTTGTGTGAAATAAAATGACGATTTAGTCACACGCTGACATTCACCACTGTAAGCCTATTTACGGCTAAGAGCAGAATCACGTCCTGCTCCTCAATCGAATTACCTTCACCTGACTGCCTGGAAGACCTCAAACAGGAAGCCTGAGGAGGAATTACGACAAACGTTTCCAATCCAGCAGAGCAGAGGCGTGTAAATGCTTTCGTTTATTCTCGCCATGAAGACGAAGAGATTAGACACGGAGATGGAGAGTGTGACCTTCACCTCCTGAACGTTCAGCAGTAATTCTCAATCTCTCTTAATACCAGCGCACCGGACCGTGTCTCAGAATTCACACTGATCCAGATAACGTCGATTTTTATTTTTAAAATGTGCAGCTTATGATAAATTTCAATTAAAAAAATTTATAGTTAATAATAGCTAATAGTTTGCCTGATGCTAACATTTTATAGAAGAAAAATATTAAGTTTTTTTATAATATATATTTTTAATAATTCGTAATTAATTTTCTTTCTCCATTCACTCGTGAAGTACTGTGTGTTTTATTTTCAATTTATTTATCAATTTATTTTGGATAAATATAAAGGTTTCCTGGTGAAACCACCCCAGCTCACAGGCTTAGTATCTCTTATTCACCTGTTCTACATCTTGTTTTGATTCTGTATCTGTTTACAATAACAACCTTTTTTCACACTTTTATTTCTCTTTATTAAATTTCTGACTTCTCTGGAGCCCCGGCAGGCAGACTGTGCCGCGAGACCAGAAGAATGTTCTGTTCTTTCCTCTTTGTACATCACCATCTGTCAGGATGTTTGCCTCCTCGTAGCGAGGTCAGAGGTCACCCTGTGGTCCGTCTCCTCTGGTGTACTTGATTGCAGTGTATTGATGGAGTGTGTAGGGTTGAAGGCAGTGACACAGGAACGTGTCGTGTGCAGAGATGCTGGAGTTTTAGACGCATTAATCAGATACCGGGTCTCGTTTATTACGCAGCAGGAACCTGACGAGGATGAAACACAGTAACGACTCGACTGTCTGCATTCTAAAAAAGGGATTAGCCGAGTCGACAATCTCACAACCACTCAAGCAAAGTGGGGTGTGTCAGTGTGACGTCCTACAGTAGTGTGTGTTTGTATGGGTGTTTATTTGGAGTTCAGAACAAAATATAAATGACTAAGAATAATAGCTGGGTATACACACTGTGTATCACTGACATGATAAATCGGGCTTATTCTGGAGCTGTAGCATGCTTTATTCCTCTGGAACAGCACATCCTGAAGTGTTTTATTCTTCTTACACGTTGATTTGTCAACTTGTTCACTAAAGAACGACTCGTTGTACCTTTTATCTGCTTATCGTTACATTTATTCACTTATGTCATAGCAGCCAAAACAGGAAAAAACAAAAACAAGAGCACACGAAGAGCGCAAACCTATGCCAAGCTGGAAAAAAATAACAAAAAGTACCCAGCACCTCTTACTTGTCCTGCTGTAATATTACGCCTCCAAAAAACATCCTATCTGACAATGTTAAAGAACCATTAAAGAATTCCTGGATCCAGAATTTGAGCAGGATTATCTCCAATTTCTAATGGAGTCTTCCTTATCCAAAGCTCCACATCTGGTAGAAATTTCATGAAAATCCAACCTGAGCTTTTGCGTAATCCGGCTGACAATCACATAAACCGAGAGTAATAACTCCTCTGTTCTGAAGATGGCACTAAACTCAAAGCTAAAGCTTGACCTTTAGCACTGGAGACTCCTTCACTAAATGTCTCTCTCTAATGTCTCCTCACAGAAAACTTCAAAACATTAAAGATATTTTTATTCTGTTTTCTAATAGCGGAGCGTTTGAGGTATGAGTCCTTGTGAACGAATCCAGGAGTGTTAGCAAAAAAAATAACAACACAATCACTGAAACGGACATCATTTTAATGTTGTTGACTCCAGCGCAGTGTAACAACATGCTGGACGCCAGCTTGCATGAAGCCGCAGGGGGAAGCCTCGTACTCGGGAGTTTCTTCTCAGTAGGGAGATGTGGCTGTAATTGGCGACGTGATTGCCTGCCTGCTCTCACAATATGCACATCACCTCATGTGAAAGCCCCCATTGTTGTGCTGTTAAGCCGAAATTCCCCGCAATATGACTCGGATCAAAGCTCTATTCACGAGCACATCACCCACTGGCCAGGACTCACTTCCTGTCCTGTTTCGCTTCCATAAAACCGTGTCTCGCTGCCAAAGTAAAGGATGGGTTTGGATGCGGTCGCCCTGCAGGAGTTCTTTTTTTTTTCTGGAATATAATACAGATTCCTTGTGAAACGGCATGGGCGTCATGTTTCTGAGTTTAAACTGACAAGCTTTACTTTTTTAACTCAAAAAATAAAGGCTGGTTGAATATTAACTCACACCTGAATTTAACCCTGAATCTGTCTCAGTGCTTGTCACTGTTGCCTCACAGTGAGAAAGTTGTGGGTTCGAATCTCAGCCAAGGCCCTTTTTTTGTGGAGTTCTCCTTCTTGTGTGGGTTTCCTCTGGGTACTCCAGTTTTCTCCCACAGTCCAAAGAGATCCACGTTAGGTCAACTGGCTACTCTAAATCCCCCGCTCCAGCATAGTACGGATTAAGTCGCAAGGTAGTGTTTTGAGTAAGAGTCAAAGTAAATTGAAAACGGCGTACCTAGACGAAAATGCGATATCGCCAAAAATACATCCTTCAAAACATACTCTTCGACATGACTAAGTTAAAATATCCATAAACACGATCTAGCCATGCTAAAATTCTTGTTTAAGAAAGCGTTCCATGTCCAAGTTGTTGGAAAACAATAGAAATATGCAGCTATGATGCTCCCAGAAGGATTCCCCAAATCATATAACGGTAAGCCAATAAGCAGCCTCAAAACAGACATGACTCAGTGTAAATAGAACTCATCTGTTGCTAGGAAGATGCTAGAACGATTGTGCTGATTGGTCGAGAGCCGGATTCATTTAGTGTATGGATGTTAGTGAGTTTCATATTCAGAAACTGGTTCTGTAACTGTAGTTGCTATTTTCTCAAAAGTAGCATTTCCTGATTAGCGACATACAAAGTGATGTAACTCAGTCCATTTTTATACTATAATCATGCATTATACCTCATTTTGAAGCAGATTCAATTCTCTTTCCAAATATAGCAATATCTCAGTAGGTCAAATTCCCTACTTAATCCATATTATGCTGGAGAGGGTCACAGTTGTTAGTGTGAATGTCTGGGTCACTGGGGTTCCACAAGCTGGTGTTTATTTTACCTCTGAAATGCCAGTTATTCCCTATAACATAATCATACCATTAAAAACATTAAAATATTAACGTCACTAAACAGAAACTTATCGGTATCAGGAAAGTTGTAGAAAATATCTGATTATATACAGTATAAGTCTTTAACACCAGATTTGTTGACAGTTTGAACAGTTTTAAACATGTTATTTCCCCTTTAATGAGTGTGATGACTTTGTGTTATTCACGCTGGGCTACAAAGTGTAATTACACACCATAAATTAGTCAAGCGTGGCGTTCCGCGTGGCAGCAGCCCACGTCTGAAGAAAAACCTTTATGAAAAATGTTCTATTGTGATGTTATTATTTCTTCCCAATTTACTTCCGCTGGGATTTTACCCCCCCGTGAGTATTAAATGAGAATCGTGTGCATTTGGCTGGCTGAGTTTAGATTTTCTCCACATGATGTATGAAATAAAATACTTTGTTACCTGAGAAAAGTTCATCGCTGTGACAAATCTGCCTGGAAAATTAACGCGATGTTTATTCGGAGGTCGTTCTGATTATGAGGCGTCCTGCAGCGACCGTGTAAAAAAAAAAAAAAAAAAACAATAAAGAGGGAGGAGAATTTCAAGAGAAGTTTTATAAAAAATGTGAAAACCAATGTTTGTTCAAATGTAATTATCTGGAAAGAAATTACACTCTGGCTAACTTTGCGTTCCTTAAAATAATCAAATGTAAACATTTCCTGCAGAACAATGTAGAACTTTTTTTATTTTTATTGAGATGTATTTTTCTTCAACATTCAGTGTAAGTGTGAGTTTCATGGGTTTCATTTCAGTGCTGAATAAATTTTTTTAGCTTGTGCAAAGACATAGCAAAACAGACAAACAAACGGACAAACAAAAAACAAACAAAAAAGCTGCAACTAAAGTAAATATTTCTAAAAAAAAAAAAAAAAAAAAAAAGACTACATGGCGTAGTGGTTAGCACATCCACCTTGCAGCAAGAAGGTCCTGGGTTTCATGGACTTGCATGGGTTTCCTCCAGGTTTTCTCCCACAGTCCAAATACATGCAAATTAGATTAATTGGCTGTTCCAAATTGCCCCTAGGTGTGAGAGTGAGTGTGAATGGTTGTGTGTGTTGTCCTGCTATAGACTAGTAAGCTGTTCATGGTGTTCAATGGCCTTTACCCAGAGTTGGCTGAAATAGGCTTCGACCTCCTTGCAACCCTAATAGGATTAAGCGGTTTGGCAAATGAGTGAGTGGGGATCAGCCCCATGTTCCTCAGTCCCTATGTTCCCCAGACCCGTTGTTTCCCAAACCCGTTGTTCCCCTGTACCTATGTTCCCTGGTCCTTATTAAATTAATGGAACTTCCATTGTATTGTGTAGTTTATAGAAGTAAGCTACTACGATTGTATCCATATTGTAAAAGAGGCATGATGAATCAAAATCAAACATACTCATTAAAGTAACAATTTATGGAATATTGGGGTTGGGTTAGGGTTCCTGGGAAACATAGGTACTGGGGAGCACAGACATGGACACGAGTGAGTAATTAGTTAGCAAAATATTAGCTAATCAGCTAGTTAATTAGCATGATACTATCCTGTTGTTAGTTATCTTTCCAGCTAAGCAGGATAAAAGTTTAATGAAAAGCTGTAAAAGAATAATAATATAAAATTTAGCTAAATTTTTTTCATGTATTAAAGTTAGCCTGAAGTTCACTAACATGTCAGTCAACCTAGTGTAGCTACTATGTTTAGCGAACAGCAATCCTGAGATTAGCTAATATTGGTTATATGCTAATAAAAAGAATGCTCTAGCCTTGATAAAACTACTACGCTTGTACGCACGTGTCCTATCCATGCATCACACGTGGTGCTTGTGAATTTTCCCTTAGAACGTGTGGAATGTCCGTGATATAACGGATAAACCAATAAACGCTGAATGTTTAATAAAAACACAAACAAGGTTTTGAACACCAGAGCTTATAAATGTCTGCGTCCAATTTTGTTGTGAAGTAAATCTCAGATTTTCATGCAGGAAGTGTCTCATCGTCTTTTCAGCTGCTGTCAAGCGTGAGGTTTTTTTCTGCACATATTTTATTATTTATTCATGCACTGTTTTCTGATTTCAGAGACAGGTGAGTTGCCTCGAATCCAACATGGCAATTCAGCAGTTTCAAAGTGACGGCAAGATGAAAAACAGGGGGCTCATCAAGAGATTTGTGATAAAAATAAAAGTTAATAATCACTCGATTTTTATGGATGGATTTTTATAAATGTATATGTTTAGCATTTTTACGGTGGTGTAGTGGTTAGCACATCCGCCTCTAAACAAGAAGGTCCTAGGTTCGAGTCCCGGGTTCGGCGAGGATGTTTCTATGTGGAGATTACATGTTCTTCCTGTGCTTGCGTGGGCTTCATCTGGGAACTCCAGTTACCTCCCACAGGTGAAAAATGTGCACATTAGGCTAATGGACTGTTCCAAATTGCCGCTAGGTGTGAATCTGAGTGGTTGTGTGTGTGTTGCTCTGCAATGGTTTGTTGAACTGTTCAGGATGTACCCCACCCTCACCCAGAGTCGAGTGAGACAGGGCCCAGCCTCCCCATGACCATAATAGGATTTAAGAGTTCAACGAATGAATGAATGAATGAAGGAAGGAAGGAAGAAACGAAAGAATGAATGAATGAATGAACAGATTAATTAATGAACAAATAAATGAATGAATGAATCAACAAATGAATGAATGAAAGAATGAATGAACAAATGAATGGAAGAATAAATGAATGAAGAAACTAATGAATGTATGAACAAACAAATGAATGAAAATGAAAGAATGAATGTACAAATGAATGAATGAGCAAATTCATTTTAAAAATTAATGTACAAATGAAAGAATGAACAAAGAAATTGATGAATCAATGAACAAATGAATGAACGAATGAATTAATGAAGGAATGAATAAATGAATGAATGAACAAATAAATGAATGTATGAATAAATAAAGGAACAAATAAATGAAAGAATAGAAAGAATAAATTAATGAAAGAAATGAAAGAATAAATTAATGTAAGGATGAATGAATGAATGAACAAATGAATAAAAGAATGATTAAATGTACAAATAAATGAAAGAATGAATGAATAAACAACTAAATGAAACAATTAATGAATGAATGAAAGAATTAATTAAAAAATGAATGAATAAACAAATGAATGAATGAATAAACAAATAAAAGAATTAATAAATGAACAAATAAATGAATGAATGAATTATTAAAAGCAAGAATGAATAAATAAACAAATGAATGAACAAGTGAATGAAAGAATGAACGAACTAATAAATGAAAGAAAGACTGACTGAATAAATGAATGAATGAATGAATAAACAAATAAATAAACAAATTAATGAATGAATACAAGAATGAATAAATTAACAAATAAATGAAAGAATGAATGAAAAAATGAAAGAAATAATGAATGAAATAATGAATGAATGAAAGAATGGGTGAATGAATGAATGAATGAACAAAACAGGGAATGAACAAAAGAATGAATGAATGAATGAACAAATGGAAGAAAAGAATGAATGAATAAAAAAATTAATGAATGAATGAATGAACAAACGAATGAATGAACGAAGGAATAAATGAATAAACAAATGAATGAAAGAATAAATGAATGAAGGAATGAATGAATGAAGGATTTATACCTAAAACGGGTGGAGGTGAGTTATGATGTACATTAAACTAACAATCAATAGACATTTCTAAATTCATTTAAAAGGACAGAAGTGGAACGTTACATCGGACCCAACGTGAGCGGCTATGTTGATTTGACGTGAATGTAAGCGGTCTGCGTGTTACTGGTCGTAGGCGTGGTATTACAAGTAGTAACCTTGATCTGTGATCAGCGTTTAAAGGAAACCGCCGATGCTATAAATAGTCTAGTTGTACTAGTTTCCCAGTGCCCACACGAGCCCCGCCTCCTCCCCCGGCGTTTGTGTTCAGATTGAGATATATATCCCTGGGCCTCAACCTCGACTGAAGCTTGACACGAGGAAGGGTCTCAGGTGTCAGCGGTCATTTTCCCTGTAGAAGGTCTCCACATTGAGATTAAAGCCATTTATCTGCTTCCCGTCTGCTCGGAGCCTCATTTCCGCTGCCGTTTTATCCTCCGCCTGCCGTCCCTTCTTTATCCTTCTCTGTTTCGGGCGTGTCCGAGAGTGTGATTATCTCTCACACACGTCAGCTTCTTGCCACTCACAATGCAACACAGCAAAACATCACATCACATCACATTGTACAAGGTATGCGGATAACAACAAACACACACACACACACACAGGATGCATGTACAGCGTAAAAGGCCAGTAAACACGTGTTCCTCTCGGCCTGCTTTACTTTATTAGTCTCAGCTCGGTGCAGACCAGGCTCTGAAAAATTGGGAGAGTTTGTTTCATGATTTATGGGACACTGATATGAACAGAGAAGGGAAAAATCAATCACACACTCAGTGTTTTGGAAAAAAAGAAAAAAGAAAATCTGCAAATGGAACTCTGCAGCTCTGATCTTGCAAAGTTATGATGGCGTTTGTTTATTTTTATTTTTCTTGACGGCGCAAATCCATTCTGAAACACTAATCCATATCAATCAGAACAGTTCATACATTTATTGATTATGTTTATTATTTATTTACTTAGGTTTTTTCCAGCTGTAAATTTTAAATGATGATGGGTTCAAGTCCCGGGCTTGGCGAGGGTGTTTCTGTGTGGAGGTTGGATTTTCTTCCCGTGCTTGCATGGGTTTCCTCTGGGTACTCTGGTTTCCTCCCACAGTCCAAAGATATGCACAGTAGGCTAATTGGCTGTTCCAAATCACCCCTAGGTGTGAGAGTGAGTGTGAATGGTTGTGTGTGTGTTGCCCTGCAATGGTTGGCGAGTTGTTCAGGGTGTACCCCGCCCTCGCCCAGAGTCAACTGAGATAGGCTCCACCCTCCCCGCAATCCTAATAGGATTAAGCAGTTGTGAGTGAGTGAGAATCATTAATGAACTGTTGATTAATAATATATGGATTTTTTTGGGGGGGCAATTTAAAATAAAAACTGATTTAACGAGAGAGCATCATATACACACTTATTCACATTCATGGGTAATTTATAATAGCTGCATGTTTTGGGGAGATAGGAGGAAACAGAACTGAGTAGCCTGAACTCAGGGACATACTTTATATAATACTGTATATGAACCCCATTTTTGGGATTCAGGCCACACCCTTTTCTGTGGAGTGGCATGTTTCTGTCTCTAAACCTTTGCCCTTTTGTCAGAAAACACATCGGTGAGTCACTGAACAGTTTCACTGGGCCGACTGAGGAGACGTGATCGCGGGAGATCGAGGACTTGTGCTTGACTAAAGGTCGTAACTCATAATTCCGTTTGCGTTCTCATAACTCATAAATAATAAAAAAAATGCCTCTTCAGCTCAGGACAGAGGACGGTCTCTTCAACCATGAATTCCCTGGCTGCTCAGAGCACATGCTTCTTACTTTTAAATGAATTATATGCATGTTACATATGCATGTTAGCTTTAGCACATTGGCATATAAACAAGTATACACTGCTGGGTCAAAAAAAAAAGTGGCACATTCCATTATTTCCATGGAGAGCATTTTACCCTTGATTACAGCATGTAATCTCCATGGCATTGTTGCTCCAGTTGGTCCGGTCGAGGCTCAGCAACATTAATGTAGCAATAAAATGAAGTCAGCTGATGAGCTGAATGTACTGAATGAGCAGGTTATCACATCAATGGACTTTTTCAATTTTATCATTTTATCAATGACATGGATATAAAATGGGGACTCAAATAATGAAAGAGTGGTTCAGGGAGAATGAGGAATAATTTTCACATATGTATTCGCACCCCAGGGTCCTATTAAAAGTTTTCGGGATGTGCTGGAGAAGACTTTAAGGAATGCTTAAATTTTTTTTTACCTCATCAATTCAAGACGTCGGTGCGAAACGAACCCAGCACTGGATGGAAATAAATAATATGTTGATTAAGTTTGTTGAAACAATGGCATGACGATTACGTGCTGTAAGCAAGGCTAAAGGCAGAACAACAACATATTCGTGTGTGCAACTTTTTTTTTGTTTTTGGCCAGGCAGTGTATATAAATAGCTTATTGCTAACAAAAGACAAATATAGAAGCGACCATGTTTCTTCACGCCCACTCCGTAGCTCAAACTCACAAAATCAGCAAAGTTTCGACTTCCTGTTTCCGAAGCGAGCCGAATGCAGCACTGCACATTCACATTTAGCGCACCATGCTATACTGAAGGTTTTAAGCTCCCAGTTGGTTGTTAGCCACGTTGGCGTCAGAGATCTGAGACGCTGCTGCCGTGTTTCGGTTGACTGAATACGTTTTGTTTCTTTTTATTTCTCATCGTGTATGAAAGAGTTTATTTATTATTAATGACAGAAAGCAGTTTGTTCGTAATCGTGGACCGATCTGGTCCTGAGAGAGACTTCATCACAGAGTAACAGAAGACCTAATTACGGCCAAATTACAACCCAGGTTGATTAAAGAGACGCACCAATGAATCTTTTTTTCTTTAAAGGGTCTTTGTCCAACATAATGGTGTAGCGTGTTTTTATGACCTCAGTGAGGTGTATTTTTATAATTGATTTCCTCTCTGCTGCAGCCGTTCAGCTGTGAAAAAAAGCCCATCGTTGTCCTTTTGCTCCTTTTGTGTTGGACTCTGATGAGGTTGTCCCCTCAAGGACGTGTCAGAATGACCTCTGTCCTCTGGCAGTGAGAAGAAAGGATTTTTTTATCCCGAAACTTCAACTTGTTCCCGTAACCTCTAGCCGCGCTGACGATCTTTTCTTCATCCAAAACTTTATCCGAACTTCTTTTCATCCACTTTTCCCCGAACAGCACGCAGGACCTAGACGGTGATAATCGATGACTTCTGAGGACATATAAAGAGTTTTATTGATTTCCTTTCCTTTCTTGTCTGTAGCTCTAATTCTCTAAATTACTATTGAATCTGGCGTCTGATGCACAAACGCACTCTTGTCCAAAAACCTGAATAAAAACACAACCCCTGTTTATTTTTCATCTTTTATTTAAATCAACTACAAAAATTCTGTAACAAGATTTTATAAGCAGCATCGTCTTTTTTATTGTAGTTTATTTAATTTTTTATTTTTTTTTTACCCTTTTTAGAAAACCATTTTAAGTTTTAGAACCTTTTAGTTCCTGCTGAGCGGCAACGGACACATGCTGAGTCAATGTCAGGTGTTGGTTGGTAATACCACACTACTGAATCTGCTGTGAGCTACAAAACTGCATCGGTTTATCTGTCTGTGTCTGCCTGTCTGTATATTTGTCTGTTTATCTGTCTATATATCTGTGTGTGTTTATCTGTCAGTATATCTGTCTGTCTGTTTATATGTTTGTCAGTATATATGTCTGTATATCTGATCAGCTGCATATTTGTCTGTCTGCCTGTATATCCATCTGTCTGTATATTTGACTCTGTGTATATCTGTTTTCATGTAGATCTGTCTTTCTGTAGTTCCGTCTCTATATCTGTTTGTCTGTAGATCTGACTGTATATCTGTCTGTCTGCACATTTATGTATGTCTGTATATGTTTCTGTATGTGTCTACATATTTGTCTATTAGTATATTCATCTGTCTGTATATCTGTCTGTATATGTGTCTGTATATCTGTCTATTTGTATAGCCATCCGTCTGTATATTTGACTGTCTGTGTATCTGTCTGTATATCTGTCTGTCTGCACATCTGTATGTCTGTATAGCTGACTGTCTGTATATCTCACCCTGTGTATATCCGTCTGTATATCTGTTTTCATGTAAATCTGTCTTTCTATAGATTCGTTTTAGATCTGTCTGTTGATCTGTCTATATATCTGACTGTCTGTATGTCTGTCTGTACATCCATCTGTCAGTATATCTGTTTGAATGTCTGTCTATCTGTATATCTTTTTTTATCTATCATCCTTCTTTTTTTTTTTTGCCGACAAGATGGCGGCGCAGGTACTCGCAGCGGCCCAGCGCGCTTCGTGTCTTAGCAGCTACGTCTTTTATTTTCTTTATGTTGTATACTCTTATTTTCTTTTCCGTGCTCAGTCCCTGGCAGCTGCACATGTGCAGTATAGCAGGGCCGAGCTGCTCATGGTTTTGGACAACTACTGATCCACAAATGATGATAATAATAACATTCTACAAAAATGTGAGTTTTCTGACGAGACAAAAAAACACACTGGACCAGGTCTACATCCACATTCCAGATGCTTATAAAGCCACCTTCCTGCCACATCCCAGACTCTCAGATCATCTCTATTTGTCCCTGATTCCTGCTTGTAAAACTAAAATATGTACAAAGATCAGCAGTTAAAACAGTTCAGGTGTAGACTGAGGAAGCCACCGCAGATCTACAGGATTGTTTTGACTCTACAGACTGGATTCCCCAGGATCTGGATTCTGATTCGCCAAGGAGACAGACCTGGAGGGTCAATCAGCTGTGCTCTCCTACATAAACTACTGCACTGAGAATGTGACCACAACAAGTACTGTTAAAGTGTTCCCGAACCAGAAACCGTGGTTCAACAGTGAGGTGCGCATCCTGCTTGGAGCACAGGATGATGCCTTCAAGTCAGGAGACCAGCAAGTTCTTTGCTCACTTTGACCAACACAACAGAGAGGCACACACCTGCCCTACTCTTCCAGAGAGGGGCGAAAACCCCATCAAGCTGCAGCAGCACCAGATCAGAGCCACCCTAAGCAGAATCAACACGAGAAAAGCAGATGGAGTAACAGGAAGGGTACTTAAGACATGCGCAGATCAACTAGCAGGGGTTTTTATCACCATCTTTAACCTCTCACCAATGTATGGTTCCCACCCGCCTCAAGACAGCCACCATTGTTCCAGTGCCGAAGAAGAGCACAGTGAGCAGCCTGAATGACTATCGCCCAGTTGCCCTAACCCCCATCATCACCAAATGTTTTGAGAGACTTGTCTTGTCTCACATTAAGGCTGCCATCCCTGCTGACCTTGATCCACATCAGTTTGCATACAGAGCAAACAGGTCAACAGAGGATGCCATTAATACAGCCCTCCACACAGCTCTCACACACATGGACAGCAGCAACTCCTATGTGAGGAGGCTGCTCGTAGACTTCAGCTCTGCTTTCAATATAGTTCTACCACATAAACTGGTTCAGAAGTTGGATAACCTGGAGCTAGGGAGCTCACTGTGCACCTGGATACTGGACTTTCTTAGCAAAAGACCTCAGAACATCAGGATAGGAGACCACATCTCCTCCACTCTCATCCTGAACTCCGGAACACCGCAGGGGTGTGTCCTCAGCCCCCTCCTCTTCTCCCTCTTCACACATGACTGTTCCCCCATTCACACCAGCAACACTATCATCAAATTCGCCGACAGCACCACCGTCATAGGTCTGATAACAGATGATGACGAGTCAGCCTACAGAAAGGAGGTTCGGCATCTGCGGCAATGGTGCGACAACAATAACCTGGACCTTAACACATCCAAGACAAGGGAGATGATAATGGACATCAGGAGATGTAAACAAACTGAGCACTCTGCCCTCTATATTGATGGAGTGGAGGTAGAGAGGGTGGAGTGCTTCAAGTTTCTTCCGCCTGTCGATCTTCTGCTCTATCCTTCCCTCACTTGTGAACAAGACCCCGAGATACTTGAACTCCTCCACTTGGGGCAGGACCTCATTCCAGACCCGGAGGATGCATTCCACCATTTTCCATCTGAGAACCATGGCCTCAGACTTGTGGAGGTGCTGATTCTCATCCCGGTCACTTCACACTCAGCTGCGAATCGCTCCAGCGAGAGCTGGAGTTCCCGGCTTGATGAAGCCAAAAGGACAACATCATCTGCAAAAAAGCAGAGGCGAGATCCTATGGCCACCAAAGCAGAACCTCTCAGCACCTTGGCTGCACTTAGAAATTCTATCCATAAAAATTATGAACAGAACCGGTGACAAAGGGCAGCCTTGCCCGGATGTCTGTCTATATATCTATCGGTATCGCCGTCGGTCTGTACATCTGACCATCTGTATATCTGTCCCTATTTCTCTATATCTCTTCTCTGCACTCAATCCCATCTGTATTCATCTCTTTCTATATTTCTGTACTCATACCGGTTTGTCAGTCTGTCTTTATGTCTGCGTTGGGCTGCAGGAGAAATATTCAGCATGCTGTAGAGAACACACTCCTTCCTGCTCTGAGTGTGTTCCTGCAGCACTGAAGAAAAGGTTACAGGAGAAGTTCCTCCTCCGAGCGTTTCCAGGAGAACTCTGGCATGATTTATGCGAGCATTAGCCTTTGGTTTATTGTGTGAAGTTTGAAGGACAGCTTAGAAAAGTGCAGAAAAGCTCCCTGGGTGCCGAGGTGTTATAATGAGCAAAGTGTTTGTGAATTCTGTTGCTGTACAATGGAGGGAGTTTAAAAAGCTACAGCATGAGTAACAGTCATAAAAAATAAAGAGAATATGAACAGAGAGGCACCTGATTTATACCATAATAAACGTTAAACCAGGAGGAACTTCCAGGAACAGTACAGGAGATCCTGGACAATGAGGGTTTTAAAAACTGTATGTTTAGTGTTCGCTTTTTTTACAAACACCGTTCAGTGCGATTACAATATACCGAAATATTATTACATTATTCAATTAATTAAAGAGCGGCAAAAGCAGCCCATATACTAATATTCATTTATTCATTCATTCATTCATTCATTCATTTGCAGAACCCCTTTAATATTAAAGTCACAGGATGGCTAGAGTCACGGTACATGCTGAACAGAAGGGTCAACACTCACACAACCCTTCACACTTTTTGACTTTCACACAATTTGGAACAGCCAGTTAGCCAAATGTGCATATCCTTGGACTGTGGGAGGAAACCAGAGAACCCGGAGAAAACTCATGCAAGCATAGGGAGAACATGGAAATTCCATATAGAAAAAACACCTTCGCCAAGCCCGGGACTTGACCTTCCTGCTGTGAGGCTGACGTGCAAACCACTACACCCCTGTGCCACCATCCATTAAGATTCATGAAGATGAAATACAGTGTTATCTCTTGGAAATAAAATGGAATTGGATCCATGATTCCTTTCTGAAACCATTTGTTTCCTCTTGTACGTGAAGTGTGAATGACCCCTGCACCGGCCATGATGATATTAATAATATCAACATCTTTATTATTTCTCTTGAAATCGTATTCCTTCTTCTGTTTCTGAACATTTGATTTCAGACTTTTCCACTTTCTACCAATTGCTGTTGCGCTGCCAAGTTATCACACATGCACAACATCGTTCCTTCGGTCACGTCGTCTCGTTATTGTTATTGTTACTGAAAACATAGAGAACTAAAACTAGAAGTAGAACAAGTGAATAATAGATACTAAGCCTGTGAGCTGGGGAGGTTTCACCAGGAAACCTTTATATTCAGCCAAAATGAACTGATAATAGAAGATAAAACACAGACAGGATTTTCACTAGTGAATGGAGAGATTTAAAGTTGAACTTCCCTCACAGTGGAAGTGACTTCATTGTTTCTTTCTTTCTCAAAATATTTAGATTGTTTTGGTTTATGTGATTATAATAATGATATTATAGAATTGTAAAAACTTTGATGCTAAATAATGTTGGCCATGTACTCGTTCTTCCTCAGGTCAGGACCCGCTTCAGGTACGCCGGTGGCTTTTCTTGATTCAGGGTCACGAGGACGAGGACGGGTCACGAGACTGACATCTATTGAAACGTCCGCCTCCCTGTGTGCATGTGTTACAAATATGAACTGAAGAACCAAGATGTGTTTTTTTGATTTTTGGACTTCAAGAGAGGCAGAGAGAGAGGGATAGAGAGAGAGAGAGATCAGATGTCTGGCTCATGAAACACAGGAAGGGGAAAATCAGATTTGACAGGACGTTGAAACAGCGCTTTCGTTGTTCCCGTGGATTTGTGCCTCGCTGCTCGCCGGGCCTGCTACTTCTTGTCCATGTCTTTCAGCGAGACGGATGCAGCCATCAGGATGAAAAGCTGTGGGGTGGAATAGAGAAACAGAAAATGTCAGGATGCAGAGAGAGTGTAAGAAAAAAAATCTGTCAAACTCTCTTCAAACGGATCATCTTTCAGAGTTCAGCGCGGCGTCGGCAGCAAAATCAGCATCATTTCATCATGAGTGGTTTCACAGTGAAGAAAAAAACAAAGCCATTTTGTCTCCTGACGTTCCCAAGTGGAACTGGAGCACTGTGTCACTGCTGCACTCATCTCTGAAAAGTAAAAAAAAAAACACATCTAGAACCCAAGAGTTGTTTCGTTGTCCTTCTAATGAAACCCTTAAAAGTGCTTCGTTATCAGAATTGCTTACAAACTAGACAATGCTGTAATTGTTATATATAGATTTAGGTACTCTCTAAAGGCGGAGCTCCTGATAAATGTCTCTATTGATAGGTGTCTAAAGCTGGTGTTATAAAAGTAGCGCGACTTCTTTAAGGGCTGGAATTAATAAATAAATAAATAAATAGATAGACAAATCTCCCCTGAGTTTCCCGACAACAGTCTGGAGTGAAAGAAGGAAAGATTACCACTGATTTCCGCCCTTATTTGTATCACCTGATTTGTTAAATCAATTATCTGTTTAACAAGTTCATGTTCCATGATCCCATTAATGCTTTCATGTTGTTTGGCTCAGTGAAAGTTTGTCTCCCTCCTTCCATGCCAAGAGCTTTTCTACAAAGAACCCATTGAGGAACCATATTTCTTTGGTAAATCAAGGTCATGTCTATAACTGTCCTCTGTATAAGGCCATGCCCTGATCACACCCACAATGTGTGTTAGCAATAGCCTAATTTTGTTTCTTATCTCTGTGTATTCAGTAAACCGCTAAATCCATGTATACTGTAGCAAGGAACAAGTTACTGAAGATGTTCTTGAGTGTTTGCCGTTTGGGGGCATGGCCTGTATACACCCTCTGTATTTCAGTCCCAATAATATGTCAGTAAGTTGGTGTAAAAATTCCAAGCAGGTGACGAATTAAAGCTGAAGTAAATTTTGTTGGTTAAAGTGTTAGATTCTGATGAAACGGCATTCACGTTAATCTGGATTAGCATGTTCTCATCAAAGCATTCAATGATTGCCCAAGCCATGTGGTGTGGGTGTGGTCATCCTGGAAGAGACCATGCCCATCGGATAAAAAACATCTACATAAGTCAAGGAGGTTATGTTTAACTTTCAGTTCCTGTATTTATTTGTTTGCAGGATTATACAAAAAGTTATTTCAGTTATTTCAGTAAATTTCTACCAAAGGCGGAGCTTTGGACCATGAAGTCTGTTAGATTTGGGAGCAGATTAGAATCAAATTGTGGATCCTGGAATGTTTTAAAGTATTATATGGGCGATTGCTGGACTTGGTGGAGGTTTGCACTCTCTGAGTGTTCTTGTTTCTTATAGGGTAAAGGTGAGCACTCAGAAGAACTTTGGGATGATTTGCTGATTGATTTCTTAAAATATTCTCCATTTTACACTTTGATAGAAGGTCAGGGCGGGGCATCAGGTAAAATGTTACTAGTTTAAAATAGGGAAAGAGGCGGGGCTTCCAGAGAGTGCACTTACCTGTGCACCTGCTGGTTTTATTTAATTTTATTCAATTTAAAATAAATGCATAAAGGTTAAAAATAACAAAATTACTGTGGGATAGACAACTCAAGAGATCCTCTATCCGGGGTGTGGACTCTGTGTCCCTCTGTTATGATATCCCGCCAGTGTGTCACATGACCTACACACTCTGTGATGATGTCATTCTGGAGGATTCCACCCACACAGCTTCATAATGTGCACTGATAACACAATCTTTATTAAAATGCAGTGTTTGGAATTATCGGTCACATTAAAGCACCCTGTCATATTTCAGTTCAGAATTGGAAAAGCAACAGGAAAACATGCAGCGTTACAAATAATAAAGAAACTGAGGACTTTGTGATAAACTGAGGACAAAGTGATAATTGTGTAAACATCATAAAAGTACAAAATACAGAGCCGTGACGGAGAAACGGAAGGCGGGAAACTGATTTCCTGTTAACGCTTGGTGATAAAAATTGATGAGGTGCTATGTTACGCAGAAACGCTTCCGTCGGACACATGCGTGATTGAAAAAGATTGAAAATTTTACGCCGGTCTTCCTCCTTTGGCGAGAAATCAACCTGGTCATCCATTTTGCGGTTTTGTAGCAGCGAGCTATCCGTATCTGTTTACGATCCTCGACGGCAGCATTCACGTTCCGGTTCTAATCACAAGACTCTGATAAATGAGAAAAACTAAATCCAGCCGTGCGTCACGAGTAGCCTGTGTTTGAATAGTAATGTCAGAGTCGTGCTGCGACAAAAGCAATCGCTGTTCGGTGGCTCAGGACGTCCAGTTAGGAAACTCGCTCGAGCGAAACCCTGAAACCCTGAAAGCAATCATATTACAGCAATAAAGGAGCGAACAGGAACGGGGGGCAGATGTGATAAACAAGAAGCTGATGTTTCAGACCTCACCTGTTTGTATCAGTGAAAAATATTTTATCTAAATGATATCCGGATCTGAATCGTCACAGATAGAAGCAGTTTATTGGCAAGGTTTTTTTTTTGTTTGTTTGTTTGTTTTTCTGTTTCTCTTCTCTGTGGTACAACATCAAACTTTAATGCCCTGCATTTGCACACCGACTTTAATTGAATCTCAGAAAATGGGATGTAGGTTCATTACAGGAATGAACACCAAGGTCTATTTTCAGCCCTGCTGTGTTCACAAGGCTCCATTACATTTGCAGAACCGTGTGTGTGTGTGTGTGTGTGTGTGTGTGTGTGTGTGTGTGTGTGTGCGTGTATGTAAGTGGGGCCCAGGTGAGCATTAACATCCATCCAAAGATCATAAGTATGCAGTTAGAGCACAACAACAAGGCTGAATGTAATGAGAAAAGAGCCTCGTGTTTCTATTTTCTTTATTTCACCTTCACTTCTGTTACGAACATTTTCAAAGCAACAATTACAGGATTTTTTTTGTTGTTGTTGTTGTTGTTATTGTTATTTATTAAATAACATGTTCTTTTTTTTATATGTTTATATTCATTCACTCACTCAGATACTTATTTGCCGACCCACTTAATCCTATTAGGGTCTCGAGGAGGGCGGAGCCTATCTCTGCCGACACTGGGCGAAGGCAGGGTACACCCTGAACCGCTCATCGCAGGTTCAACACACACACAACCATTCACACTCACACTCACAGCTAGAGACAATTCTGGAGCAGTCAATGAACCTAATGTGCATGTCTTTGAACTATAGGAGGAAACCGTAACACTCAAAGGAAACCCACGCAAGCACAGGGAGAATGTGTAAAAACCACACAAAAACGCCCCTCGACAAGCCCGGGAGTTAAACCCAAGATCTTCTTGCTGTGAGGCAGACATGCTAATTCCTCTGTCCTTCAGATATCTGGAAACCTAATTACTTATTTAGCTTTGTTACAAAGTGCTGATACTGGAGGCTCTTTCCTTACTCATAACAATAGACACTCACAAAGCAACTTTAAAGAAATATATAAATATTTAAATTCCCGATATAAATTTGAAATACATCAATGTATTAATTTATCCAGGATGAGTAGGCCAGAGGAAAAGGTACAGAGGAAAAACTCCCTGAGACAACAAGATTAGGACACTCTGGGAGGAATCAGAATACTTTTAAAAACCCATCCTCATCTGAATGACAGTGGAGAGTGAGATAATAAATCATTTGCCTAAAAGCGGAGCGCCCCGTGAGAGTGTTGTTGGCTGGGTTTCTTTTACATTTATAATTAATTATTTATTCTCTTGATGGTTTAAAAGTTTAAATCATGCTCTCTCTGAAAAAATTAGTAGAAAAAACATTGATAAAAATGCCATACTCTAAAACATAATTTTATTTGCTGTCATTTGGATCTTGCTCTGGTTTAAAAAAAACACACATAACTCTCTTTGTTTACATTCCCATATATCAGCATGTGTCAAGTGCGAAAGTCTGCCAAAGTGCGAACAGCCAATCAGGCCTATGAATCACAGCAAATTAGCACTGCAATGCATACAGACACAAGACAGGCAGACATACAAGCCGTACAAAATCAATTCGATTGTTTATTTAGTATGGAGCTCCACTATAATTGTATATGCTGTACATGGTTTAAAGGTGCAGGAAATTAATTCTAGTTTCAACATGAAGTCTAGTCAGTTGATGATATTAACTGTTCACTTATGGAGACTTGAGTTTATCGACAAAAACTGTTTATGGTTGCAGCATTTGCATTCCTAAAGCTCTCATAGCAAGACTGACTGTATCAATTACTATCATGATGATTTCTGAGTGGTACCATCCAAACTAGTCTCATGTGTATTTAGGAGTCATTATTATATGGAGCCATCCTCAGCAACAGAGGATGAAGGGTTTCTAAATTAGAGTGGAGTTCTGTTGTCCCACTCCTGTCTCCAATCAGAAGGATGACATCAGGGTGAATCACACAGGTCAGTTGAAGGGTCAGAAAGCAGCATGTGCAGCTTGACACAAACTCAAAGAGATAGATAGATAGATAGATAGATAGATAGATAGAGAGAGAGAGAGAGAGAGAGAGAGAGAGAGAGAGAGAGAGAGA
>JBCNYH010000008.1:10633112-10656741 GCA_039654325.1 Tandanus tandanus | reverse complement strand
AACAATTTTATTTTAAAAGTAATTTTTGGGCACAGGAATGTATGCTAAAAAAATTTCATTCCAATTGTTTTTTTTTTTTTTTACATTTATTCATTTTTATTATCATTTCAATTTCAATAATTTCAATTTTTTTTGTATAAAAGTAATTTTTTTTGCCAGTGGTTAGTATGTCCACCTCTCAACAAGAAGGTCTTGGGTTCAAGTCCCAGGTTCTGCATGCTTGTCCCGTACATGCGCAGGTTTCCTCCATGCACTATGGTTTTCATGGTCCAAAAACATGTACATTAGTCTTACTGTTTCAAATTGGCCCTAGGTGTGAGTGTGAGTGTGAATGGTTGTAAGTGTGTTGGCCCTGCGGTGGTCTCGCGAGCTGTTCAGGGTGTACCACGCCTTTACCCAGTGTTGGCTGAGATAGGCTCCAGCCTCAGGTAAACAAATTATATTTTAATGGTCACACCAAGGTTTAAACATGGAAACCCCCGGAAGTTACATATACACTCTCCCCGTGACCCTAATAGAGGAAGTAGTGGTTCATGAGTGAGAGTGAATATAAAATGTACGTCATGTCGTCCTCATGCAGCATGGATCTCGTTTGCTTTCCATAAAATAACATGATGAAAAACAGTGTGTTGCGTGTTATTACGAGGCCTCTCCAGCCCCGAGCTTCACGCTAATTTATGGAAAGTAATACTGGGTAGGAGGGAAGATCACCAGACAAAGTGAAATCATTCGAAGCAGATGATGTGCAAAAAAAAAAGTGTTTTCAGAAGAATGGAGAAGATTGTGTAGTGCTCATCATGGTGATGCTTGTCACATCTCATCCATCCAAAATGGCCATTAATTGTGTAATCGTGTGATTCTTTTATCATCTAATTTATATCAGATTTAATGTGTGTGTGTGTGTGTGTGTGTGTGTGCGTGCGTGCGTGTGTGTGTTTTTCCATAGTCATTACTAGCTATGACAAATTCATTCGCACATTTGGACAGCTAAGCGATTTTAAAGCACGTGAGAACACTTCGAATCAGCCCTGAATCGACTCTGAATCGATTCTAAATCGACTCTGCTGTAGGAAGTGATTCAAACACGTGCTGCAGCATTTTTTTATTTGGACTTTTAATTTGGATATTTCAATATTTCAAACTGATTTGTAAAATGGACTAGTGTGTGTGAAACGTCCTAAAACACAGGTTTGATTGACAAATTTAACTTTATAACATAACTTTATTTTAAGATTATTAAGAGAACTGTACTATTAAAATACATAAATACAGTGAAATAATACTCATGAAAAAAGTAGTAGTTTTTGATTTTGTACTTTGTTAATACTGAGTTTAAATCTGGAACTTATGCATAATAGTATGTAATTTGTAAAGCTAATAGCATAGCATAGCTAGCGTAACTGGGTGTGGTTTAAATTTGCATATTATGCATATTCATAAACCAAGCACTTTTTTAAGGTTAAATATGTTGAGATGGACAACACGGGTGGTGTAGTGGTAAGCACGTCCGCCGCACAGCAATGAGGTCCTGGGTCTGAGTCCCAGGCTTGATGAGGGCGTTTCTGCGTAGAGTTTGCATATGCTTTCCATACTTACACGGGTACCCTCCGGGGACTCGGGTTTTCTCCCACAGTTCAAATACATGCACAGTAGGCTAACTCGCTGTTCCAAATTGCCTCTAGGTGTGTTAGTGTAAATATTTTGTGTGTGTGTGTGTTGGCCCTTCGACTAGCGAGGCTGCACAACATTGTTGTGATTTGGGATATTTAATGGGGCCATCTTTGGGAAGAGGATTCTCCAGCTCACCAGTAGTTTTTGTGGCTTTTTGAAATAAGACGTTACTCTGTTGGATCCAGTGTAGAATCCTCCAGCACGTTCTTCACAGAGTTAATTGCCGTGTCACAGTGTTCTCGCTTTGAGTTCTCGTTCTCCCAATGGATTAAAAGATCTGGCTGATGATGCTGGAAGATTTCACTGAAACCGACACCTTCAGTCTTTTCTGTTTTAGCAGAGATGCTTGTCCAGGTTTTTTTGTTGTGTCCACGTCCCACCAGTCAATTATTGCCTCCATATCACATACGACCCCCAGCGACCATGGAGGGGCATAAGAAAGCAGGTGCACTCTTCGTAAAACATGATGCTGCCAACTTTACGAACTTCTGCTCATGCACATTCAGGGGAGGCTCAACAGACTTAGAGGTAAAATGCTATTTACCCCCTTTTGCATGAATGAGCTCACAGATTCCCATGATTGGCTGGTGATCACCTTGAGTGACAGGGAGGTGAGTGTATGCCATCCGTACACCGTGAGAACTTAGCTAATTAGCTCCCATGGACTCCCGGTCATGGATGGCTGCGACATCAACTTGGATTTGAATGTGTGATCTTGAGGTTGATAGTCACGCACCTTGTCAAGGCATCTGAGGCCCGTCCAGGTTTAACGCCAAATTCTGATTTGTGTAAAAAATAATTAAGAGAGAATAATGAAGTTTTTCGGCACCGAACAAATGAAGCTATTTCCATTTAAAGCTAACACACTTCAGCTTTTAGTTTTTAACATCATCAGCCTTCCGCTTCTTCCACCTTCACATGACGTCATCAGGAGATTTCTTACTCCTCAAAGCGTAAGTATTCCTCCGAAAACTAAACTATGTTTACTACAACATTGTTTAATTTGAAATTATCTCTTTAAATCATGTGATGGCTTGGCTTGACATCACATCATGCAGAAGTATACCATTTCCTCTCTGATACACCGCTCCTCTCCAAAAAATCTCACGGGAATGCCACCAATCGACCCAACCTCATCAATTCTTCATTTTTGGTGTTGAATAACAGCGCCCACTCCCTTTCCCCACCCTCCTCACTCCACACACTTTACCGGCAGTGTTTCAGAGATCTTTAGAATCAGACCGATCTCCAAACGCACACATTAATAATTCAGAACATTTTTAGAAAGCACATTAGCACCGGAATGAGGAATCTGGATTACGTAGTGTTTTGAGAACAAAACGAAATTCAGGTTTCGCACACAAAGGACCAAAAAATACAAAGATTAAAAGGAATTAAGAGAGTCGGCTGGGTGATATATCGATAAATGTTTGTATCGCGATATGACTGTTTATATTGTCAGCCGACTGAATATCGTATTGTGATTTTGCAGGAATATTTAAATGTTTTATCTAAAATGTCTTGAATACATCAATGAAGAGTTGGTATAATGAAATACGATGTACAGAACTCGCTAAATAAATATTAGTGTTATTATTACTGTCATACTGTGGGCGGAGCCGGAGATGGAGAAGCAGATAGATCACGGGTTTCTTTAAGGGAGATTTTCCTCCATAAATATACATGTACACAACCTCACCATCTAGCTAAACACCGGAGTGTTATTTATGTAACCGGCCATCTTGAACAACAAGTGTTTACTTTGGCATTACTGAGCACTCTCCTAGGCTCCACCCCCTAATGCTTTTTAAATTAGCACAGTCTTAAACAAACTCGGCAACCCGGTTGAGTTTGTTGTATTTATTTGTTTTTTTGCACTTCACCAGGAATTCGTAAGACTTGAGGAGCTTCCTTGAGAACCGGGAAAGCAGGAAGTTTGCTTCTGCTAAAAATAACAGGACATCAAGTTGCGTGCATCCATAAAGGAATCTGTGAGGCATACATGGCCTATCAGATGTTACTGTACATTTCTGTCAAGGTAAAAATGTACACGGTTCAGTGACTGCCACGTATGTAACCCAGTTGGACAGTTACTGGCTATAGACATGACAGCTGCGACGTATGCAGCGCAGATGCTCATGTTTCTCGGGCAAGTGCATATTTCTTCTGTCCATATTTTTGTGAGTAACCACCCTGAAAATCCTCCGGAATGGCCGCAGTAATCCCCACAGTAATCCAATTACAGCATTATTAGCATGGCATTGTGAGTAATGGTGGAAACCACTGATTAAACTAAATGATAAACCCAAACAAGGAAACATAGAGAAAATACTGAAGACAGGTTTGAGCAGTGATGTGGAATTGTTGTAACCCTGATTAAGATTTGGGCGGCACAGTGGTGTAGCGGTTAGCATGTCCGCCTCACAGCGGGAAGCTACTGGGTTCTAGTCCCAGGCTCGGCAAGGGCATTTCTCTGTGAAGTTTGCATATTCTTCCTGTGTTTGTGTGGATTTCCTCTGGGTACTCCCGTTTCCTCCAACAGTCCAAAGACATGCATATTAGGCTAATTGGCTGTTCCAGATTGCCCCTAGATGTCAGTGTGAGTGTGAATGTGAATGGTTGTGTGGGTTTTGGCCTTGTGATGGACTGGTGAACTGTTCAGGGTGTACCCCAGCCTTCAACCGGAGTAGGCTGAGAGGGGCGCCAGCCTCCCCGCGACCCTAGTGGGATTAAGCATTTAGGAGAATGAATGCATGATTAAGAATTGTGTTAAAATAATTTTTTGGCTTCTTGAAGGTTTTTCTTTAAATAAATAAATAAAATAATCGTTTGAACATTAAGATATAATTTGCAATACAAAAAAACCCACATTGTTCCTTTCAGGTGGTGTTTAATCCCTCAGTAATGCTGCACTGTGGTAAACCTCTGCACCGCGGCCGTAATCATGTCGAGGACCTCCGGCGCAGATCCCAGGGCTTATTTCGTCTGATTTTCAGCGTCTCAAGCCTGAGAGGATCCAGATAATATCTCTCAGGTTAATGACGTGGGACTCGAAGTGTGCAGATAGTGAGCTGTGCCCTCTCATCACCTCGCCACGACTCATTTGATTTCTCAAATGGTAGTCAGATGACTTCTTCCTTTATTATTATTTTTAAAATTTTTATTATTATTATTATTATTCCTGAATGTATTTAAAACAAATGCGTTGACCGTGTCATCGCTCCAACATGCAGGGAAAGATTTACTGCAGAATGAAGTCATTTTCTGTTGCGAGATTGCTCCAGGACTTGATATGTAGCTTGATGTAAAAATCCTGCTGTGCGGTTGGATGGTGTTCGGTTTAACAGCCATGATATGACATTTATGATCTCGCTGAGTTTTCATCACGTATACAAATCATCAGCAATTCATACATTTGGATACATCAGGGTTCGGACGCAGGCAGATTGCGGTGTGAAATAAAATATAAAATGTGTAAACATTACTAAATCAAAGAAAAACAACTTAATTTTACAGTCCATCATCACTGGGAAACAACCTGTATGTAGTCTTGTTTTCATCCAATTAAACACTGTCTAGTATGTACATGTTCCGCCCCCAGGGGCGTTTCCTGAACTTGTTCGCAGTGAACATGGCCCATCGTTGTGATTTTATTTGTTTGTCTTTCTGCACATTATTCTCTTATTAGACAATAAAGGGGAGGGGCTTATCCGAGGTGAGGTGTATCTACCTCAGATTGATTGACACCACAATTCCATGTTTATACATTCCTGGGACTTTCACCATCACTAAGAGTAATTTTATCTCCCACTCGGGAACGTCCCTGCGGCTAGCCGTCACCATCAGTGCCGATGACTCTCGACCTGGTCTAGCGGTCCTGGTTAAAGTGGACAGGTGTGGGTGAAGTCTGTGATGAGAAATCCTCCACAGGTTGAAAACAGCTCTTGTTAAGCTCTTTAGTGTTCTCCATATTTAGCTAGAGTGCTGGGTTACTGTCAAGTGTGTTTAGATGGGCCAGGTGTGCAGCGCAAGCGATCTTGAATGCTTTTAACTGCAGTGTGAATCAGTCTGTCACAGACCGTCACAGGGCCAACACACACGCGCATACACTCACAGCCATTTATACTCACACGCAGACACCTGGGGCATGTCTTTGGACTGTAGGAGAAAACCGGAGTATGCGGAGGAAACCCATGCAAGTACATGCTAACTCCACACAGAAACTCCCCCGGGACTCAAACCCAGGACCTTCTTGCTGTAAGGTGGACATGCTACCCTCAGATGATGTTATGCGATACTTATTTATTAGGAAGGTTTTGGGTGAAATAGATTTAGATTGCTTGTTAGCTACGCCAGCACTGAAAGGCTAAAAGAAAAAAAAAAGCTAAATATCAGACAATAAACATGTCTGGATGATGGATGATATTTAACAAGTGTTAAATTAAATATTTTCCCCCTAATCTCGCCCGTTCATTACACCAGCGGAATCTCTGACGCAGACTATTTATTTAATGCAATAAATAGATGCAATTTTTAATTAATAGTTTTATTAAGACTGTAATAATAAAAGTGGTATAGCAGGATGTGCTTTAATAAATGTGCTTCCTTATTATTTCTGTTTCCTGTCCAAAGTTTTCTGATTAAATATACAGTCTGTGCTCCGTGCGCCGCCGTTCAATCAATCTCACCGCCCCAATTTCTTCCCCTTAACAAGATGTCGCTGTTTTAAAATGAGATTGGATTCCATACCCCCCCCCCCCTTCCCCCAAACCCCCTGTCAGAGGTGAGAGATCCGTCTCAGGTGTTTGCATGTTTAACTTCGGATCAGCCCTGACATCCAGAGACGTTCAGAAGTTCTCTTTAATTAGATTGCACAAAGCTACAAGGAACATTTCAGGCCTGGAGCTAACCCCTTTCCCTCACAAACCCAAACACTGATTTGGTTAAAGAAAAGAGAAATTATTCCTTCTTCTTTTTTAAATACAGTCCATCTGTAGTTCACATTCCACAGAACGTGTGCTAATCAGCAAGCTAGCATAAGTTTAAAGAATTAAAAAACCACATTAATAAAATTTTCTAATGTTTAATTATCATGTTAGCTAACTAGTTAAATATAGCATCACCAACATCAAAGCTAGCTGGATACGTGTAGCAAAAATAACTGGATTTCTTACAGGATTTAAAAATTCATCACCTGTACTGCAATTGGTTCGCTAGTTCACTAAAGTAACTCAATGTTCAGAAATATTTAACACTACCAGAAACTAGCTAGCTAAAATAAGCTAACAGGATTCTTTGGGAAAAGTTTAAAGGACAAATTGACCAAAATGTTTACTCCTAGCTGCCTTTTAGCTACCACGTGCTAACATATTAAAGGATCTGTTTAAATGATTTTTACCTTATTTTCACATACAGTATATTTACATTTTCATGGTCCTAACAGTTTAACTTATTGCAGCTAGCTACATATAAGCTCATTTTGATAAAAAAAAATTCCATACATAAATGTTGACTCAGCTAACACAGCTAGCTAAGCATATTTGCATACTTGCTAACATTAGCCAATCTTAGTAAATTTCTGAGCGTATTCATGTAACAAATGTTCAACATTTTTTATGGTTTATTTTCTCTGCTACTGTTAGCCAGTTAGCTAGAATGTGCTAACCTGCCATGATTACCTGTGTTGTTATGTTTGTGTGTTTGTTTGTTTGTTTGTTTGTTTGTTTGTGTAAGATAACTCACAAATGTTATGCACAGATTTGGATTACAATTTTTGTAAAGTAGGGTGTGGTCCAAGAAACAAACTATTAAAGTTTAGAAGTGATCCATGTGTAGTATCATTTTTTTTTTTAATCCTGTAATCCCAAAAAATGCTCATTTTATAATATGCGTCAAATGTTCCTCAGACACCCACTAGGGGGAGACATTTCATTATAACTTTGCAAAGTTATAATAATCCATTTGTGCCTAGCGGAGGAACCTTACACTGTACGAGTGAATCTCTAGTTGATTAATTTTTTAATATATTTATACTGTTTTGGTTTCTAGACTCCGCCACTGACGGAAAGAGCGAGCAGAACCTCACGTTATCATTTCTGACATGCAGCCCTTGAGCTGAAAGCCGAATTTTTTGCTCACTGCCCTTTGATGTTCATGTGTATAGACTTTTTTTCCACTCTTGACCTTTCCACCTCCGGCTCAGAAAGCAAACCTGACAACTGGTTCTCTGCTTCACAAAGAATATACGTTTCTGACAGCGCTCTTGGCGTCAGAACTACTTCCTCGGAATCAAGGGCTCCTGGAAACATTCCGGCAGATGGAATGTGATGTTGTAGAGGTTCACGTCTAACTTTAATCAAAGTTACGGATTTAAATCTGCTTCTTATCATCATCTCTATGTTGCTATTGATTAGTTTCTTATAACAGCACATGTTTTATTCCACATTTTTACAGTCGCTATTTTTAATATGGTTACGTTTTATTCTCAGTTTGTGTGTTTGTTAACAGGATTACGCAAAAAGTTATGTTTAGAATTTCATGACGTTTCTTTCAGAGGTGGAGCTTCTTTAGAGATGATCCGGACCAAATTCTGAATCCAGGAATTTTCTAAAAGATTTTTTAACATTGTGGACATTATTTAATATTGGGGACGACTTTTGACATTTTGGTTCATATGGGGGATTGCTGGGCTTGGTAGAGGTTTGCGCTCCCAGGGTGTTCCTCTATTCCTTCTTCCCACTTGTACCACTAAAAACTTATAAAACTTCCTAAATACATACACTGACACTGGTGTCTTCCTCTGCAAGAGTCTCGTCACAGATCGGAGATTAATCTGTAAAAGAGTTGTTACTATAGAAAAGCGAACTTATCATTCATTCATTTGACAAACCACTTATTCATACTAGGGCTGCAGGGAGGTTGGAGTCCATCTCAACCGACTCTGGGCGAAGGTGAGGTACACCCTGCACAGCTCGCCAGTCCATTGCAGGACCAACACACACACAACCATTCACACTCACACTCACACCTAGGGGCAATTTGGAACCGCCAGTTAGCCTAATGTGCATGTCTTTGGACTGTTGGAGAAAACTGGAGTACCCGGAGGAAACCCACGCAAGCCGGCGGAGAACATGCAAACTCCACACAGGGACGTTCTCACCGAGCCCGGACTCGAACCCAGGCCTTTTTTTCTGTGGGGTGGATGTGCTAATCGCTACACCACCGTACCACCCTGGACCTAATCAACATAAATTGATAACTTCTGACCAATCAGAATGCAGAAATATAAATACTTATACTGCATATGAAAAATTTAAGGTTTTACATTATTTTTTTATAATTTTTAATTTTTTTCCAGATAAACTTCAGTATTAGATTCTACTGCGGTGTTGAGTCAGTCTTTAAACCTGATAACTTTGTTATGTAAAGATGTTTTAGTGTGTTAATGTTATATATACTGTAAATGATTCTTAAATATTAACACACAACCTCCTAACCTCGACAATAACCACACTTCACATCACACGTCACCTAATTTACTGATGAACATCTTTTTTTTTATTATTATTCATTTCAGTCGCGTCGTTTAAGTGGCCCTCCATTAACCTCGGCCCGCCCCAGAGGCAGCGCTGATGGAGAGGAAAATATATTTCCAGGAAGTGTAATTAACAGGATGGAATCTGTTATGCAGGTCTTCACGTAACAAGAGCACTTCATTACCAGCTGGGATTCGGGGATTTTTTGTTTGTTTTTTGTTTTGTTTTTTGCCCTCTGGCTACCTGACCATAGAGACGAGTGCTTGTGAAAAATATTCCATTTCTATCAGGAACAGAGTGGGTTTAAAGAAGAACTGAAAGTAAGGTATTTTATGGATATTTTAGGAAGAAAGCACTGCCACTTTTCCATCAATCTATCCATCCATATGCCGAACTAATTATTCCTACTAGAGTTGCTAATGCCTATCTCAGCCGACTCTGGGCAAAGGCGGGGTACACCCTGAACAGCTTGCTTGTCCATCGCAGGGCCAACACACACAACCATTCTCACCCAGGGACAATTTGGAGCAGCCCATTAGTTTTTTGGACAGTAGGAGGAAACCCACGCAAGCACGGGAAGAACATGCAAACTCCACACAAAAATGCCCTCGCCGAACCCTGGGACTCAAACCCAGGACCTTCTTGTGAGGCGGATGTGCCAAATGGGTGATCACACTAGAGGTGCGATAGAAAAGCTACTGATGCGAATTGATTTTTTCTGCAATTATTTTGTGAATTTTTAAATTTGCATCAAGATGTTTTGCAACTCCACATGCAAGCGAATATTTAGCGGCTTAAATACGTATATAACACGAAAGTCGCAAGAAGGTCGCGTGACAATTTTTGCGACTGATTTACAAGTAATTTGTGATTGGTTTGCAGATGTTTGGTGAAAAAAAGCAAATCTGTTTTAAATCGGTTGCGTTTTGTTCGCTTTTTTCTCAAACCATTCGCTTCTTATTCGCCCGTTATTAGCGCGAACAAAATGCAAATAAAATACGAATTAAGACTAAATATATGGAATATGGTGAATACCAGCGAGTCTCAAACTTTCTGTATAGAAGTCTCCAACTTGTTGCTTTTCCTTGTAAACGAAAAATGAAATCATTTAAAAATTATAATTAAATTAAAAATTACATATATATATCATATATATATATATATAAATAAAGTAAAAATTACTTTGCGACCTTCTCGAGACATGTGCGGACTGTTTGAGAAGAGTTTGAGACTACTCTGCATCAGACCCTCGTTTTGTGACAGTCGCAGAAATTTGTGAACATGTTTTAAAATTTTTGCGATGAGTTCAGGAACCAGGCGACCAAAACGCAACACTGTGAATGTTGTGCGACAAATTAGAGAATGAAAAGTGACAGCCGCGAATTGCATGAGCTGCTTTTCTATCGCACTTGTAGTGTGATTATCCCCTTAAGTGCACTCATTTATTTTGTTGGATTTTTTTCCCCACTGATTGTTTTCCTGTTTTATCATTTAAAAGTCTGTAAATCTTTAGATCTTTTTAGCCACATCATTCATTCATTCATTTTTTTTATTTATCTATCTGAGAGGTTTTTTAGGTTTTAAGAAAGAATCACTTAAAAAATTTCACTTTGATTCAATCGATCCAATAGAAGGTGAAACGTCCTATAGAAACAACCAGAAATCTATCATGTGAGTAAAACTCCTACGTTATAAAGAAAACGATTTTCTGCGATCTAGAGAGTGTGTGGTGCCGGAGGACCCGACGGTCCAAGAGTGAAACAGTTCGATCGTTTTCAGATAAACGCCACGTTTTTATTATCTTTTAAACTATTTGATGTGATGTTCTCTCTGAGCTTCCCTTGTTTTCTTTTCATATCTTTTTATTCTTACTCTCATATCCTGTTGCGGATTTTTATTGTCTTTTTAATTTCTTTGTCAAACAAACCTAACTGCCGTCTCTTTCTTTCTTTCCTTTTTTTGATGAGTGTCACTGTACAAGATTATTGCTATAATACAGTGAGTTTTTAAAAAAAAACATGTGATGAACATCAGGAGGAAAATTTAAGAGGAACTGAGACTCAGAATGAGGAATCTTTCATCGTGTGGTCGCTACTGGGAGGAAAATCCCTGAAATACCACAAAAGTGTAAAGTTGGATGGCTCTCACTATGTTCAGAGATATATTTTAAAAAATAAATAATTAATGGGGAAAAACAACAGCCTGGATTTGCACTGAAACATTTCAGCATTTTAAAACGAATTAAAAAATTATAATTAAGTAAAATAAATATTATTGGACAAACATGTTCAGGTCACGGTGGTGTAGCTTGTGTCTGTTTGCTCCACATACTCCGGTTTCATCCCACAGTCCAAAGACATCCACAGTAGGCTAACTGGCTGTTCCAAATTGCCCCTAGGTGTGAGTGTAAGTGGTTGTGTGTGTGTTGGCCCTGCAATGGTCTGGCGAGCTGTTTAAGGTGTACCCTGCCTTTGCCCAGAGTCGGCAGAGATAGGCTCCACAGCCACAGATTGCGGATACAAGTGGCTGAAATAAGGTTCCTTCGCAGGGTGATTCAGAGATAGGGTGAGAAGCTCGGCCATCCAGGAAGAGCTTGGGGGGGTGGAACTGCTGCTCCTCCGCGTTGAGAGGAGCCAGTTGAGGTGGCTCGGGAATCTGTTTAGAATGGCTCTTGAACGCCTCCCTGGTGTGGTGTTTTAGGCATGTCCAACCGAGAAGAGACCCCAGGGTCGACCCAGAACACGCTGGAGGGACTATGTCTCTCGGCTGGTCTGGGAACACCTCTGTATCTCCTCGGAAGAGCTGGAGGAAGTGGCTGGCAAGAGGGATGTCTGGACCTCACTGCTTACGCTGCTGCCGCCGTGACCCGACCCCAGATCAAGCAGAAGAAGATGATGATGATGGTGTTTATTAACTATACTGCTCTGGGAAAATTTTGAAAATGGAGTAAAAGTTATTCAAAAGACAATCATTTTAAATGTATTTAATTTAGGGCGACACAGTGGCGTAGTGGTTAGCACGTCCGCCTCACAGCAAGAAGGCCTGGGTTCGATTCCCAGCTCGGGCGTTTCTGTGTGGAGTTTGCATGTTCTGCATGTGATGTGAAAAAAAAACATGCACAATAGGCTAATTGGCTGTTCCAAATCGCGCCTAGGTTAGGGTATGAGTGTGAATGGTTGTGTGAGTGTTGGGCCTGCGATGGCCTGGCGAGCTGTCCAGGGTGTACCCCGCCCTCACCCAGAGTCAGCTGAGATGGGCGCCAGCCTCCTCCTGACCCTAATTAGGATTAAGCAGCTTAGAAGATGAATGATGAATGTATTTAATTTATATTATTTTTGTTTATGTGTATGTAAACACCCATGCTTATGCTTTATATTTACATCAAGATATTCTATATAGCACTAAATTACATGACTAACATCAAAAAAAAACTTTAATATGACTTTCACAAAAAAACTAATTATTTGTATTTTCAATTTCAAGCTATTTTTTAAATGTTATTTATTTATTTAAATTAACATAACTCCTTCAGTATCATCTTTATAAACATGTCCACATATCCGGAAGCTTCTTCTGTCGCAAACATCTTCATTAAAACAATAAATATGGAGACGTCAACTGAAGAACTGCCTTTAAATAATGCCAGGATGAGTTCAGCTTGTGGTGTTTATGTGACTCCTTTCACATCCATGTCGAGTGTTTTGTGCAGACGAACGCCTGTGAAAATGATTTAAGGATATAAAGATTAGTAATCAGCCGTCCACATCAGAATAGCTAACGGATTACTGACTGCTCGTAACCACACACGAGAACCACGCTGATGATAAATACCTTACTGTGGGGACTTGACAGCCATGGCTCATATGTTACACACACACACACACACACACACACACATACACACACGTATAACACACACGGTCACCTTGGCGGAGTCTTCTGCTTTTATATCAATATGTTTCCATGTGGAATCCAAGAGGAATGTTTTAGGACATTATTATATTTCAATCGAAGTTGCACAGTAAATCATTTTATATGTACTGAAGTCAGTTTGTAATCTATTGCTTGCTAAGTTTAGCACATAAATAGCATGTGCTTGGCTAACATTAGCACTGGAGCGTCATCACTGTCAGGTCTGTTTACTAATAAGCCCAGGCCCTTATTTATCAAAAACCCCAAATAACACTGTCTGAAGGGGAATTAATCTTAAGCATAAAAAAAGAATTAACTACAGAAGCACTCATAGAGTGGAAGGTACCTATGCCACAGAGCTTTAATTACCCATGTCCTTATATGGTTTGCTTTTAGTGTTCCATAGAAACGGCATGTCTATCGGCGCCTGTTTCTAAGATATTACTTTATTATTATGTTATTATTACTAAGTTTTCCTGCAACCTTGACTTTAACATTTCAAGGTCACTCAAGGTCAAAGGTAATTGTCTCAGTTGAAAGCATGTATATGGTTTCCCATTTTTCTAGGTCACTTTTTTCTGAGTTATAAACAATTTTTATTTTTAACATGGGAAATATCTGTCTCCAAAATTTTTGTGACCTTGCTCTGACCTTGACCTTTGACCTTTGACTTTAAACAAAATACTGACCACACCCATACACGGATAGTTACCAAACTTGGCAGGGACATGGCCCTACCTCAGCATCAGAGAAGGTTTTCAATTTTTGTCTGGGTCAAAGCAAGGTCACAAAATTTTGGAGATTGAGCCATAAGATTGTCAAAAGATTGTCATTCCTCCTCTGGATATTTTCACAGAACACACTCAATATATTTATTTGCTTCGTAAACATTACCAGGGTAGTGTGTTCTAGGATTGTGTCACATGGTTTCGAAGTGAATTCCTCTCAATGGTCCTTTCCTGTAAAACAAACAAGAACATCTTCACCAAGACTTCATCAGGAGACCGTACATTGGCATCGGACATCTTCAGATTTGCATCGGTTACATAACTGAAGCTGTTTTTACACGGACACCTGTGCCGGAATAATGTGCACCTGGAACAAGTTACCCCGGTGCAACTGCCAAACAATCTATTCCGAAACAACTTAACATCAGTGAGCGCAACTTGCTCCACTTTTCAAGGGCATCTCCAGGGCACGTTCCAGGGCATCTTGTGGTTTCAAGGGCTTTCGTGGCAGATGGATGGTTCCTCTTCGGTGGTTTGCTTGCATGTTGTACCTCTAGTTGGAAAGTGGGTGCAATGTGCTTGTACTTGTTCCTGTTTAATACCAAAAGTGTTCAACAACTTGAAACTAAGTAAAAGAATGTTGCTCTGTTTACAAAACTGGGTGAGAGAGAAGGTGAGGGATTGAGGGAAAAAAGAGGAGGGAGGGAGGGGATCTGGGTCATTACGGCTGGTTTCCAAGCAACAAGAGGCACGCTGGGATCTCAAACAATAGCCGAGTTCCCATCCTCTGTCGGCATGTCACAGTGTTTGTCATGAATAAATGCTTTAAAAGGCTGAAAAATGCAGGAGCAGGACCCAGACTCGCTCCTGTGGAAAACTTTCAATTCTCACGGTCGTGTATTTTATAATTCCTCAGCTGTATATTAAAAATCAGAAAATAAAAATAATCACAGAGCTGTGCAAAGAGTCAGAGTTAATCTGAGTTTATTAAAATCACAACCCGCTGAGCGATAAACGGTGCGTTCGAGGTTTATTAGCTGCCCCAATTATCGACCGAAAAAAAGACATCAGCTCGAAAATCTCATGACAGGAAACATTTATTTTACAGAAACATGACACGGTGATGGATTGCCCATTTCACTCCTTCTGTTTTATCATCGTCAGATCCTTCATTCATCCTAATTAAAACGTTTCTGCGGTCGCTGCTACATTTCCGTCTGGGTTTCTTTTTTTAAGTTAAAAGGTTTAACAAACCAGATTGAAAGTGACGTCTACATTCATTTACACTGTTTCTTTAGAACCATCAGTTATTCCGGTCATCAGTCATTGTTATCGTTGCTATAGTAACAGCTCCTTCACTGAGACTTGTACGGAGTAATGAGTATAATCGTCGATATAATGGTGATTATTATGAAAGGAGTCTCCACTGTCAGCACTTTGCTTTGCTTTGGTTGATCTCCGCCTGTAAATAAAGTGAATGCTTTATTTAAAGCCAGACGTCTGTGGTGTGATTGGCGTCAGATGGTTTTATGTTTCTTTTGGAGTGTATCACATCACACCACTTGTTATTGGCGTTTCCTGTGAGTTATGTGTGTCAGTGTGTCACTGGGTTTGAGATAATTACTCCAGTGTAAATCCCATAATCCTCTTCTTCATGACTAATCGCTAACAGATGGAGGCCTAATGTGTAATACATCTAATATCACTCGCACATTCCTCCAACTCGCTTATTCATCATACACTATATATACATCCGCCTCACAGCAAGAAGGTCCTGGGTTCGAGTCCCAGGCTCAACAAGGGCATTTTTTGTTTCTCCCCGTGCTTGCAATGGTCTCCTCTGGGTACTCCGGTTTCCTCCCACAGTCAAAAGACATGCACATTAGGCTAACTGGCTGTTCCAAATTGCGCCTGGGTGTGAGTGTGAGTATGAATGGTTGTGTGTGTGTGTGTGTGTGTGTGTGTGTTGGATCTATCTGTTTCTGCATCTATATGTCAGCATATCTTTCTTTCTGTCTGTCATTACTGATGAATATCTGTCTATCTATCTATCTATCTATCTATCTATCTATCTATCTATCTATCTATCTATCTATCTATCTGTCTGTCTGTCTGTCTGTCTGTCTGTCTGTCTGTCGGTCTATGTATCTAATTAACTTTCCATCTATCTACTGTATCCAGCTGTCTTGCTATTTGTAGCCCTTTTTTTACTCACGTCATAGGTGGTTATTGATCTATCTGTCTCTCTATCTGTCCATCCTTCTCTCTGTCTAATTGTCTCCCTCCATCATACATCTGTCTATCTGTCTCTCTATCTATCTATTTATCTGTCTGTTTTTCCATCTAAATGTTCATCATCAATATCATTATCATCATCATCATCATCATCATCATCATCTTCTGCTTGGTCTGGAAGCAGTGAGGTCCAGACGTCCCTCTCCCCAGCCACTTCCTCCAGCTCTTCCAGGGAGACACAGAGGCGTTCCCAGACCAGCCGAGTGACATAGTCCCTCCAGCATGTTCAAATGGCTGAGCTTCTCACCCTAGATGTTGTTATATAATAAGTGAAAACTCATTCCACTGATGTTTAAATATTAAATGTATTTATGCAAACTCGCCAAGCCTGGGACTCGAAACCGGGACCTTCTTGTTGTGGAGTGGACGTGCTATCCACTTTGTCACCGTGCTGCCCGTTTATTATTTTTAATATTACATTTGTTACGATGTTTTGGGAGAACATATAAAGTTAAAATAAAAATTTTAAAGTAAAGTTTTTAAATAGCAAAATCCTGAAATAAGCTGAGATTGATGCTAAGCATTTTTTAGCGTATGGAAGAATAATCAGTGAGGAATCATAATTCAGGCTGGAAGTTTTTTAGAAGTTTTCTTGAACTTATATTCAGCCCCATAAACACTGTTTCTGTAAATATAATGTGTTTATTTTGCTTACTAAAAACTGTAATGGTGTTTTGTTTTTATCTCAGTAGGAATCTGTGATTGGGCTCCAGCTATGTGTAATACAGTCTCCGCGTTCCTGTCCCCAGTGGGACGGTGAAGAAGTCTGTCGCCCGTCGCCTCCTCTCACCCCTGCACTGCAGATCAATCAGCTCTTTCCAGAGACCCCTGACTTCATCCACAAACTGATCGGGTTTCTCGCACCGAGACCCCCAACACAGAACCCAGACGCCTTTGATTTCCTTTGTTCTCCTGACAGGAGGGGCTCTGTCTCATTTCAGCTCCCTTTTGTTCTGACTCTGTTCCTGGAACTGTCGGTTCGTCTGAAGGCTCCGGATGTTACGAGGCTCTCTGAACAGTCTGGGAGGGGAAAAAAATATTTTTATTTACTTCTGAAGGAAGATTAGAAGATTTTTTTTAAAGACTATGGATCGTTAGTTGTGGAGTTCCTGAACGGAGACCCATAGGCACGGTACATAACTTGGATGGTTGTCCGGTGTCCATGACTAGGTTGATGCTGGTGATGGGCAGATTTATTCATAACAAAACTGAACCCCAAAAATTGAGGCTCATACACCACCACTCAGACTCACAGAGAATAAAAAACACAGTCTGAGTAGGGGGACAAACTTACACCGAGCAAAACAACACCAAACATTAACAGGAGCAACGAACATGAACTCATTAAATGAAGGCAGAAATCAGTGAGTAAAAGGCGGTGAAAAGAAAAGTCAGTATTAACCTTTCTTTCACTTCATCTTTCACTTCAGAACGTAGTCGGTAAACACAGGGGAGATTTATTTATTGATTTATTTATTTATTCATTCATTTATTTATTTATTTACTCTTCACATTACAATGAACCCGCAAGTGTGCAGAGTTATTTCTAGTTTTTATATTTTCTGCAAAAAATGAAACCGAGCATGAAGAAAGAGAAATAGGTAGAAACAAAAACTATGCATGCAAGCTTTTTTTGCAAGCATTTTTATGCATGCAAGTTTGGCTTTAATTTCCTTTTAAAGTGCTACTGGAAATTAAAAGCAGAATAAAATGGCATTAATCCAGTAGATATTGACGCTCCGACAAGCTGAAGGTTGTGTCCTGCTGAAGGAATGAGTTTTTGACACTGCAGTCGTGTTTTACTGCAACATCTGGACAGCAAAGGAAAGACGGCTCCCCGAGGTACAGTGAAGCCAGAGGGCCGGAGAGCGCCGGATACGATCCCTTCTTTACTCACGGACGGCGTCAGGCAGGACACGAGGCGGTCAGAGGACATTAACAAAGCGTGAAATTAAAGACATGGTGGCCTGGACGGGGGGAAGTTACAGGGTAATAGAGCCTGGCGTATTACTGTAGACGCCTGTGCTAAAGGGGCACAGAGAGATGCCACACTTTAGGATTTTGAGGTTTTAGGTGAATGAAAGGTAAAAATCTGTGAAATGTTCAGCGGCGAATGATGGAGCCGAGAATCCGAGTGAGTCTTGTTAAATTTTAAGGGGTAGAAATTACTCTTTTATGTGCCAGAGACAGCTGGAGAAGGACAGAGAGGCGACTCGATGGTTTTATTTTCCTTTATGTATAGTTAACCTGAAATGACCCACGCTAGGCTAATACACTTCATGCTGGCTTACTAACTTACGTGTTAAGTCACGAGTATTCTAAGTAGATAGCAGTAGATGGAAAAGTTGGCTATTTAAATAATTTTTTAAATATTGCCTTTGTCTTCATTTCTACAAGTTTATATCCTCTATAAGAAAGTACCATAAAGGGTGATGATGTACTTCTCCCAGAACCACTTAAATAACTATTTTCCTGGCATGTCTCACAATTGGCAGATCAGACGAGCGCACAGCCGGGGTCGAGGCCGCCATCGCCGCGCTCATGACTGCACTCACACTCCAGGCGAGTATCTTTCGCTCCATGAAACTGTGTATAAAATATAATTATTAAACACACCATCCGAGCGGGTCTTCATACAGTGTGAGGGCAGAAGGGGCAGGAGCTCAAACTCTCCCCTGAGGTCTCCCAGATCCGTGCAATGTGCCTGCTTCAATAGCTTCCTTATCTTTAATCCTGGCCGAGGCTCTTATCTGGAGTCTGGAGGCAAACACCGGCTCTATTGTCAATTTCGAGCAATAAATCTCTGTGATAATACCAACATGGCAAAAAGGGGTGTTTTACATTTGTTTGGGCATGTGATGATGATAAAACCCTGCGGCTAGGACGTCTCGATTTCCTGGTGATTTAGATCTTCAGGGAATGGAGGTATCTGGGGGGGGGAAGAGTGTTTGAAGAGGGATGATACTGTACGAGACGGAGTTTTTTTTACTCATAGAGAACAGGTAGAAGAGTTCACTCAAAAAGAAAATAGAGAAAGAAAATCAGAGATTGGAAAGTTATGAGGTAGCCATCTTAATCCAACATTTGTTTACTTTGCATTTATTAATTTGCTTGTTTGTCTGTGAACAAAATCCTGACCACACCCATGCACAGATTTCCGCCAAACTTGGTGGGAACATGGCCCTACCTGAGTCCCAGAGATGCTTTGATTTTGAACTGTCTGGGTCAAAGTTTAAGGTCAAAGCAAGGTTACAAAATTTTAGAGATTTTGTAGAAAGCGCTTATAACTTTGAAGCGACATGCCGTTACTATGGAAACACATGCAAACTCCACGCAGAAATGCCCTTGTTAAGCTCAGGACTCAAACCCATTACCTTGTTGTTGTGAGGCAGATGTGCTAAACACTACTCCACCGCACCGCCTGGTTTATTAGTCTGCGGATGAGAGTCCACAGACTGCTGTTCTTTTACGGGTTCTTTATATCAACTTATTATTATTCCAGCGAACTTTTCAGACTTTAATAGGGCAAAACCTGTTGGGTCAACCAAAGTGAATTTCACATATGTTTTTGGCATATGGATGTAGATTTTTGCTATGACCTTTTTCATATATTGTCTTCAATAATTAGGAGATATTAATTACTTAATGACTTTTCTATGTACCTTTATATCTCAGAAACTATTGTACCAATCAAAGTCAATTTCACATATGTTATTGAAGACTGGTTTTATATCCGCTGACAAAATTTTTACCAAAAATTTTAAATTCTAGTTGTTATTTCTTATTTGATTTAATTTGGAACCATGTTTTTTTTTTTTTTTAAATCCATAAATTCGATGAAAGCTTTAAATATCTCTGGCTACTGAATTCCGTTTTACTTTCCCGGGTTAGTATTAACAGCATACATCCAGAAAGTTCGCAATAAGTGACATTTTGCCTTTCTAATTGCGGTCACAGAGAGACAGCGAGTCTCCGAGGTTCACTAATGACCACGGTGTGAGGTCTGGCAAAAAGCACATCCCTACTGCTCAGAGCCGCCGTTCGCTTCCACTCGCTTCCCATCTAATGGAACATCTGACTCAATAAAAACAGTCATCATGCACATTCTCTCTGAGAGCAGGCAAATCATTTCAGCTGCTCATAAAAAAAATAATAATAAAATAAAACATAAGAATCTACCACTCCACAAATGAAAAAAAAATAATAATAAATGAAAGTGTTTGTGTTTTCCATTTGCTCAGGATTGGGGGGGGTGTTTTATTGCACACGCTTGCTGAAATGAACTTGGGCTATTTCACCGTTTTCTGCACATCAGCAGTTTTGGCCAGTCATGTGCAGGTGAATTCTGTAAGTGATGGATGTGTAAATGTAGAAGCTTTAAAAATTGCAGAAATGTTAAACTTTCTCTGAAACTTTGTGCACCACTTTCTCAAATTCTTACAGTTTACTGAATCCTAAACCTCAGTGCACTTACATAACTTTCTATACACAGCATTCATTCATTCATTCATTCATTCATTTTCTAAGCCGCTTAATCCTAATTAGGGTCACGGGGAGGCTCGCACCCATCTCAGCGGAATCTGGGCGAGCAGTTCGCCAGATTTTCAGCAGGGCCAGCACACATACAACCGTTCGCACTCACACTCACACGTAGGGTGTTTGGGCCATTTGGAACAGCCAGTTAGCCTCTGGAAAGAGGGGAAGAGTGCATGGAAAAAGACCCAGAGGCCGGCCTCGCACCACTTGGCTAAAAAACAAAAGCTAGCACTACGGCATGACCCTCTCTCATATAACAGAGCTGTGGGGAGAACAAACCGGCAACCCTGGATGAGAGGATGCCAACACAACAACAACAACACCAACAACAACAACAACAATATACTACATGGGAAAGGAGACAGTATGGTGGTGTAATGGTTAGTATGTCTGCCTCACAACAAGAAGGTCCTGGGTTTGAGTCCCGGGCTTGGCGAGGGCGTTTCTGTGTGGAGTTTGGATGTTCTCCCCGTGTTTGGGTGGGTTTCCTCCGGGTACTCTGGTTTCCTCCGACAGTCCAAACAAATGCACAGTAGGCTAATAAACATAAAAATCTTGCCTAAAATTTAGTTAGTTTTTTTCCTGCGTATATACTAAAACACCTCAACAGAGCTCAGTTTACTCACATTTCAGCCTAGTATATACAAAACTTTGAATGAGTAGGCTAAAGAGATGCCGTTAGCTACACAGCGCTTAGCTCAGCTCACATGACCCGGCTTTGTCACAGTTAAAATATGTGAAAATAAGGGGAAAATCTTGTTTTGTTTTGTTTTTCTTTATGTTTTTGTGTAGAATATACTTAAAAACTAAAAGATAGTTTAAAAAGCACCCACTCGTGCATGCATATGGAGATCACCTGTGTTTATAAGGACAAAAAAAAAGTTTAAAGAATAAACCATGAAAAGTGGTTTTTTTTGTTTGTTTGTTTTTTTTTTGTTGCTTATGTTGAATAAGAAGGAGGCGGCACAGTGGTGCAGTGGTTAGCACGTCCGCCTCAACACAAGAAGGTCCTGGGTTTGATTCCCGTGCTTGGCGCATTTCTGTGTGGAGTTTGCATGTTCTCCACGTGCTTGTGTGGGTTTCCTCCGGGTACTCCGGTTTCCTCCCAAAGTCCAAAAACATGCACAGTAGGCTAATTGGCTGTTCCAAATCATCACTAGGTTTGAGAGTGAGTGAGAATTATTGTGTGTGCTGGCCCTGCGATGGCCTGGTGAGCTGTTCAGGGTGTTCCCTGCCCTCACCCAGAGTCGGCTGAGATGACAAATTAATGAGAAATAGTGGATTCAAATTTAACTTCACCACCATTTTTGAACCCAACTCCACCATGGAGCTAGGGGGCAGGGTTGTGGGCAGAGTTCATGAACTCCTGTGATGTCTCGATCAGGGAATGTTTGAAAATTATGCCAGTTTCACAGAATCCAGTTGAAGGATTACTAGTTTTATGATTTTGAGAAGTACCAAACGTCAGTGCTTTTGAACTGATAAAACAGAACTGGTGTGTTAATCCTCATGTAATAAATGCAGTTTAATGCACATGGTTTGTAGGTTTGTGGTGAAACACTTCACAGGTAACGTTTTTCCTACGGTGCGAGAAATTATTTAGATTTTTTTTAATGAACGTCCTCTAAACCCAAACCACTGTTTTGGAGTGAGTGAGTGCGCAAGCGAGTGAATGAGTGAGTGAGTGAATGACTGAGTGAATGAGTGAGTGGTCAACAGCTGGACAGCATGACTCCATGTGGCTTCTCCTTTAGAAAAAGACATTAATGGAGCCACGGAGCTCTCCCAGGGGCTGTTTCGTGATATCCTCCATGATACCCAATCTGCCCCATTAGTGAATCTGCCACCCTTCAGAAACACAGCCTCACGTATACTGAATTAAATATTAACCACTTAATGTCCATTTGCTCGTGCACTTTCTCTCTCCTTCTCACAATGATGGTGAAAATACAAATTCCCACAAGATCTTCGGAGGAGGAACGTCTCCAGGAGCGCTGTCGGAGTGGAAACCACTCCCGGCAATCTGGAGAGAAATTAAACAAGAAAGCATGGATAAGATTTATTATCCTGCTTATACCTCGGCACATTGCTGATGATTATAATGGTTTTATTTATTAAATGCATAGCATCATACTTTTAACTATGACATTATAGAACACCTGCAGAAGGAGCCGGTTCCTGTTCTTACTTACATTATAGCAGCTATCAACAGTCGTTCCCTCAAAAGCCAAGTTATATTTCTCTCTAGAAGTGGACCAAGAAACCACAAAGAGCGCAAACCGCCACTGAGCCCAGCAATCACATATATTAACCAAAATGTAAAAATCGTCCTCTCTCACAATATTAAAGAATCCTTTGAAGAATTCCCGGATCCAGAATTTGATCCGGATCGTCCAAATTCTAACTGAGTCTTCCTTGTCCAAAGCTCCGCCTCTGGTAGAAGTTTTAGGTGAATTCAAGCATTTTTTTTGCATAAATATACAAACAAACCCAATCCAAACCCAATTGGGGCAGCGGTAGCCTAATGATTACAAAAGCGCCTTTGTTCGCTGGTTAGATTCCCGTTCACCTAACCCCCAACTGCTCTCCGGGTGCCCCCAATGTGTGTGGCAGCCCACTGTTCAGAGTGTGTGTGCTCACTGTTTACGTGTGTGTGTGCTCACTTTGGATGAGTTAAAATGCAGAGGCAATTATTTTCCTTGTGGGATTAATACAGTATAACAAAATGAAAGCAAACAGCAAAATCCGCAGGGGTAAATATAACCTCTAAGTGGAAGTAGTGAGCATAAACTTGTCTGTCCTGAAGCTATCAGAAAACATAAAGTTAGAGATTTTACCTGAGAGTATTACAAAGTTCTGGCACTGGAGACTTCTTCCTGTCCTGGTGTGCTGATGCTGGCTGGAGTTCTCATCTTGGAAGCCCCTCGCTCCTGCTGATGAAGATCCATATGG
>JBCNYH010000008.1:10560460-10568612 GCA_039654325.1 Tandanus tandanus | reverse complement strand
TATATAGTATACATTATATCAAGTAAACAAAATTCCCATCACAGACTACTGAAATGGGTTACATTCAGCACTTTTTTAATTAAAAAATAATTAAAGAATTAAAATAGGAAAAAAATTACATAAGAAATGATTTGAATTCAAACTGAATTAAACCAAAGATAAATTAGTCTATTTTTAAAGCTTATTTTTGATTTTTGATTTTTATTATTATTTTTTTTTCTTAAACAAAAATATTTATTTTTATTTTAATAAAATTTGTATTAATTTTAAATGAAAACTACATATACAGAGCCTGATTATTAGCTACAAGAGAAATAGAAATAAATAAATAAATGTGTACAGAAGCATGTAATCAGAATCTAAAACTGGTTCCATTATGGGTTCTTTAGATGGTTTCTTCCTTCCGTTTGGTTTCTAATCAAACTTTAAACAATTCTTTAGTGTCTCAGAAAGAACCCGAAGACGAACAAACCAAAAATTAACTTGGCCCTTTTTTTTTCTGTAATTACATTAACGATATTGACTCTCTCTCCCCCTGCGCTGGGCTCCATGTTTGGATGAAAGCTTTGGTAATGGCAGCCCCATTTTATCGACTCAATAATTAATGTCCCCGTCAGACTCGGGGCTTTGGGTCTGGATCCCAAAAGCCCTGTAATTACATTTCGTCGTGGTGCTCGGGGTTCGGGTCTGCAGAGGGGGAGCGCTTGGTCTCTGAGGGAGATTTTAGCTTGAGTACAGAGTTAATAAAGTTAGCGAGGTCGTTAGCTTGTGGGGGGCTGCGACAGAGAGGTGGCTGACGTGACCTGCGTTCTCCTCCTTTATATCTGTCCATCATTCCATTCTGTTTCCCAGCATCCTTTGGGATTTTCTCCTAATGAGACACGATCTGGTCCAAGATGACAGCTGGGAAAAAAGTAAACCCCTCTGTGATGAATATATAAAATATGGATTAAATAAGGATCAGGCTGATTGTAGTAAAGTGAAGTGAAGTGAAGTGCATGAGCTGAATTTTTATTCTGGAGTTGAATGAGAATAAAATAAAAGACGCACCGATTCTAAAGTGCTTTATTCCTCCATTTATTTTCGGGAGTCAACATCGAAATCATTTCCAGCGTGGAGGAAAAAACTGTAAATTGGATTCAGATCAGAAGTAAAGTTTAATTTAATTTATCCTGAGCATCTGCTGGAAATGAGCTGTGAAGAAGAACAGGAAGTGGGATGTGGAATATTCCGGGGGATATGACGGGGGAATGAATTTTTATTCCATTACCGAAAAAGTAGAAATAAACTAATGGATTTGGGTTTGTTTTGTTTGTTTGTTTTTTAAGAGCACACACACACACACACACACACACACACACACACACACACACACACACACACACACAAGAACAATAATTCAGAAAAGATCAGAAAGAATGAGTTTTATGGTAAATACTATACAGACAGGGTGGTTAGCACGTCTGCCTTACAGCAAGAAGGTGCTGGCATCAATTCCCGAGCTCGGGTGTTTCTGTGTGGAGGTTGGTCTCATGTTCTCCTCATGCTTGTGTGGGTTTCCTCTGGGTACGCCAGTTTCCTCCCACAATCCAGAAATATGCACAGTAGGCTAGCTGGCTGTTTCAAATTGCCCCTAGGTGTGAGAGTGAGTGAGAATGGTTGTGTGAGTGCTGGCCCTGCGATGACCTGGCGAGCTGTTCAGGGTGTACCCCGCCCTTGCCCAGAGTCGGCTGAGATTAAGCGGCTTATATGCAATGGGTAGAAAAAGTTGTAAAATTTCACCCTTTTACTGAGTAAATTCTTATTTTTATAATTCATGAGTACGTGTTTTGCATTAGCACTGCTACTGAATTCTGGTTTCTGATTGGCTGGACGGAGTCCCCAGTGTCAGCGCTTTGTAACAGAAAAGCTCTAAGGCTGGAAGTTTTCTTTACAAGGTCTTTGGGAGCGGAAAGTTTACCATTTTTTTCCCCTCCCCTAAAAACCAGACTAGCTGAATTTATTGTCTTCTTGACTTCAAAGTACAGAGAAAAGAAACTTTGCAGCTGTTGACAGATTGCTGTGGTATAAATGGAATAAAAACCTTTCCACACACCCTAAAGTGTTTTATTGCTGACTTACAGTGTAAACTCTTCTTATAGAGGAATAACAGTACGGACATGATAGATAAACAATTCCTCCAGGAGTGATTTATGATGAAAAGTTTGACAACAATTTAACGAAGTTCATATCGTTTTATCCGAAGCTGTCATCACTGGGTCGGAGCACGAGCGTGGCCCAGGGTGAAATTGTGTATTTCAGCAGCGCACTCTATTGACTCAATGAGTCCTCGGAGGAAAATGTCAGGCGAGTCCAGATTACGTGCAGGTCATGACAAATAAAGCTCAGCCACTCGTGTTTATGCTGTAGCCGTGCTTCTGGGTAATGCCACGCCAGGGGTAAGTGACCTCCACCATGCTGGAGTTGCTGCTGATCGCTCTCGCTTAACCTCAGCAAATATTTCCAATCTGCTGATTTCATGCCTCTTTAATTTTCAACTGTGCCCCACTGCACACACGCTACAACTCATTGTCTTTCAGAGGCTCGGAATCTGGTGCCATTTTGTGTTTATTTAGGTTGACCAAAAGCTTGGCATTTTTTTCATTCACCTGTGCCATGTCCCTTAAGGAGGGCTTAACGTTCTTGCGTGGGGTCTGCCGGCTCACACTTACCAAGATGATGCCTGAGGAGCTGCAGGAGAAACCACCAGTTTGAAACATCCAACACATGGAGTTTCCCCGTTCCAAGATCGCACTGTAGGAAAAGTTTTCTCGAGATTGTTTTCCAGAGTCTTGATTTGATACAATCTCAACCAGCCAACGCCACGGGACCCATGGGCGGGCACTCAGTCCAAAAGAAACTTGAGGAGTCATTCATGCCATGTGCCCAAAGTAAAGAAGAGGAGTGTAACTGATAGTGATGCCCAGGCAACAGCATCCCATTCATTTTTTATTTATTTTTTTACTATGGACCTCTTTTGGACAGAGCTGTAGTCAAGATAACCTTTGCTGAGTCCATGACAAGTCCAGAACCAGGACATGTAAAGCTCTAGTCAGGACAGAGTCCAAAAAGGTTTGAATCCAAATCAAGACCAAGTCCAAATGAAAAGAGACACATTTGAGACCAAGACTGAAAAAATGGAACTCTATACGAGACAGCTGGACTTGGTTTAAACCTAACTAAAATATCATGCAAGACCAACAGCCAAGACTGAGACAAGTCTGACTGCAAATACCAGCGAATCCAGGACAAGACCGAGACAATAGAAAAAACATCTTGAGTCAGAGATCAGACTCGATTACTGCAGCGCTACTTTTAGAAGTTATAATTAATGCCCTTTACATTTCGAGCCGATGTGATGTAGGTAAGGTTAAGATAGCCGATAGCCGAGCACTTAGGTATTGATTCGTAAAGTCTCTGTGATGTTGAGGACGTGAATAAAACTAATAAATATAAGAAGACAGAAAAACGCCTCGGGGGTCAGACAGAACAGTTGTTGAGATTTTGCCAGGGAAGATGAGTCCGACTCTGCTCAAACTGTTTTTGACAGCTTTCAATAACTTTAACATCCATAAACTCTGATTATTACACTTTAATATTTTAGCTGAGATGAAAAGGCATATTTAATGAAGTTCGATATTTGGGCCGTATACAGTATATTTATATATTTATATCTATAGATCAGGGTTGTTGGTTTTTTTACGTGTAACAGGTAGGAATGTGCATTTTTTTGCTTGTATTGACATCTCAAGTACTCAACATAGAAAACTCTTACTGGGGCTAATTTATTACTAATCTTTATCTCCTTCTATCAGCTATGAGAGCATCACATATACATCTGACTGCAGTAAAGTCATTGTTCCTGTCTGGCTAGTTTTTTGTTTATGCTTGACATTTTGTGTTTGAATGTGAGGTGGTGGTGCCGCATTGTAATAGAAATAAAGTTCTATAACTCTGTTTGCGCTTGGTCACTTCATTAAAGCTGTTTTGTGTTTTATTAAAATTTTCAAAGTCTTGCTACACATTGCTGCATCTTGTAAAAGCCATTGCTAACTCTATCCTCAGTGCTACACCTTTGGAGTTAAAGAGGCTCTACGCTTTGGAAATAATTGACATCTGTTCAGTCAATGTGCACCCGTTCCCAGTGTGTTAAACTAGCCGTTTTACTAATGATATTTCAATTCATTTTTACACGAAATGATATTTCTAAGGGCATAGTGGTTAGCACATCCACCCTACAGCAAGAAGGTCCTGGGTTCGAGTCCCGAGCTCAGCAAGGGTGTTTCTGGGTGGCATTTGCATGTTCTCATCATACTTACTTTGGTTTCCTCCGGTTATTCCTGTTTTCTCCCACAGAGTTGCAAATTGCAAATTAGGCTCATTGTCTATTCCAAATTGCCCCTAGGTTTGCATGTGTGTGTTGGCTCTGAGATGGTCTAGCAAGCTGTTTAGGGTGTTCCATTCCATTGCCCATTGTTGGCTGAGGTGGGCTCCAGCCTCCATGCGACCCTAGTACTTAAATTGTTTGGCAAGTTTGGCAGTTTGGTGTGCGTGATAATTTTAGGGTTTCTAAACAACTGCCAGCAAGTCAACATTTAAAAATAACACCTTCATGACCTAAAAAAATTAATTAGCACTGTAACGAACGAATTAAAAGAATTACAACTGTAAAAATGTATATTATATGTATATGGTAGAAAACTGTCAAATTAGCTGCTTGTTATGAAAATATACCTTGATACCTTCAATATCTCAAAAAAGTTTATTGTGACATCTCTGGTATTGAAAAACCTTTTGCTAAATTACTGTTAGAAAAAGTAGGAGTGCTATCTAACAAGAACCTAGCTGGGTGTGGTCCTGATTTGCAAGTTGACAGTTATCAGATATCTGTATGGTTTCTGAATTTGTACATTGGCGCATCCCTTCTTTAAACCAAGTTCTTTTGAAATTTATACCACAACAAGGAAATCCACAAATGAGGAAACTTAACAAACACCGATTACTCAGAAAATGTGACGCGACTCAGATCCAATCTACGACTCTTGTCACTTGAAAGCTTGGTTTCATATAACTATACCAAGTTCCCCTGTCAGGTATTGATATTTTGGCAGAGTCTCCGGGACAATGGAGTTCTCCCATCATGCCTTTCTTCCAGGTTATATTAATGGGGTAAAAGTTCTTCTTTTTCTTCTACTTCTTATCTTGTAGGTTATGATGAAATATCAAGCCTTGGGATTACAGTGAAATGCAATAGACATAAAATACACAAGCTGGACTGCAAATGAGTTAGCGCACAACTGTACAACTGTGTAGGACATGAACACCCAACTGTCCAGCTTTGGTGAGACTTGTTTAAAATGGCAGAAAATGCACTGCATGGCAGACTCGAGCATAAATAAACGCACCCTACACTCTGATGACGGAATACCGAAGGTACTATCTGGACATCCGGACACATTGACACCACATCTGTGCGAATGCTCTGAGATGTAAGCCATTATTAACATTGTAAAACAAAGGACACAGATGTGCAATTGTAGCATCTGGAAAGTGAGACCTGAACAGTAAGTCTAGAAGATGAGCTACTGCAAGTAAATGCTAATGATGCAAGTGATGTTGGCGGAAGAGGGGGAAGTGGTGGTGGTTCCTCCGCCTTGTTTGCGCATTGACAGCCTGAGCTTTTAAGGTCTAGGGTTACTTCATGCTCTGAGGAGCTTTGATGGGGTCAGGGGTCAGTGGAGAATGGAGGAAAGCCACATCCTGAACTCCCAGATGGCTCTGTAGGCTGACAGGCTCCTTTTAAATTTGCCAAAGCCACAGGTGCAAGAACAGGTGGCCTAACACACCCCAGTATTCATGTCCTAGAGATGTTAATAATCCCTGGCATGTATGCTGAATTGAACATGGACAGATTCACAAAAAAACAAAAAAAAAACCTTAATCGAACACCACATTAGCATTTTGTAAGCTGGCGAAAAGAAAGTATCCAAGCAAGACCTGGGTTTTTGTGGAAACTAATTGGTCGAGTCAATCTGAGTAGAGTCGGTGGAATCAATACCCAAACCAGAGAGACGTCTATTCGTTTTCATTAATAATAGATTACCAGGGTTTTGTTTTTTTTTACCCCTTCCAGTGGTGCACTTAGCGGAAATGTGTCTGATGATATGATGCTAACGGCCACCGTCCTTTCGGCCGAACGCTTCCATTAATGTAATTCTGCCCCATTTCCAAAGCTTTTGCTTCCAATTAATGTCACATTATCTCGCCTAATCAGCTCAATAACAATATTTTTTTCAATTCTGTGGCCCATTATCAACTTGTTAAATGGATCCTGCTTAATATTTGCATTAAAATCCTGGCGGGAAAAGCGTTGTTGCTCTGGGAACACTGATGGCACTTTTCTTGTGCACCTCCCCCATCATGTATCAACAGAAGGGGAACGAACGAATAAGCAGGCTGATAAACGCAGAAAAAAGAGAAGCACTTCTCTCTAAGTGATCTCTGAGAAAGGAGGCATGTCGAGCATGTTCCTTTCCGGGTTGGGTGAATTATTTAACAGAATGGCACAGAACATAAACTCGGAATGCAATTACGCATTTGTGCTGTGCCTGGTGTGAAGAGCGGTACAGTAATATCCTCCTGGATTTCCGCTCAACTGATGAAAGAGGGAGACGTACAGCACCGTTGGGGCAGAAGTGGCAGAGTTTTTTCTTTGCCTTAATACCACTGGGTTGGCAGTAAGCGAATTGTGTATATAATATAAATAATGTCAGGACCTCTGTCTTGTACCGGCGGACAAATCTAAAGCAGCATCAGGTAACCCTGCAACAGATTGACGGCCATCGTTCCACCATCCTGTATTACCGGATCCTCAGGCATGCATGTCCAGCATCGCAGTGCTAGCACATATCAAGTGTAAATACTGTTACTCTCACGGACACACCCCTCTCCCTCACCCAGCCATCCACAGGGCGGAAAATCACTTAACGAAAGCATTTGCTCACTGTTCGCTCATGCATCTTTGACGATTCTGATGATCTGATGAGCTAATCACGGAAAGGCATATCATATGACCCGTGCAGTGGGAGGTTTATCGTTACTTTAGCCTTTAAACTGGTGCCCATGGTGGGCTTTTCAAAGACATGAATCATCATCTTTGGTTTCCAGCTTCGACTTGATTGCAGATCAAAGAGGCAGAGAGAGGAGAGGGGAATCATGGGGGATTTACGGTATTACCTCATTATTTCAGCTCTGGTGACAAAACACGAGAAGGATATTCAACCTGTTAAATATGAAGAGGTCAGTATGCCCTGGCATCACGACCAGGGGTCGTCCAGGTGTGTGCCTGAGCGTAAAGGTTCTGAAGTAAGCTTTTACCAGGAGCTACAGTATAACTCCTAATCCTTCAGTATGTAAGTTACCTCATTGTAACGTTTTGTGATTTTTTTGTATGGGATGTCAGGTGTACAGGTGAACTATACCTGCTGTCACATACATACACAACAGGTATATAACAATTCCACGACAGAAAATTGTGGGCGTCGTATAAAACGCCTCTGTTGTGTGGAGTTTTGAATATGTTGGAACTATTTTCCGTCTCATAGGTAATTCACAACATAGGTCCATTTTCTAGGTGAGTTGTTCGATGCCCTACGCTGTCCTACAGCTGTTAAGATAAACGGACGAATTTCTTACGCTTATTGCGTCATCTGATGCGCTCAGAATCGTATTTCTCCTCACGATAGTCCTGTGATTGCTCTACATTATCCCCACGGGACTTCCTTATATATCTACGTGTATCGTACCACAGTGTCAACCAAGTATCGCAGGAATATCATTCGAGGATATTGTTTAGTCTTGCAACAGTCATATCACTTTCATATGAACATCGTACGAATTAATTACAGACCTGAATGATTTTCCTTATGACAGACGTACAAGACATATTTTATATGTGAATGCAACTACGCAGCTTTCAAATCCACTCAAATCTATGCTAGTCCCTTTTGTCGTAGCTAAGATTAATCCGTACGACAAAAAAAATGTTATGTTGTTTGTGAAAGTGGTTTTAATGAGTGATTACTCGAGTTGGTTTGTAACGTAACTATTTTGA
>JBCNYH010000008.1:10542377-10556005 GCA_039654325.1 Tandanus tandanus | reverse complement strand
GTGTGTGTGTGTGTGTGTGTGTGTGTGTGTGTGTGTGTGTGTGTGTGTGTGTGTGTGTTTGTGTGTGTGTGTGTGTAAACAGACGTGTTGTAGCTCGACAAAAACATGAGGAAAAGAAAACCTGTTTGGCTGCTACACACAAACATACACAAACACACACACACACGGTGGTTTGTTTTTCTCAAGGTGAACTCTGTAGAATTTAAATTCACTTAAGTTGTTTATTTACTAAATTAAGTGTAATAGTTTAATAAAATGTTTATAATTGTCTAATAAAGGACTTGCGCCGTGTGTGTTATTGCTTCCACATGGAGCTTTGATTTCAGAAATAATCCATGTTTAACCTGCGATTTTTTCAGTTCTGTATAAATACACTTGATACAGTGCCGATTGTAACACGTAACTCCCAAAACCGTAACACGTAACACCCATTGTAGCTGTAACACGTAAATCCCACAACTGTAATGCGTAAATCCTACAACTACAGACACAAGCTACACTTCAAAGAACGTTTTACTTGTAATATTTAATATCTCCATCTCTCTGTCTTCACCAACCGCACCCCCCACCCCACCAAACACCCCTTCAGGTTTGCCGAGTTTCATTAAGTCTCCTGATGACCAGACGGGGATTTCAGGGGGCGTGGCTTCGTTCGTGTGCCAGGCGATCGGAGAACCCAAACCTCGTATCACATGGATGAAGAAAGGGAAGAAAGTCAGCTCTCAGCGCTTCGAGGTGAGAAACATCACGGAAACACGTACGGGGTACCGTATCTGAACTTTAAGTGTTGGCGCATTGCTGTCGGGAACAGTTAACAGTACTAACTCTGCTGGGGAGAATTCTGATCTCTGATTGGCTGAAAGGAATGCTGTACTGTTTTACTGTATAATAAAAGGTGGGTTCATGTTTGATGTTTGTGTGCTACAATCTGAAGAGGTTTAAGTTAAAGAAAAGGAAAGGTAACCATGGTAACAAGGTAATAAGCGTATCATGGTAGCCTGGGAGAGAAAAACAGCTACGTTTACTTTCTTTCCTCCATTTTGTTTTTTAATATATATATTTTTAATTTGGGGATTTTTCAGGAGTGGAGTATCAATAAACACTGAGATCATGACAAAAGTAAAAAAATTTAAATAACAAAAAAAACCCCAACATTATAATGATTTTATAAACGCGCTAATTATCCAGAATCACCTTCACACCGCACAACCGACTTCTATTCCATTTACAGTTCGGTGCTACTTCTTGTTCACTTTCTTATCTGCTGGAGTGTGTGTGTGTGTGTGTGTGTGTGTGTGTGTGTGTGTGTGGGTGCATACATCCTACATGTCTGTTGTGTTTGCATTATGACTCAAGTGGTGATGTTTGCTTCCCTCTGTCTCTCTCTCCGTCCCTCAGGTGATCGAGTTTGATGATGGCTCGGGCTCCGTCCTGCGTATCCAGCCCCTGCGCACACACCGGGACGAAGCCATTTATGAGTGCACCGCCACCAACAGCGCCGGAGAAATCAACACCAGCGCCAAACTCACCGTGCTGGAAGGTAGGAAGCGTTTCGCTCTTCGCTGTGTAATTCACTGATAGAGGGAAGTTATCTCCGTTAGCAGGAAGTGACGGTGACAAAAATGAGGTTATTGGCTGAGATAGGGGCGTGGGAGGTGCTAAAAAAGGGGGTGGGGTTAAACGCGTTAACGTTTTCGTTTTATATAAAAAATCTGATATCATGAAGTACAGAAGTACCAACCAGATGACTCCACAAGGATCACGAGGATTTTAACCTCCACTCACCAGTGGGTGTGGTCAGGGGTGTGGCTATGGTTTGATACTCTGGTTGCAGTTATTGTTGGTTATCCTGAATCTTGAATTTTGGATTCTGATTGGTTAGAGCATGTTTACACGTGCAGCAGCGTCTGGCGTTCATGAAAAATAAAACTAAACATAAAAACCCATGCAGCAGCACTCCCGTGAAAATCGAGCGTATTGTCCGGAGTGCTGCGCGGTCTGAATTGTTTTTCTCCTCGCTATGTTGTAAACAGAGGTTATTTAAGTTAGCATGGCTTTCTGGTCAGCTCTCACCACTCTCTTCTCACCAACAAGGTGTTTAACAGCCAGATATTCCTAATAAAGCGGCCGGTGGAGTGATGGATATCTAATTATGTTAAGCTAATCATCTAATCTAAATTAGTAATGGAGATGGTGCTCCAACACCTCCAGTGTAGGCTAGGAGGCTAATGCTAATCTTATTATCGTTTCCCAGAGTGATTAGCAAAAACCTGCGAACGTGTAACACGTTAATCGTATTCAGGTTTCTTGTGCAATGAGGAAGAAAGGTTGGACGTTTGTGATGTAGCCGCGTGAGTAAAATCCCCCCCCAGGACGTGGCAACATGGAGACTGAAGGCTATTTACAGCACATGCTTTTGTACCTCAGCGATATGTTTCACGGTCGCCACGGCACAAAAGAGAAGTTGATTAATGAATACGTGGCGTCCTTTTTTCTGTCGTCGCCGCGTGAGCTCTCGGGTTGTTTAAAGCTTCGCATGAACCACACGGCGAGCGAGAGCAGGAGCACAGCATTGCCCGCAAGCTTACTTTAATTCGCCGTAAAATGCTGTTTTGTTTTGTTGATGATTTCTCAGCGGAAATCTGCAGCGCTGAACCTGTTACACGTTGAGGAGGATGTGGATTAGCGCGGGTCAGAGGTCTCTTGTTTAAATCTCTCGGGGGCCAATTACAGCGCAGGCGTTTTCATTTACACGGGGAAGAAGAGTGTGCAAAATATGGCCGTGATAATGAACGAAGAGGTGTTTACAAAAATAAATAAATAAAAATTATATAAAAGCGAGGTGATGCTAACGTTAGCATGTTTTTATGATGGTAAGGATTCTTGCTAAGGCTCCAGTTATGACTCCTGTAGATATAGATAGTGAGTTTGAGTTTGTGCCCCCCTTCACAACCCCTCCCCTTTCCTCATCCCAACAGCCCCTCCCTCCCCCCTTATAGGTTCTGAAATTAAATTATTATTTAAAAAAAAAAAATCACATGGGCACTTAATATGTGTAACAATAATAAAAAAGTAATTAATAAAAAGTAACATTTTATAATAAAATTTCATTCGAATCATTATTTGAAAAAAAATCTTTAAAAAAATGTAGCGGGGCGGCACAGTGGCGCAGTGGTTAGCACGTCCGCCTCACAGCAAGAAGGCCTGGGTTCGACTCCCGTGCTCAGGGGAGTTTGCATTTTCTCCCCGTGCTTGTGTGGGTTTCCCCTGGGTACTCTGGTTTCCTCCCACAGTCCAGAGACATGCACAGCAGGCTTATTGGCTGTTCAAAATCGCCCCTAGGTGTGAATGTGAGTGTGAATGGTTGTATGTGTGTTGATGGTCTGGCGAGCTGTTCAGGTTGAACCCAGCCTTCGCCCAGAGTCGTCTGAGATGGGCGTCCGCCTCCTCGCCACCCTAATTAGGATTAAGCGGCTTAGAAAATGAATAACTGACATCTAGCAGTTCGTTTTACCAGCAAACTCAAATGTTTGCAGCATTGTTCTAAATAAATAAATAAACAAACAAACAAATAAAAAAATAAATAAACCATCATCGCCTCCACACCGATTAGAGCTCGCAGCAGGCTCCGGGGGAAAACATTCCACCTAATTCGGTTCCCGATGGCGTCAGAGACGGGCCTGTGCTCTTGAACTGTGTCATTCACCTGCGTAGGCGAGTATAAAGGGAAAAAAAAGAAACCCGCTGCCTTGCTTGTGTAAGATCACCGTGCGCTCACCGCAGGACCTCTGTTTGCATCTGTGAGCCATTAGACCAGCAACACATCGAGCTTTGAGTGGAAGGTAACGGGGATTAGGGGTAGAATTTGACTTTACCTGTGACATTCGATGACAGGAGAGGGTTCTCCGACCAGAGATGATCTCATTTTACGCTCGTCACTGCAGTGCATCACTGAACAAAGTGTCTCTTTGATCCCGTCGAAGCCCCACGCTGGCACTTCCTCTTGGTGAAACTCACAAGCAACACAAACACGCGAGAATAATCGAAATAAAAGGAGTGGCTCTCGCGCTGAAAGTCTTCCTCTCATGTTCCCTCTATCTTTCCTTCCTCCGTTCCTGCCTTCAGCTTCCGAACCTCGTCCCTGGTTTTCTACCGTGTCGACTCTGATTGCGCAGACACGACATGGTGTTTGATGATTAAATGAATTCTGGCTTCTGACTGGTCAGAAGGTCACTTGTTCTGATACGTTCTGCAGGAACTCTACATTTGCCCAAGTTCCTACTGTGGGAGGGAGGACGTTCCAGATTCACTGATTTTATAGTTTCATTGATAATAGTTTTATATATTTATATATTAATATTTATGGAAGGAGTCTCCAGTGTCACACTTTTATAATATACATGTTCAGGATGGAGAAGTTTACACTTTATATTTTTTTGCTAACGACATGCTGTAGGGTTGTTGTTGTTTTTTTTTTTGACCTGCGGATTATAAGAGCAGGAAGAAGAGACGCGGCGGAAGGAACTAGTGTTTATAGCTGCTATAACGTACGCAAGAATTAGGAACTGATCCTACCAGACACTGTCACGGTGTTTAAAGTGTCACTTCGCTAATCTTTACTTCACCAACTGCATCCTTTGAAAAAGGTGCAAGGGGGGCTGAGAGTGGGGGCAGGGAAGGCCTGAGGATGGGGTGGGGCAGGGCGAGGAATGAGGAGTCTGCGTCGTTGGGGGTGTTAACATTCCTATACTTTGTGACGTAGAGAAGTCCCAAACAGTCGACTCTACATCCACATCAACCACTAGATGGCGTTGTGAGCCATTTTCAACCCATTAGAATCATTCACTCATCTATCTAACCACTTTATCCTTTATTAGGATCTCGGGAAGGGTGGAGCTTATCTCAGCCGACTTTGGGCCAAGGTGGGGTACACCCTGAACAGCTCGCCAGGCCATCGCAGGACCAACACGCACACAATGATTCACACTCACACTCACAAATAGGGCAATTTGGAACAGCCAGTTAGCCTCAAGTGCACGTCTTTGGACTGTTGGAGGAAACTGGAGTACCCGGATGAAACCCACACAAGCATTGAGAAAGCATGCAAACTCTACACAGAAACGCCCTCGCCGAGCTCGGGACTCAAACCCAGGACCTTGTTGGTGTGAGGCGGACGTGCTTATCACTATGTCACTGTATTTGGGGTATGTATCTAAGGCCTTCGAGGACTACGTTGACCGCGACCCCCTCGGTGCCACTGCGGTGATATCTGATGACCGAATTCGGTTCTTGTTTCAGTATTTTTCCCGCAGCCTTGATATCACCCGGTGTGAAAACTCAATATCGGTGGTTCCTGTCCTGACGTTGTCTCCAATCTCGCCTCCTGTGATGGATGAGCGAGCTCATGTCTCATCACCTGAGTAGAAGAAAACAGTCTGGATTTTTCTTTTCTTTTTTCGGGCTTCCCACATTCCCCCCGAGGGAGTTTGCATGAACGATCGATCTGTGGAAATTTCCTGTCATTACTCGCCATTCCGGTTTGTTATTCCTTTGTGGAGCTTCGTACTCATGAAGCTGTGACTAACATCTGAATCTTCTGTCTGTCAACGTGACACACAGCCCAGAGGCGTAATTGATACACATTACACACAGACTGTAATTTGGAAGATTTCAGCTTGTGCCGAGTGTCAGTAAAACAAATTATGGAGTACGGGATTTCCAGAGTGCGATATGTATTCTCCATACATTACAGGCTTTTTGTTGACTCGGAGGCAGCGAGCGACCGCAACATAATACGAGTCATAAATATTTCGGGGTGAGTACGGCGGCTCCGCTTTGTAAATGCTGCTCGATTCACACATTAAGCCTGAGAATAATGAACACACATTACACTTTTATTCCACTCCTAACGAGGCTTTTGTGTATATCCCCTTCACTTCCCTTGAAATGACAACGCACAATCCGTGCTTATTGAGCTCCGGAGCACTTTCCGCCGGAAGCTACGGTGCGCGAGCGTCCCCGCATTCATTTTCTCACGCGATAAACAAATCAGTTCACCACCCTTCTACAGGTGTGGTCTCCAACTGCCTCCGCGTCTCCAGTCAACGGTGTGTGTGTCACAAGTTTAATTTCTCCCACCATCTGCTGGCTCAGAGCCCGGTGCCATAGATCATCAGCGTTTTGACAGATACAAACGGCGTCTGTCGAGAGGGGCCTCTCCCAAGGACTCGTGCAATATGGCTGGGTGGAATCACAGTCCGTACTCGCTCTCTAAACCACCCTCATCCTCAAGGACTTCAGAGAAAGATAATAAACATTGAAGGTAGACCTAAGGGTTGGGGGGGGTGAAATGAAAAGTTGATGGATGATGGAATTGATGATAATTACCCTTGTGGTTGGTTCTTCGACAATGAGGAATGAAGGCGTAAATCCTTTCTGGCTTTGAGCGTTCGCTGTTGGAAGGAAAGAGCGTATGACGTGATTGCTAACTTGAATTTGTTTACATATTTGACAGACACTCTTCCCTTGGTCGGTCTTCCATTGGTCCATCGGTAGCACTGGGATTTAAACCCTAAACCAACTGATAGTGTAAAGCTTTAACAGCTGAGCCATTCAACAAAACCTTTTCTAATCTTCTGCAGGTACTCAATCAAGCCAACCAATTAAACACTAATCCAGTTTCATCGACAAGGTTTAGGACTATCAACCTGGAGATCACAAGTTCGAATCCCTGTTGAGGCACACAGCTGTTAGCAGTTAGGAGTCCATGGGAGATAATTAGCCAAGCTTTCATATGTGCACCTCTTTCACTCAAAGTGTCTGTGAGTTCATGCATACAAGAGGATGGGTAATCTACCCCTAAATCTACATGGCATGCATGGTAGCATCACGTGTCATGGAGGGGGCATGTAGTGCCTTCACCCCTCCCTGGTTGGTGGCGGTCGTGTGATAGAGAGGCAGTACTTGATGGGTGGGAAGTAGCTTTAAGCTAGGACTAAATTAGGAGAAAATCAAGTAACCCAGTCTGACAGGAAGGGGTACCTACACTTTCATCAAACCCCAAACCAGTTTTAAGGTCTACTCTTCAGGGCGTCTTCAGGAACTTCGTTGGTTCAAAACAGATTTAAAACACAGATCCTTACCAATTAAACAAAGTTAAAAGAGTCCCAAATCTGATCGTTCATTAAACCCGGCTCTTCTCCAGACTTCCACTGAACGGAAAATTTCCTTCACCACGTCTTCGTCCACATTACGATCAGACAAAGGACAGGAAGTTGAGGGTGCAACTTTACGTTAAACATACTGTGCAAGGATTCATCAAGTCTCACCAAAAGTCCTGGGATTTTATCCAATCAGAAGAGTCAGAACCTTAAACTTCCCACCGAGACCAGAGACTCCTCCCCACTGACACTGGAGATTTCTCTTCACTAACACCGTAGACTCCTCCCACTGACACTGGAGACTCGTTCTCTAAAAAACCGTAGACTCCTTCTCAGTGAAACTGGAAACTTTTTCCCACTGACTCAGGGGGCTCATACCAACCGACATTAGAGACTCCTCCCAATGACTCCGTAGACTCCTCCCAATGACATTGGAGACTCCTCCCTACTGACACTGGAGACTCCTTCTCTCCGACACTCGGGGCTCATACCCACCGACACCGGAGACGACTCCTTACTGACACTGAAAACTCCTTCTCACCGACATCGTAGACTCCTCCCCACTGACACTGGAGACTCCTTCTCTCCAACACCGTAGACTCCTCCCCACAGACAGTGGAGACTCCTTCTCTCCAACACCATAGACTCCTCCCCACTGACACTGGAGACTCCTTCTCTCCAACACCGTAGACTCCTCCCCACTGACACTGGAGACTCCTTCTCTCCAACACCGTAGACTCCTCCCCACTGACACTGGAGACTCCTTCTCTCCAACACCGTAGACTCCTCCTCACTGACACTGGAGACTCCTTCTCTCCAACACCGTACACTCCTCCCCACTGACACTGGAGACTCCTTCTCTCCAACACCGTAGACTCCTCCTCAATGAAACTGGAAACTTTTTTCCACTGACACAGGGGGCTCATACCAACCGACATCAGCGACTCCTTCCCACCGATGCCGGAGACTCTTTCCTATCCTCACCGGGAAATTTTTCCATATATATTAAACAAATGATTTCTTTCATAACACTAGAGCAGCGTTAGGGACTGAATTATACATGCGGACCTGTATATACATGTGTACGCTTTAATATTTTATAAATTCATAATAAATATTATTGTTCATTAGAGATAATAAATGGTCGTCAGCCTTCTTAAAACATTAATGAGTGAGGGCTGTCAGAAGCAGGTCGTGAGTTAATTTGTGCCGGGAGAAATCTAAAATCATTTATAAAGGTCAACATGCACAACACAACAGAAGGAAAACATGCGGGAATTGCACCGAGCTGTTTAGTTTAATCGCTCTAGACGCCGGCTGCTTTAATGTGTCTGTGGAAAGGTGATGAGAATCGAGACACATGGCAGCTTGTGTTAATTAAATCCCTCTCGCCCCGGTTCGGGTGACAGGTCTTACTTACGCTTTCACTCAGAGAGAAATGAACAACCCGCAGATCAAACGAATCCATCTCTGCAGTGAGGCAGCCACCGTTTACTGCTTGATAAAAAGAGCAGAAAGGCGCGGGCTAATCAAGCTGACGTCGCTGTCGTGTTGCTGTAAACAAACTTCATGGCGATAAATGCTTGGAAGTCAACAGATCGAGCTTTTCTACAGTAATCTGCAAAAACACAGAGATAAAAAAAGGCAGTTAAAAATCTTTCCAATCTCCCGAAAAACCGTCAGAGCAGTAACGATTCCACGCGTCACGTCTTTGGTTTGTGCACATGACATCATTTTAGTCACAATCTCACACTTGCTGATGAATTCCTCAGTTTGCAAGTATTCACCTCTAAGAGGTTCTAGAATGTTCCGTTTTCTTGACAGTCTGAACACCTTTTGCACCTGGTTTGCAAGAACAGCGATGAGAAACATCGAGAGAAAGACTGAAGTGAGATCCGGTTACGCGCAGCAGATCCCTGAATCCGGTTCATCGTATATAAGAGATCGAGATCTAACTGCTCGCACAGTATTGACGCAGCTGTAAGGAATTGTTACTCACGTCAAACCTAAAGGTCAAATGTCCTCCAGGACAAAAATAAGAGCAAAAATAAAGACACGTTTTTTTATTTCCTCGCACTCGAACTGCGGCTCTCTGTGCGGAACAGTCAGTCGATTCGCTTCCTTCGTCTCCTGATCCTAAACTTCCTCCAGGGTTTCCTGTATCTTTCTCTTTTATTGTTCTTTTCCCTTCTTTAACAAGACTCATCAAAGATCACTGATAATGAATTTTTTAGAACGTGAGATTTGGGGATCGGGGTGTTTAGGCCGAGATTCCAACGTCCAGGAAACAGATCGTAAGCGATTAAAACTGTGGCGTGCGGTCAAATATCGAGCATCATTTCGACCAGTTCTGGACGTGATGTTATGGGAAAATAATCAAAGAGTGCATGGTGTGATAAAGTGGAGAAACTCTGGAGAACCCTGCAGTGTTTTATTCCTCTCGCACCACAGCCATTCCGCAACAGTTACCAGATTTATTATTTTATTTATTTATTACTGTCCTTTCTAAATTATTTGAAATTAATTTTGTTGGTGTAGTGTTTAGCAGGTCCACCTCAGAGCAAGAAGGTTCTGGGTTTGAGTCCCGCACTCAGCGAAGGCGTTTTTGTGTAGAGTTTGCATGTTCTCCCCATGGCTTGTGTGGGTTTCCTCCAGGTTCTCCGGTTTCCTCCAATAGTCCAACAACATGCACATTAGGCTAATTGGCTGTATTGTGCAGAGCTAATATACATTTACATCCAACACCTCGCCTTCTGTGGCAGCACAGTGGTGTAGTGGTTAGTCTGTTCACCTCACAGCATGAAGGTCCTGGGTTCGAGTCCCGGGTTTGGTGAGGGTGTTTCTCCCCATGGCTAATGTGGGTTTCCTCCAGGTTCTCCTGTTTCCTCCCACAGTCCAAAGACATGCACAGTAGTCTAACTGGCTGTTCCATATCACCCCTAGGTGTGAGTGTGAATGGGTGTAGGTGTGTTGGCCCTGGGATGGGCTGGCGAGGTGTTTAGGGTGTACCCTGCCTTCACCCAGAGTCGGCTGAGATAGGCTCCAGCCTTAGCCCTAGTAGTATTTAGTGGTTTTGTAGATGAGTGTATGAAGGAATGAAAGATTTTTCTGTAGTATAAGAGGAATAAAACTCTCACGTCGTTGGCAGTAACAGAAAAGAAAAGCTAAAAAATCCATTAAGGTAAGTCGTGATCGAATTAAATATTAATTTTAATAAATAAAATTCATTTTGGTGCATTTTCAATTCTTTTAAAACCCCCTCTGCTTAAGGCTACCAGTTTTAGGTGATCTCACTTGCTCATCTCTTTCACGACTAGCAGACATGTTATTTTCTCCATCAGCGCACCCTTCGTCGATCGTAACGACTCTCGTACTCCTGCGGTTCCGTACGATGGTCGGCGGTGACTTAAATAAAGGCTGTGTTCCCGTGGCAGAGTCGTACATCACGCCGGAGAGACGGGGGACGTAGGAGGGCGGATATGAAAGAGAGATAGCGAGCGGGAGGTGAGGGAGAACAGACACCGCCGGCCGGTATTGATTAAGTGCCTGTCGGCCGGCGGACCGAAGCTGAATATTTTGCCCGGCGAGAAAAAGTGTATTATTTTAAAGGTCACGGCTTGCATTACACAGCTTTCCTCCGCAGCCGAGTTGGATAAACAGCGTGTCGCTGGAACGCGTCCAAGAACAGCGCACCGCCTCCGTCAGGTCTCCACTCGTAGATTTTTATTTACTCTTCACTGAACCGGGATGATGTGGGGAAAAGACCACCAGGACGAGCAGCTCGTTTTACTCGTATTTACACTCGCCGAGTTTCTGCAGTTAAATCCTTTATCACCATTTAGAATCCGATCACTTTACTCACCGTCTGTTTTCAGATATTTAAATAAAATGGTTGTTTGGTCTTTTCTATTGAAATCATTTTCACTGCAAGAAGTTTGTCATTAAAAAAAAAAAATTACACCGTAACAGAAATTATTTTCAGTATGAAATATTAATAAAGGCGACACTGTGGTGTAGAGGTTAACACGTCTGCCTCACAGCAAGAAGGTCCTGGGTTCGAGTCTCATGCTTGGTGTTTCTGTGTGGAGATTGCATGTTATATCCATACTTGCATGGATTTCCTCTGGGTACATCGGTTTCCTCCCACAATCCAAAGACATGCACATTAGTCTGTCAGTTGTCTGTTTCAAATTGCCCCTAGGTGTGAGTGTGAATGGGTGTGTGTGTGTGTGTGTGTGTTTGTGTGTTTGTGTGTGTGTGTGTGTGTGTGTGTGTGTGTGTTGGAACTGCAATGAACTGGCGAGCTGTTCAGGGTGTACCCTGACTTCCCTGAGTCGGCTAAGATAGGCTCCAGTCTCCCCGTGACCCTAAATGGTTTAGCCGGTTTGAAAATGAATGTCTCTATCTCAGTCTCATGCATTTATTGGCATCAGCTTTTTTTTGTTTTTTTTGAACAGTTGATGTAGGGAGCGGTCGATGTGGGGAGCGGTCGATGTGGGGAGCGGTTGATGTGGGTAGTGGTCGATGTGGGTAGTGGTCGATGTGGGGAGTGGTTGATGCGGGGAACGGTCGATGTGGGGAACGGTCGATGTGGGGAACAATTGATGTGGGGAACAGGGGTTGATGTGGGGAATGGGGGTTAATGTGGGTAACGGTCAATGTGGTTAGTGGTGGTTGATGTGGGGAACGATTGATGTGGGTAGTGGTCGATGTGGGGAACGGTCGATGTGGGGAACAGTCGATGTGGGGAACAATTGATGCGGGGAACGGTCGATGTGGGGAACGGTCGATGTGGGGAACAATTGATGTGGGGAACAGGGGTTGATGTGGGGAATGGGGGTTGATGTGGGTAACGGTCAATGTGGTGAGTGGTGGTTGATGCGGGGAACGATTGATGTGGGTAGTGGTCGATGTGGGTAGTGGTCGATGTGGGGAACGGTCGATGTGGGGAACAGTCGATGTGGGGAACAATTGATGCGGGAAGTGGTCGATGTGGGGAACAGGGGTTGATGTGGGGAGTGGGGGTTGATGTGGGTAACGGTCAATGTGGTGAGTGGTGGTTGATGTGGGGAACGATTGATGTGGGTAGTGGTCGATGTGGGGAACGGTCGATGTGGGGAGCGGTCGATGTGGGGAGAAGTAGATGTGGGTAATGGTCGCTGAGGGGAGTGGTGGTCGATGAGGGGAGTGGTGGATGTGGGTAATGGTTGGTGTGGGGAGTGGGGGTCAATGTGGGGAGCGGTGGTTGATGTGGGGGGTGGTGAATGTGGGGAGCGGTGGTCGTTGTGGGGAGGGGTGGGTGTGGGGTAACGGTTGATGTGGGGAGCGGTGTTCGATGTGGGGAGCGGTAGTTAATGTGGGTAACGGTCCATGTGGGGAGCGGTGGTCAATGTTGGGAGAGGTGGATGTTGGTAATGGTTGCTGAGGGGAGCGGTGGTCGATGAGGGGGAGTGGTGGTCGGTGAGGGGAGTGGTGGTCGATGAGGGGAGTGGTGGTCGATGAGGGGAGCGGTGGTCGATGAGGGGAGCGGTGGTAAATGAGGGGAGTGGTGGTCGATGTGGGGAGCGGTGGTCGATGAGGGGAGTGGTGGTCGATGAGGGGAGTGGTGGTCGATGAGGGGAGTGGTGGTCGATGAGGGGAGTGGTGGTCGATGTGGGGAGTGGTGGTCGGTGAGGGGAGCGGTGGTCGATGAGGGGAGCGGTGGTCGATGAGGGGAGTGGTGGTCGGTGCGGTGGATCTGAGCGGTGAGTGAAGCCTCTCGTTACCTACTGAGGGAAAACAATTTCTTTGTAAATCGGATTTGATGACTCCGTGTGAGCAGAAAGGAACAAAGTGTTTGAGGTTTTGTAAAAACAAAGAAAGAAAGAGAGGAATGATTCCCGCAGCGAGCTGAAGCGTGAATGGACGATGATGTATTTAATGTTAAATGTTAAACTCCAGCAGTGAGTTCGGATCCAACTTTCTGTTGTTTTCCTGGTTATGACATCATCATCGTCAATTAATCAGTTACCAAACTTTAGAGGGAAATGTTTACACGCGATTCAAGAGAAACTCAAACCAACTGGAACCAACAGTGGATGAGAGTGAAAATAAACAACCGCAAAACAAACAAACAAACAAAAAAACAAGAAGACGACCCTAATAGGATTAAGTGGTTCACAAATGAGTGACTGTGTATTCAGAGTGTGTGTTTGGAGTGTGTGTTCGGAGTGTATTCAAAGTGTACTGCTGCGCTGTGTAAAGAAGGTGAGCGATTTTCTCCAGCAGGGTTCGGATGAAGCTCGTCGTCCTGCCTGCGAAGCTTCACTCGGCTCGGTAATTGGAGCTGGCGGGAAGTTACAGCCTTCCTCTCTCACTTTTTCCCACTCACACACACACACACACACTCATACACTCTCACACACACACACACACACACACACACACACACACACACACACACACACGCATACACTCCCACACACACAC